>JACEFZ010005037.1:0-235000 GCA_014155875.1 Cepaea nemoralis | reverse complement strand
GGACGGACGGACGGACGGACGGACGGACGGACGGACGGACGGACGGACGGACGGACGGACGGACGGACGGACGGACGGACGGACGGACGGACGGACGGACGGACGGACGGACGGACGGACGGACGGACGGACGGACGGACGGACGGACGGACGGACGGACGGACGGACAGACAGACAGACAGACAGACAGACAGACAGACAGACAGACAGACAGACAGACAGGACAGACAGACAGACAGGACAGACAGACAGACAGACAGACAGACAGACAGACAGACAGACAGACAGACAGACAGACAGATAGATAGATAGATAGATAGATAGATAGATAGATAGATAGATAGATAGATAGATAGATAGATAGATAGATAGATAGATAGATAGATAGATAGATAGATAGATAGATAGATAGATACAAACTCTATTTCTACTTACTCAATACAAACCTTACATACTCGATTTCTACTAACTCAATACACCCGTACTTCTTAAAACCAATACTTCAATAAAATACCTCTATACTTGAAAGAAACCCACCAAGAAAAGTACGAAACCATCGATACCTCAGGACTAATCAAAAAACAACTTCGAATATCGACTCCCTGAGGCAACAATCTGCTACCGGATACCGCAAAGACGAGAATGTGGCCCTTTAATGACATAGACGCAATCCTAAATCATCCCTTTTCGCCACAAGGATCTTCTAGCAAAGTGATGGCGACAGTCCATTACGGGGAGAATGCAGGGCCAGCCGTGTTCTTGTGGCAGTTCATCTGTCGGTGACACGAGGGGGAATCCATTTACGTGACCCCTGCGAGGAAAACAAACGGAGTTGAGTCGCTAACAAGTCACCGGAGGTGCAGGAATAAATAGATATTCGTTTTTTGGATAGTGAGAGGGAAAATTCTCTCTCTTGAAAGAGGTTAATAGATTTATGCAATGGGTACCTAAACTATATGGAAGTCAAAGTGGCCGAAGGGAAAAGAGCGCTCCATATTAAACTTCCGGTGCGTTGATGGTGACTATTCTCCCACATAAGTGAGTGTAATAGATGTATGCGTTGGGATCTAACATTTACAGACGTTGGCATGACCGGAATGAGTTTAATAGAGGATGAGAGAGGAGAAGAAGAGAGAAACAGAAGGAGAGAGAAAGAGAAAGAGAGGTAAAAGGGGAGAGAGTGGGAGAAGGATAAAGAAAGTGAGAGAGAGAGAGAGAGGGAGGGAGAGAGAGAGAGAAAGCGAGAGAGAGAGAGAGAGAGAGAGAGAGAGAGAGAGAGAGAGAGAGAGAGAGAGAGAGAGAGAGAAAACGAACCTGATGACGGTGAATGAATCCTCCAAACGTAGCTACATTGGTGATGGTGGGGGGGGGGGGGTGAAGCTAATGATGATGAGGGTGATACTGATGTGATGTAAAAGAATTATTGCAGACGGCATGATTTTAAATTCTTAAGAATCTAGGGAAGAAATGTATAACGGCAGACAGACAAAAGGAAATAGCGAAGAAAGGGAAATTATACTGACACAAACATAGAGAGGAGGACTAACAGACGGGACACGTTGAGACAACAACAATAAACATGACCTTGCTGTCACGTGTTCCTCCCATCTGTAGGGCAAAACAAGGTGCGACATACTCGGAAAGACAGACAGACAGACAGACAGACAGACAGACAGACAGACAGACAGACAGACAGACAGGCAGGCAGGCAGAAAGAAAGAAAGAAAGAAAGAAAGAAAGAAGAAAGAAAGAAAGAAAGAAAGAAAGTAAGAAAGAAACCGACAGATAGGCAGACAGATAAAGACACACACACATACAGATACATTAACAGACATACACACAGACACACAGACAGATAGACAGACGCACAGACAGACACAGAAAGACGCACACACACACACACACACACACACACACTCACACAGACCGACACACAGAAAGATACAAATCTTTGACTCAATACAAACACAACATAAAGGTACTCACTTCACGTAATAAATCCGACCATCAGGTTTCAGCTTGGCCTCCCACCCCTCTTCAAGCTCGGAGTTCAGCTTCTGTAGAAAGTTCCTCCCGCTGGACATGTTTCAGTCGAGGATCTGAGACGTGGGCATGTCACCGCGGTGACTTTGTGTCATCCATCACGGTGATCTGAGGTGTGCCACGAGGACTACCAGAATGTGCAAGGTTGAGAGTTGGTGATGTCAGCGTGCGGGTGTACACTTTGTTCTGTTTCCATGCATCGCCTGAAAGAGAAACACGGCGACCAAAATAAGAATCTTGTGCATTGTACAGCAATCGTCATCATCATCATCATTATCATCATCACCATCATCATCATCATTATCTGATGGCTCGTTCTGTGCAGAATTCTTCTATCATAATAGTCTTTCGAAACAAATGTGTTACCACTACAGTCTTTCGTAACAACTTTCCTACCACATACTGGCACCTTGCTGCCTTGATAAGCGATAGTTTGTTTCATCATTGTACTTTTAATAAAGGCATAATAACCTCTCCATAGTTAGTTAGTCACGGTTCCAACTTCAGGGCAAAATGCTCCTCACTGTCCTAAGTGAACAATGGAATAGGCATGAGTAACGACAAGCCAACAGCCTGCACAGGTACACTGTGCATAATGCCGCCGCCAGAATGCCAACACAAAAGTCCTCCACGAAAAATACAGTTCAACGTCGATGGAAACCAGAAAGACTTCATTGATCCGAGTTTGATCCAATATGGCTCGGTCTATTTCCGCAGGGAGACCCACCTAAAGCGCCGCACAAAGCACGAACTCCGTAGCTACAGCGAAGACTCCCAGGAGTCTACTGAAAAAAGCACCCGTGAACCAAAAAGGCAAACCAGTCAGTCCAGCAACAGCCGGCGGTCATCGTTCCGAACATGCAGTTCACGCTAAAAACAACCACGGACAGATGCAAAAGCACTCCACGCGAAATTCACAGCTCACAATGTCACGCCACGCACATACTCAGTAGCAGGGCGACGGAACCATAGCCTCCTTAGTCGCCTCTTACGACATGCATGGTAGGCAATAGTGTTACTATTCTTTGCTCCCCCGTATGGGCCCCGGCAACACACGGACGAACCTCTCCATAGCACAAATCAAGGGCTGAATTGTAGAGACCATGTGTTGTTACCCAAGCAGCATGATCTCTCTCTCTCTCTCTCTCTCTCTCTCTCTCTCTCTCTCTCTCTCTCTCTCTCTCCTCTCTCTCTCTCTCTGTCCCTCTTTGTCTATCTAGTTTACTCCAGATACATATGAAACAATACAGGCTGCAGAAGCTGCCGGATCAGCAAAGCAATGCTCTAACGGTCCATCTGTTGGAGTTTCCATCCTCACCAATTGCCGACCAAGGTTTAGGGCCTGGACTGCCTTCCCATGACAGTGTGTCTTTAGGTTGCATTTCCTCGCATCAGGATAAGTCTGGTATCCTCCAATTTGCGCTTCTCCGCACGAAACCGTTGGTGCAATGTGGGGTGTTGGGTTTGGCGATCGCGCCCAACACTCGGCGCTAACAAAAAGCAGGTAGCACCGTCTACTGTCAAACGGTAGCTCAGTCATATCTAAGATCTAACTTAAACCACAATAGTGTTCCAAAAGAGAACTGTCTCATCTCATCTCATCTCATCATGTTCCTCTTGTACTTTGCGGTGTCGAGGTGAAGTATAAACAGCGGGAGAGTGTCCGCTTATGGGTTTCATGTATCGATATTCTCATGGACTCTGTTATTCCCTGCGTCCATCGTTTACGTGGTCGGCCTGTTCCTCTGCTTCCCCCTGGTCTGTACATCATTGCTTGTTGTGGTATACTGTTAGTTGGTAACCTACTTGCATGGCCAAACCAATTGACTTGCTGCCTTCTAATAAAATCTAGTGCAGTTACAACCCCCACTTTAGTCCCGATTTCTTCATTTCTGATCTTATCTCTTCTTGATACGCTGAGTATTCTTCTCAGGAATCTCATTTCTGTTGTTGTGATTTTTCTTTTCTCTTTTTCTGTCATTGTCCAGGTGCCACCACATAAAGTCCGCCGAAATGTCTCTCTATCATAAGCCAGATATCCTGTCTCTGTTGATGTCATGTGTAAATTATCTAAAATGGTATCGGAAAAAAAGCGGAGGAGTGGTAAGCTGCTGGCAGTAGTTACTGTTGGTAAGTAAGCCTTTACATACCTTTAGCGCACACTGGACATTTGACGCTAGATTGATATTTTAATAGACCAACCAATCGGCACTCGGTGGGTAATCGCGGGAGAGAAAAAAAAAAAGGGGGGGGGGGGGGGTGTTGGCATTATTGCCGCCCGTCTTTACCTCTCAAGATATTTCCGGATGTCGATTTCAGGCTGGGTCAATCTGCTTCATACAATCAATCAATCAGTCAGGTGCCGTCTCCACAATGAAGGTTGCCTGCAACGGATCTTCAACACTGTCTGTCTCTGGACCTGACTGTATGTTCTATCAGACTGTTGTTCGTCCAGCTCTTCATGTTATTTTCCCAACTGTTTCGTTATCTACCTCTTGCTCGCCTTCAGCCATACCCTCTAGTATGGTTTTTATAAGAGTGTTATTCTTTTAACGTGGCCGAAAAGACATACTCTGACAATAATTATAATTCCAAAAACATTCACTCTGTCGATAGAAATACCAAAAATCGAATAAGACACCCAATTATTTCTATTTAGTCTGCAACATAACGGAAAATGAAAGCTACGAGAAAGACACTAGACTCAGAATTCCAATGTCAAACACAGCTTTCAGAGACACGATGATATTACTGACACCAGTGAGAGGAAATATGCAATTACGAAACATAATCCTTCTTATGGCCTGTTTGGCTTTACGCCTCTGAAACATGGGTTATCAACAAAAAATTTTAGGAATATCCTTAGATCTTCTTCGACTTCTTCTTCTTCTTCGTCTGCTTTTTCGTCATCTTCTTCTTCTTCGTCCTCTTCTTCTTCTTCTTCTTCTTCTTCTTCTTCTTCTTCTTCTTCTTCTTCTTCTTCTTCTTCTTCTTCGTTGCCGCGTTTTCGTCGCCATCATCGTCGTCTTCGTCGTCGTCGCGGTCGTCGTTTTCGTTGTCGTCGTCGTCTTTGTCGACGTCGTCTTCGTCGTCTTCTCCTCCTACACACCTCATCCTCCACCTCCTCCTCCTCCTCCTCCTTCTTCTTCTTCTTCTTCTTCGTCTTCTTTTTTAAGGAAGACATCAACATCAAGTGCCGTGCCGACTGGCGTAGGCGTTCATGACTCTCCACGGTTCTCGGTCTTTTGTTTTCTGGATCAACTCTGCCGTTGATATTCCTCTATGCCACCGTCGCAATCCATGCAGCATCATTTCTCGTGGTCTGCCTCTGCCTCTCTTCCCTTCGATCCTTCCAGCTGTCACGATGTTCTCCAGCGCCTCAAGAAAGACATATCTAGCATTAAACCAACTGTCTCGTGCTCCGAAGGTTGTGGGTTCGATTCCGGGCCGCACCCTTCGGTTTACCGAGCCATATGGGATAACAACCCGGTGCAATGAAGTCGACCCTGTCGACTTTTAAGCGACTTTTAACCAACGCATACTTTTCACTGAAGGCTTACTTATACAGCACTGACGCCAGAAGCAGATAACAAACATCGCTGACGAAGCAACATTAGAAATCTTCAACGCCCAGCCAATGTTTTGATCAACTACAAAATTAGACAGCTTCAACACTCAACAAAAGGGCTGAGCAACTACAAAATCACGACAGGATACTGATAACTTAATAAGGCGCTTAAAGGCATTTGTTGCGAAATAAATTACTGCGTGGTCTCGAGGTATGGTGTCCGCCTCGAGTGCTGGAGGTCCCGGGCTCAAGTTCCGGGTTCAAACCCCGGTGATGCCGGGATTTTTTTCTCGTGGACTTCTAGTAATAAAATTTCCCCTGGTCTCTGGGTAGTGAGATCGGACGCCCGTGTGTATTGTTGCGCACGTAAAAAATCCCTTGGCAGTTGGAAATCGAAAAAGAGTAGCCTAACGGCGCTGCCCGGGCAAAACTTCGAGTTAAAAATCTACCCAAAGTATTTCAGGATCCTCGCCGGTGCTACGGAGTTCGTGCACTGAGCTGAGATTCTCCAAACTCAGGTTTGAGTTAGGAGGAGAACGGAGCACTTATGGGTTACACCTGTGTGCCGTGATATTGATCCATCGACTAAACTAAACTAAACTAAACTAAACTAAACTAAATTAAAAATTATCTTCTCAAAGTTTCAATGTGTCTGTTTCAGAATCCTGATCCTGGAAAGCGCTTCGATGAATTCTCAATCCTGTTCCAATTTAGCGAACAATCCAGGCTTCGGAAATCACATACTACAGAAGACTTTAAATCATTTTTATGGCTTTGTATTGGAAGAATACATACATATTTCGTTCGCACGCGTTGATTTCTCAAGCATAGTCCACAATGGACTGATGTTTTGCGTGTTGGCTATCTTTCCCTATTGCCTGTATCCCTCGCCATCAGGCAAGTCCACTCCGACTTCTGAAGTACTTGTAATTTACGTCCACAAGTCAAGGAAGGGAAGTCAACATTTTAGTCCAACTGACCGGTGTGTGTGTATGTGTGTGTATGTGTGTGTGTATACTTACACACGCACTCACACATCATATATATATATATATATATATATATATATAGATATATATATATATATATATATATATATATATATATAAAATCATCATTATAGATCAGACTGCATGTGATGGGTGATGTGGTCAATACCACTCTTGTCAGCTTTGATTCACACATTACATTCTGGTGCCCATGTTAATCGGCTCTGTCGAGAAGGGGTTACGGACGTAATTCGCAATCCCGCATGCCGCATTCGAAACACAGCTGCGGGAGGTTTGGCAGCAGACCGTCTTGCGTTGGTGTTTATACAATGGAATGAGTGCCGGTCGTTCAGAAAGCAATAGCAAACTACTGGACGTAAACTTGCCTGCTTTACAAACAGCCGGAAAATGCTGGGGTTGACTGCGATGTCATGTAAAGGAAGTGCAGCTAACTTAACCCATATTAGGCTAGATCGACCTGGGAGCCCAGGCAGACAAACGTGGTGGTCACTACGCTAACGCAACTCCAAAAACCAAAGAGGTCAAGGCGATAAACCGTACTAAGTGTGTAGGCACCAGAGACGCATGTTGAATCCCTTGGGCCGTGCAACCATCGTGCCGATGCCACCCCACACGTATTGTTGAAGCTATGCAGCAGTACATGATTTCTGGGACGAATGTTGCCACTTTACATGTATTGTTGAAGCTATGTAGTAGCACGTGATTTCTGGGACGAATGTTGCCACTTTACATGTATTGTTGAAGCTATGCAGCAGTACATGATTTCTGGGACGAATGTTGCCACTTTATATGTATTGTTGAAGGTATGTAGCAGTACATGATTTCTGGGACGAATGTTGCCACTTTACATGTATTGTTGAAGCTATGTAGCAGTACATGATTTCTGGGACGAATGTTGCCACTTTACATGTATTGTTGAAGCTATGTAGCAGTACATGATTTATGGGACGAATGTTGCCACTTTACAGTATTGTTGAAGCTATGTAGCAGTACATGATTTATGGGACGAATGTTGCCACTTTACATGTATTGTTGAAGCTATGTAGCAGTACATGATTTATGGGACGAATGTTGCCACTTTACATGTATTGTTGAAGCTATGCAGCAGTACATGATTTCTGGGACGAATGTTGCCACTTTACATGTATTGTTGAAGCTATGTAGCAGTACATGATTTATGGGACGAATGTTGCCACCCCACACGTATTGTTGAAGCTATGCAGCAGTACATGATTTCTGGGACGAATGTTGCCACTTTACATGTATTGTTGAAGCTATGTAGCAGTACATGATTACTGGGACGAATGTTGCCACTTTACATGTATTGTTGAAGCTATGTAGCAGTACATGATTTATGGGACGAATGTGCCACTCACATGTATTGTTGAAGCTATGTAGCAGTACAGATTTCTGGGACGAATGTTGCCACTTTACATGTATTGTTGAAGCTATGTAGCAGTACATGATTTCTGGGAGAATGTTGCACCCCACAGTATGTTGAAGCTATGAGCTACATGATTCTGGGACGAATGTGCCACTTTACATGTATTGTTGAAGCTATGTGCAGACATGATTTTGGACAGTGCCACTTACATTATTGTGAGCTATGTAGCAGTACATGATTTCTGGGACGAATGTTGCCACTTTACATGTATTGTTGAAGCTATGTCAGCAGTACATGATTTATGGGACGAATGTTGCCACTTTACATGTATTGTTGAGCTATGTAGCAGTACATGATATGGACGAATGTTGCCACTTAGATTGTTAAGCTATGTAGCAGTACAGATTTTGACGAATGTTGCCACTTTACAGTATTGTTGAAGCTATGTAGCAGTACATGATTTCTGGACGAATGTTGCCACTTTACATGTATTGTTGAAGCTATGTAGCAGTACATGATTTCTGGGACGAATGTTGCCACTTTACATGTATTGTTGAAGCTATGTAGCAGTACATGATTTCTGGGACGAATGTTGCCACTTTACATGTATTGTTGAAGCTATGTAGCAGTACATGATTTCTGGGACGAATGTTGCCACTTACATGTATGTTGAAGCTATGCAGCAGTACATGATTTCTGGGACGAATGTTGCCACTTTACATGTATTGTTGAAGCTATGTAGCAGTACATGATTTCTGGGGACGAATGTTGCCACTTACATGTATTGTGACGCTATGTAGCAGTACATGATTTTGGACGAATGTTGCCACTTACATGTATTGTGAAGCTATGTAGCAGTACATGATTTACTGGGACGAATGTTGCCACTTTACATGTATTGTGAAGCTATGTAGCAGTACATGATTTATGGGACGAATGTTGCCACTTTACATGTATTGTTGAAGCTATGTAGCAGTACATGATTTCTGGGACGAATGTTGCCACTTTACATGTATTGTTGAAGCTATGTAGCAGTACATGATTTATGGGACGAATGTTGCCACTTTACATGTATTGTTGAAGCTATGTAGCAGTACATGATTTCTGGGACGAATGTTGCCACTTTACATGTATTGTTGAAGCTATGTAGCAGTACATGATCTTATGGGACGAACGGAATGTTGCCGCTTTACACGAATTATTGAGTCATGTAGCAGTACATGATTTCTGAGGCGCACGAATGTTGCCACTTTACGTGTATGTTGAGCTACGTAGCAGTACAGATTTCTGACGAATGATTGCCACTTTACATGTATGTGTGAAGCTATGTAGCATACGTGATTTCTGGGACGTAATGTTGCACTTTAACATGTATTGTTGAAGCTATGCAGCAGTACATGATCTGGACGAATGTGCACACACGTATTGTTGTGAAGTCTATGCAGCAGTACATGCTATTCTGGGACGAATGTTGCCACTTACAGTATTTTGATGATGCTATGTGCCAGTACACTGATTTCTGGGACGAAGTTGCCGACTTTACAGGTCATTGGTGAAGCTAGCAGCAGTACATGATTCGGGACGATGTTGCCACACACGTATTGTTGAAGCTACGCAGCAGTAGCATGATCTGGGACGATGCTGCCACTTTACATGTATTGTTGAAGCTAGTAGCAGTACATGATTTCTGGGACGAATGTTGCCACTTTACACGATTGTTGAAGCTATGTACAGTACATGATTTTGGGACGAATGTTGCCACTTTACATATGTGAAGCTAGTAGGACATGATTCTGGGACGAAAGTTGCCACTTACATTTGTTGAGCTATGTACAGTACATGATTTATGGACGAATGTTGCCACTTTACACGAATTATTGAAGCTATGTAGCAGTACATGATTCTGTGACGAATGTTGCCACTTTACATGTATGTTGAAGCTATGTAGCAGTACATGATTCTGGGACGAATGTTGCCACTTACATGTATGTCGTGAAGCTATGTAAGCAGTACATGATTTCTGGACGAATGTTGCCACTTTACATGTATTGTTGAAGCTATGTAGCAGTACATGATTTCTGGGACGAATGTTGCCACTTTACAGGTATGTTGAAGCTATGTAGCAGTACATGATTATGGGACGATGTTGCCACTTACATGTATGTTGAAGCTATGTAGCGAAGTACATGATTCTGGGATAGAACTGTTGCCACTTTACATGTATTGTTGAGCTATGTAGCAGTACATGATTTCTGGGACGAATGTTGCCACTTTACATGTATTGTTGAAGCTATGTAGCAGTACATGATTCTGGACGAATGTTGCCACTTTACATGTATTGTTGAAGCTATGTAGCAGTACATGATTTCTGGACGAATGTTGCACTTTACTGGTATTGTTGAAGCTATGTAGCAGTACATGATTTCTGGGACGAATGTGCACTTTACATGTATGTTGAAGCTAGTAGCAGTACATGATTTCTGGACGAATGTTGCCACTTACATGTATTGTTGAAGCTATAGTAGCAGTACATGATTCTGGACGAATGCTGCCACTACATGTATTGTTGAGAGCTATGTAGCAGTACAGATGCGTTTCTGGACGAATGTTGCCACGTTTCCATGTATTAGTGAAGCTATGGAGCAGTGACATGATTTCTGGGACGATGTTGCCACTTTACATGTATTGTTGCATGCTATGTAGCAGTACACTGATTTCTGGGACGAATGTTGCAACTTTACACGTATGTTGAGCTATGTAGCAGACGTGATTGCTGCGACGAATGTTGCAAATACATGCATATCTTAGACTGCCACAGTGAGTAAGAATGGTTGTCTGGAAGAGGCTATTGAGAGTGGAATAATATACACGCACATATAAGAAGAACACCATGTTCTTTATCATATAAAGAGAAGAGCGGCATTGGAGAACATGGTGATGACTGGAAACAGCAGCCGTAAAAGAGACCACGTTACTCTGCAAGGCACATGATTATGATTATCATGATCATAATCATCATCACCATGTGCCATGCCGATAAAGCATCGGTGGTCATGTTTCGTCATCGCACACGATCACCAGAGTCGTGGACCAGTTCCATTTCCTTTTCTCGACCATGCGACATGGTCAAGCCATCCAGATATTTACTTCTCTGCTTTCCCCTTGTTCTTTTCCCATCAATCTTGCCAGTTGTTACTAAGTTCTCCAACTTATTTTTTTCAATACGTATCCAAAAATGTTGACATGATACGTCTAATTTCTCTAATCAATTTACGGTTTTCATTTGTTTCTTGTAGGACTTGGATTATTGGTTTTCCTGTCTGTCCGTGGTATTCTTTGCATTTGCTTCAGAAACCACATTTCTACAGCCATTAGATGTTTCTTCAATCAATCAATCAATCAGATTGTCTGTTCATTGTCCACGCTTAACATCCATACAAAAGCACAAGTTCTATGTAGCAATTCAACACTTTTTTTTTCTCATTGCAATTGGCATACGTTTATTGGACAATATGTTTTCTTCTCGCAAAAAGGCTACCTTCTTGATTCTTGTTCAAATCTCTTCAAGGAACCTCCAGTCAGATGTTATGACTGTTCCGAGATAGTTGTACCAAATCACTTGTTTAAGAATATTACCATTTACTTGTATATCACATTGTGGTATTTCATCCTTCCTAGTGACGATCATAAGCTCTGTCTTCTTACAATTCAATTCTAACCCTAGTTATCCACTGTGTACAACAACCGCATCTACTAAATGTTGCGGATGCTGTTCATTGTCTGCAATCAATACTGCAGATGAAGATGATTATAATGATTGTGATAAAACATTACAACATCTCAAATACAAACATATCTATCGCGGTGACCTGACCTGACACCACAAATGCACGACAATGTGTGATAGAAGGAAACGTTTCCATTTGTCTCTATCCTCAGAGAACTTGCTTTTGTCTATAATACTTTTGTGGCATATTGGTTAGTGCACTGGCCTGCACAGACAGTGGCCTGGGTTCAAACCTAAACAGAAGTAGGATTATGTCTTCTGAACAGTAATTGTTCTGGATTCGACCCAACATCATTAAAATGGGTACTCGACAGATTTCAGAACTGTCTGGGAAGGAAGTGCGGCGAGAGAGGGAAATGACCACCGCTACATCATATGTCGTGGTCTAGAATATGATAATAAGGCATAATCGGGACAAGAACAAAGACCTGGTCCAAGAGGGTGATCGTGTGAGATGACGGGCTATGACCTCCAACGTTTATTGTCTTGGTAGATGATGATGATGAAGACGATGACGACGACGATAATGCTGCTGCTGCTGCTGCTGATGATGATGATGATGATGATGATGATGATGATGATGATGATGATGATGATGATGATGATGATGATGATGATGATGATGATGATGAAGAACCTCAATGGCTCGGAACGCTGAAGAAGAAGAAGAAGAAGAAGAAGAAGAAGAAGAAGAAGAATAAGAAGAAGAAGAAGAAGAAGAAGAAGAAGAAGAAGAAAGAAGAAGAGAAGAAGAAGAAGAAGAAGAAGAAGAAGAGAACGAAAGAAGCAGAAGACGAACGAAGAAGAAGAAGAAGAAGAAGAAGAAGAAGAAGAAGAAGAAGAAGAAGAAGAAGAAGAAGAAGAAGAAGAAGAAGAAGAAGAAGAAGAAGAACCATGAGACAGAACCATCGAAATTGCTGTTTCTGATAAAATATATTTCTATAATTGTTATACTTGCTTCCCGGTGTCCTCATTTCAGAACTTGTCTCCTTTTCTTATTTTGTATTATTATTTCTTTTTGTTGTTGTTGCAAAATTAAGTATTCTTTGAAGCTATTTAATCTCTATTGCTACAATTCTATTCTGACAGTCTTAACTTTTGCTCGCGGATGCTATTTAAATTCTCAGTAACGGTATGTCAACTTCGGCTGGATGTGATGGACGAAATTGCGGAAACAATCTTTGAACAATTTTAAATGTCCTCTTGAGATCTGGGAAACAAATTGGAGTTCTGAGCTGTTATTTTTTTGTTGCCCCAATTCAGGCAAATAAAATAAAAAAAGAAAAAGAAAATATCTTTCTCTGGAGTTCAGATCGCAACTTCAAATGAAAAAGAAACAGGAAAAACAAAAACTGATGATATAAATATCCATTATCTTCTATTCTGGAGGATCGTTTATAATTCGTTGAATGATGCATCAAAGTTATTTACGGGGTTTGGGTAACAATCCCTGCGTTAATTCTCATTTAATCGCTTCTTACTTAAAAAGTCTCTTAAAAGTCGACAGGGTCGACTTCATTGCACCGGGTTTTTATCCCATATGGCTCGGTCTCTTTCCGCAGCGCGGAAATCGTCGCACAAAGCATAAATTCCGTAGCTACAGCGACGACCACCCAGGAGTCTACTGAAAAAATGCACTCATGAACCGAAGGATGCGGCTCGGAATCGAACCCACAACCTTCGGAGCCCGAGTCAGACGCTTGACCGCTTCGCCACGGAGACTCCCATGTCGCTTCTTACTACACGACTGATAGATTACTGTGGTGTGCTGCTGCTGCTACTACTACTACTACTACTACTACTACTACTACTACTACTACTACTACTACTACTACTACTACTAGTGCACACATAATATATACATCAACAATTGATGTATACCATATGTTACCACATCACTTGTTTGCATAGAATTGGCTAAGGAGAGATAACGAACGACGGAACGAACGAACTGACTTTTTCACACGGCTAAGAATAGGGCGCCGGTCTCCCTGGCGTAGGTTTTAACGTCTTTCTCCGTAATCCCGTAAATTCTCGTGATTAATGCAGCTGCGCGAGAATCTGCAGCGGTTCGCGCCGCGCTGGTAACTTACGGGGGTGTGTGAGCCGGTCACTCAGAAAGCAATGGCAAACTACTGATTAGTACATCAACAGCAGCTGAACAATGCTGGTGTTGACTGCAACTTCCTGTAAGGAATATGCAACATTAAAAAAAAAAAAGAATAGGGCATGTAGGCCCGTGAAGCTAATCTTGGACAACAAAGACAGCAACAGAAACAATGTGCATGGGAAGTGTGCAATAATCGAGAGAGAGAGAGAGAGAGAGAGAGAGAGAGAGAGAGAGAGAGAGAGAGAGAGAGAGAGAGAGAGAGAGAGAGAGAAAGTGAGTGAGTGAGAGAGAGTGAGTGAGAAAGAGAGTGGGTGAGAGAAAAAGAGAGAGTTAGAGTCTATTCAACGCAAGGCAATATATCAATATATGTATGTACTATGGTAAGTGCTGCTGTATCATCCAGTGCCATGCCGACTGGCCTGGGAGATCATGTTTCTCTACATCTTGCGATCTCCGACTGCATGGATCAATCCTTTTGTTGACTCCCTTCCGTCCCATGACAAACCACATATATCTTTAGTTGTCACATGTTTCAGTTTTTGTCTTCTCATAATGTGGCCAAGAAATGAAGATTGTCTCTTTGTGATATTAATAATAAGTTGTCTTTGCGACTTTGCCTCCCTCAGAATGTTCAAATTACTCATTTTGACTGCCCAAGGGACTTTCAGCATTCCTCTATAAAATAGCATCTCCAAGATTTCTATGGGTTGCTTCTCGCGTTAACTAATTGTCCACGATTCGTAGCCATATGCTAAAACTAATTCTATGTTACGCGCGCACGCGCGCGCGCGCGCACACACACACACAATATATAATATATTATATATATATATATATATATATATATATATATATATATTGTGTGTGCCCTTCCCTCTACAAATCCACATTGTTCATCTCTAATGTCGGGTTTAATTTTGTTTCTTATTCTTTTGATTATTCTCAGTAACAGCTTTCTCGTGTGACTCATAAGACGTACCGTGCGATGCGCTTCCCATTATAAAGCGCCTGGTTTCTTTGGCGGAGCTATAAATATGGATTTTAATAGATCACTGCGAATGTACCCACTAGTGTAGATGGCATTGAGAAATGTTATCAATAATCTACTAGAGCCTCAATTTCCTCCGACTTAATGTTGTCTGGACCGGGTACTTGTCCCTTCTTTATGCGATGTGGTGCTTCTTCAATTGTCCAAGCAAGTACTGGTAGGATTTCGCTATTATTTTGAATATTAACATCCGGTCTCCTATTACCATCAATCTTGTCCATGGGGGTATCCGTGATCAAGTGGTTTAGCCTCCTGCCTCGCGACTCGAAGGTTGTGGGTTCGATTCTAGACTCCGTTCTTCAGTTCCCGAGTGCAATTTTTTCGCAGACTCCTGGGGTCGTCGCAGGAGCTACTGAGTTCGAGCTTTGTGCGACGCTTTCCTCAGGCTGCCCTGCGGAAGGAGACCGCGTCTTAAACCCAGTCCAATGAAGTTGATCTTACGTCTTTAAACCATGTTTAAGTTTGTCCAGATATTCCGTCCATCTATTTACCATATCATCTAGTCTTTTAGCAATGTATAGCTCTTCAGATTTTTGGTCCATCTATTGACCATATCATCTGGTCTCTTATCATTGTACAGCACTTCCAGATATGCAGTCCATCTAATGACTATATCATCGTGTCTCCTATCATCGTACAGCTCTTTCAGATGTTACATCCATCTATTGACCATATCATCTGGTCTCTTATCATTGTACAGCACTTCCAGATATGCAGTCCATCTAATGACTATATCATCTTGTCTCCTATCATCGTACAGCTCTTTCAGATGTTACATCCATCTATTGACTATATCGTCTGGTCTCTTATCATTGTACAGCACTTCCAGATATGCAGTCCATCTAATGACTATATCATCTTGTCTCCTATCATCGTACAGCTCTTCCAGATGTTACATCCATCTATTGACTATATCGTCTGGTCTCATTATTACTGTGTCATTCCTCAGTTTGAATATCAAATGGTAGTTCGTGTATTCCTACCTGTTTGTGTATTTCTTTGTTGATGTGTGAAATGTGAATCTTTTCCATAGTTTGCCCCAATCTCCGTGCATTTTTGCTTCAGTCAGGCTTCTTGAACATTTTTTGCATGTGTTTATTATTTCTTTACGTATTCTACCCAATTGTTCTTTATCTTACTTTTCCTTTCTTCTTTCAACCATCATCTTTAGAATTTCATCTGTCTCCCTTTTCGTAATTCCATATGTAGGTGGAATTTTTTTATGTCGTGCGTGCGTGCGTGTGTGTGTGTGTGTGTGCGCGCTGGTGCTGTCTGCTAGTGGAGCATATACTTATATTATGTTAATTAACATCAAGAGGTTTGCCATAGCGTTTCCCTGCTTCTGGCACACGAGACAATGAATGTATACACATTATAGCAACTGCTACTGTACACGGAACCGTTATTATATACATCAATATCGTAACCACCGCTAAACACGGGACAGTTGATGTGTACATAATATGGTAAGTGCTACTGCACATGAGATAATGAATATAAACATAATATAGAAAGTACTGCTGTACACAAGAAAATGAATTATACACAAAATACCAGGGGGAGTCAATAAGTAAGTCACAAATGGCTGTAGAAAAATAACTAAATATGATAATAACTTGACACCAGTTTATTTTTATACATACATTGTCCCTTTATTTCTCAACATAATTTCCACCAACATTGATGCACTTATCCCATTGTTTTATCAGTCCTCCCAAACCTGCTGCATAGAACTGCGTGCTCTGTTTTCTAAACCACGGTTTCACTTCACATACAACTTCGGCGTCATTCGCGAACTGTCTCCCGTCAAGGTGGGTTTTCAGTGGATCAAAAAGGTGGAAATCGCTAGGGGCTAAGTCGGAGCTGTAAGGTGGATGTTCCAGAACTTCCTACCTTAGTCGTTTAATTTTCTTCTAAGTTAACCGAGCTGTATGTGGTCTGGCATTGTCATGAAGAAGCAACACTCCTCTAGTCAGCAGTCCTGGACGTTTTCTTCGAATTGCATCATGAAGCATCGATAGAACTTCACAGTACGATTCAGAATTCACATTGTCACCTTTCTTCTTGAAATTGTTTAAAAGCACTCCTTGACAATCCCAGAACACTGTCAGCATAACCTTCCCTGCTGATGGCGTAACCTTGAATTTTTGGACACAAGGCGAAGAAGGATGTTTCCATTGCATTGAAGCACGCTTTGATTCGGGCTGGTAGTGATGCACCCATGATTCGTCCCCAGTAACAATCCTGTTCAGCATGTCTTCTCCTTCATCTTCGTATCGACAGAGATGATGCAAGGACAGGCCAAATCGGTTCATTTTGTGTTCCTCCTTCAATTGTCTGGGTCGCCACCTTGAGTATACTTTCTTAAATTTCAATCGGCCATGCATTATGCTGTATGCTGAACCATGTGAGCACCCTATTGCAGATGCCACAAAGTCTATCGTTACTCGCCTGTCACCTCTAATCATCTCCTCCACCCGCTGCACGGATGCTTCTGTTGCAATCTCAACAGGACGACCAGATCGGATTTCATCAACAATTTTAGAGCGTCCTTGAGAAAATTTTCTACCCAGCTATGCACCGCTTTACGGGACAAACATTTGTCAGCATAAACAGGAAGCATTTCCTTATGAATGTCCTTTGCAGGCTTTTGCCCACAAAAAACGCACAACAGCACGTTGCTCTTTGGTTGTACACTCCTTAAGTACAGTCGCCATTTTGTTTATGCGCTGCGCATGCGCATGAGACACCTAGCGCCACCTGACGAACGGGAATATAAAGTTCGATGTTGCTGTCGCCTAATGACACCTGTAGAAAACACCAACTACATTTACCTGCCATCCCACAGAACTGTGTGACTTACTTATTGACTCGCCCTCGCTCTAGTGGTACATGGGACAATGAATGTATGCATACATAGTAACTGCACGATGACTGTACACATAATAGAGTAAGTACAACTAACACACGGGACAATGACTGTACACATAATAGAGTAAGTGCAACTAACACACGGGACAATGAATGTACACATAATAGAGTAAGTGCAACTAACACACGGGACAATGAATGTACACATAATAGTGATTGATTGATTGATTGATTGATTGATTGATTTAGGAATCGACATCACAGCATTCGGGGCATTCCCATATGCGCTCCGTTCCCATCCTCAGCAGCCAGCGAAGAGTTTCAACACCAATAGTACCAGTAGCAATCCGATTATATGTCCGTCTCGCCTTTCCTCTGAGCGTCGAGCGTCGGCCAGATCCCCTCGTCACTCCTCGCTGTCTCATTCTTGCCAGACCATGGTAATCCATTTGCTCCTCCGAGGTGTACACGTGCTCCCACAAGGCCGCAACCACGTCTGCCTTGTCATGTATCAATACTCCACCCAAGTTCTGCAGAGCCAGCAATCTGTTCCGCCTGTTCATTTTCCAGCACACCGGCATGCCCCGGAGAAAATATCCAGGCTATGCTTGTCACCCTGTGACCCTCGAAGCGAAGCAAGCCACTCCGCACGAACGCCTGTCAATCTCACCTTCGTCAGCATGCTTTCTGATGTCAGTTACAATCACGATGTGTGTGTGTGGTCGTATTCTCCTATCCAGCGGAGGGCCGCAGTGACTGCCTCCACCTCCATTCTTAAGCGGATGTTGTGGCCTCATATGCCAGGCTCTCCTGCACCAAACGTCGACCATTAGCTTTTGCTATGAACCCCCAGCCACTTCTCTACCTCTTGACACCGAACCATCTGTGTAGATAATCACATCACCGAGTTAGCATTGTCCTGAATTAGTTGCTGGATTTCCACTTCCCTTGGCCCCTGCTGGCCCACTCCTGCACTCCCGGCTTAATGTGATTTTATAACTCTGCACAAGTCTGACTGCTCCGTGGCACTCTGAACCATCTCTCTCTCGCCTAATGTTCTCAGGGCACACGTCTGATCGTATCGTCCGCCTGAGCATCCATGATTTCCATCTATCAGTAGCTGACCCTAACTGACGTCCCGCGCGCATGCCGGGTGGTTGTGTCGTCTGCAGTACTCTGCGGTATGCCGTCTCGCCTGCATCACTTGAGCTACAGCAACAGTCGGCAGACCACGGATGTAACGCATCACACTACTGGGGTGCTCTCTGTGCAATCCCAGACTGACCGCATAGCTTCGTTCTGTCTGCGCTCTAAACTTCACAGCTGACTCTCTGAGACAGTGAGCAGTCTAATCCCTAATCAACTTACTGAGAGGATCAAGTGTGGATAGTGTGAAAAGCATCTCTGCTCTGGTCATAGCAGCCATCGTTTATGTGCACGGCGTCCCTTTTGAGATCTTGTCAAAACGTCTCCACATGGCCTTGAAGGATAGGCTCCTATGTCAACTGTGATCCCACTACTCAGTTCGTTCTCTCTGCTGACATTTCTACAGCTATCGCGAGGCGTGGACATCAGCTCTCAACACTCCTGTTGTCCAGCGCGCACCACAATACAGCGCCTTTCGGAGTGGATAATAGCACTCATTCTGTGCACCAGGTCAATCACTTTATCTACTGTCGCTGTACACTCCTGGGCTGTTGCTCCACCTCTCGACACTGCCTCTATGCAAGAATATCATCTGCAAATGTAGTATCTTCCTACCTCTGGTGCTTCTAGGTTGCAATCTAGCTCGTCTACACGTTAAAGAGCACAGGTGAGGACTGCAGCTCCCTGTGGCGTTTCCCGGTTAAATATGTGGCTCTGCGTCCATGCACCCAGACGCGCGAGCGTACCGACGAGAATGCAGACGCTGCTATTATCAAGTTGACCAACACAGGATTGACTCTCCATCAGTGCGTGTCATTCAAAACAGCATATCGACCTCTGTGTGCGCCGCATCTCGAGATCTAGCGCTGCGCCACCGTTCCTGTCTACTCTGGAACCCTCAACTACACTACACTACACATACTAGAGTAGCGCAACTAACACACGGGACACTGAATATACACCTACTAGCGTAAGCGCAATACACACAGGACAATGAATGTACACATGACAGAGTAGTGCAACTACACACGGACAGAATGTACACATAATAGATTAAGTGCAACTAACACACGGGGACAGAATGTACACATAATAGAGAAGTGCAACTAACGCACGGACATGAATGTACACACTAATAGAGTAAGCGCAACTAACACACGGGCCAATGACTGTACACATGGTATAGCGTTAAGCGCAACTACATCACACGGGACAATGAATGTACAGCAGATAGAGTCAGTGCACCTACCCACGGCAATGAATGTACACTGATAGAGTAAGCGCAACTAACACACCGGACAAGACAACAACTAGAGTAGCGCAGCACACACTTGAACATGTACACATCATAGAGTAGCGCACTAACACACTGGATCAATGAATTATAACATAATAGAGTAAGCGCAAATAACACACAGGACAATGAATGTACACACAATAGAGTAAGCGCAACTAACACACAGGACAATGAATTACACATAATAGAGTAAGCGCAAATAACACACAGGACAATGAATGTACACACAATAGAGTAAGCGCAACTAACACACAGGACAATGAATGTTCACATAATAGAGTAAGCGCAACTAACACACGGGACAATGAATACACACATAATAGAGTAACGCAACTTAACACAACAGGGACCATGAATGGACACACAATTAGATGTAAGTGCGCAACTACACACGGGACAATGAATATACACATAATAGAGTAAGCGCAAATAACACACAGGACAATGAATGTACACACAATAGAGTAAGCGCAACTAACACACGGGACAATGAATGTACACATAATAAAGTAAACGCAACTAACACACGGGACAATGAATGTACACATAATCGAGTAAGTACAACTAGCACAAAGTTGCGGGCACTGGATGTACAAATAATAGAGTAAGTGCAGCTAACACGCGGGACAATGACTGTACACATAATAGAATAAGTGCTACCAGCAGACGGGGCAATGGATGTGCACATAATAGAGTAAGTGCAAACTCACACACGGACAATGAATGTGACACCTAGGTCAGTAGTTAGTGATGGGACACCCAAATGACCTGATTAAAAATCGGCTAAGATTTCTTTTCTTTTTTATAAAAATTACCAGAGTGTAACAGTATTGTCAAACAGCGCACGTAATAGATAAGCATTATGTCATTCTGCAGATAATGAGATAAATCCGGTCATAAAGCATTTTGCCACATAAGCTTGGGATACATACAGCATACGTTTTGTAGGTTCCAACGCTGCAATACAAGTACATAAAACACGTGGATTTATGGTCCACATATGGAAGACAAAGAAAGTGATGTCGTGCAGCGTCTTCTTCTTCTTCTCTTCTTCTTCTTCTTCTTCTTTCTTCTTCCTCTTTCTCTTCTCTTCTCTTCTCTTCCTCTTCTTCTTCTTCTTCATCGTCTTCGTCTACGTCTCTGTCCTCTTCGCTTCCGCCTGCCTTCACTTTTCTCTCTCCCTCTCCTCTTCTCTTTCCTCTCACTTTTTCTCCCCACCACTCTTCATCTCTTCTTCCTTCTTCTTCCGTCTTCCTCCGTTCTTCTTCGTATGCTATCAACATTCTTCATTCGCCTCCTCGTCTTGCTTCGCTCTCCATATTTCTTCATCACCCTCTCGTCTTTTCTCCACGTTCTTCCTCCTTCAGTTTGGTGTTAGTATTGCTTCAGTTCGGCTTCACCTTGGCTTCAGCATGGCTTGAATTTGGCTTCAGATTGACTTCAGCTATCCTTCAACTTCGTTTCAATCTGGCTTCAGCTTGATGCTGTCCTCATTTGCAAGTCATGGTTAATATCCAGATGTAGTCATGGTTATATAAAATTATCATGGTTAATCGTGGTTAATTTCCACACGTAGTCAATGTAATATCCAGATATTACCAGATATAATATCCAGATGTACTCATGGTTAATATCCAGATGTATTCGTGGTTAATTTCCAGATGTAGTCAATGTTAATATCTAGATGTAGTCATGGTTAATATCCAGACGTAGTCATGGTTATTTACATCAGAGTCATGTCTGTTTAATATCCAGATGTAGTCATGGTTAATATCCAGATGTAGTCATGGTTAATATCCAAATGTAGTCGTGGTTATATCATCCAGATGTATCATGTTAATATCTAGATGCAATCATGGTTAAAGAGCCAGATGTCGTACTGGTTATATCGACTGTCGTCATGGTTAATAATCCGATGGTAGTCATGGTAATGTCAAGATGGGAAGTCATGGTAATTCCAGATGTAGTCAAGTGTTAATCTCTAGATGTAGTCCTGGTTAATAGCCAGATCAGTCAATGGTTTGTTAATATACCAGATGTAGTCATGGTTAATACAGTCAGATGTAGTCATGTTAATACTCCAGATGTTAATAATAGGGGTTTAATATCAGATGTAGCCAGGGTTAAATATCCAGATAGTCCATGTTACTAAGCAGATGTACCATGGTGATATTCCAGATGTAGTCATGGTTAATATCCAGACTTAGTCATTGTTAAAATCCAGATGTAGTCATGGTTAATATCCAGATGAAGTACATGTATCTCCAGAATGTAATATGGTATATCCAGAAGAAGTCATGGTAATAACCATATGTAGTCATGGTTTAATAGCCAGATGTTGCGTTTTCAGGGTGTAATAGCCGAGACTCGTCATGTTAAAATCCAGATGTAGTCATGGTTAATATCCAGATGTAGTCATGGTTAATATCCAGATGTAGTCATGGTTAATATCCAGATGTAGTCAATGGTTAATATCCAGATGTAATAATGGTTAATATCCAGATGTAGTCATGGTTAATATCCAGATGTAGTCATGGTTAATATCCAGATGTCAGAGATTGTCATCCAACACGGACGACACAGCCCTCCCGACGTCCCCATGTGGCCTTCGTCTCCCCCAGAAGATATCGGAGACTGTTAGTTTATATAGTTCCAGTGGCTTGTTGGTTACATTCGCCTCTGCTTCGTTCCCTACCTCTCTCCTTTCTGTAGTACCGAATTGGACTCCTGATTCCACCAGTCTTCTATATCTCAGTCGCTATATTTACCTCCTGTTACATTCGCCTCTGCTTCGTTCCCTACCTCTCTCCTTCCTGTAGTACCGAATTGGACTCCTGATTCCACCAGTCTTATATTATCTCAGTCGCTATATATACCTTTTGTTATATTCGCCTATGCTTCGTTCCCTACCTCTCTCCTTCCTGTAGTACCGAATTGGACTCCTGATTCCACCAGTCTTCTATATCTCAGTCGCTATATCTACTTCTTGTTACATTCTAAGAGTTTATCAACGCTTGAGGTTTCATTGCCGAGATATCTTGTAAGTTCATTGACTCATGGGTTTTCCATGCAACACGGTATGTGAAGCGCTAAACATATTGGGTACTTTTCTGTATGACCCGCGGCAAGATGACTGTAGAAGGTATATCATGGTAAGCGGATTAATTTGTCAAACGAGGTTCTAGACACGCGAGAAGTGGGAGTATGTGACAAGTCAACAGAGAGGATCCCAAAGTGTGTGGCTTATAACCCGGGATGAGAGAGAAAAGCCGGTATGAAGAACGAACATATTTTCTCACCTTAAATGAGCCATGGCACAATCATTATGGTATAATTTTAACATAAAGATTGGTTTTGGGTTTTTGGCAAATGATCCCTTTCAGCGCATACGGATATCTCGTTAAGTACTCCATCCTCATCCCACAGATCACACACAGAGAGCCTCGGTACAGTACACAAACTCCGTAGTATCGGCGAGGTTCCAAATGCGTGTACACTAGAATCAAACGTGCTATAAATCTACATGTGTGCGTTGTTCTTCTAACTTTGATATTGTGTCTTGGCAGCGACCTGTTCGACCTGTTCTTTTTTATATCCAACATTGTTTAGCATGCACACGGGTTTTCTGGGTTGTTCGCTTTACACGAGAAGATGTCCATCTTCCATTTCATTATTATGATTATGATTATTATGATTATGATTATGATTATTATGATTACGATTATTATGATTAGTATGATTATTATAATTATTATGATTATTATGACTGTTATCACGATGATGATGTTTATTATTATTATTATTATTATTATTATTGTTATTATTATTATTATTATTATTATTATTATTATTATTATTACCTCTTCTTCTTCTTACCTGATCTTCTTCTTTTTTTCTTCTTCTTCTTCTTCTTCTTCTTCTTCTTCTTCTTCTTCTTCTTCTTCTTCTTCTTCTTCTTCTTCTTCTTCCATTTTCTTCTTCTTCTTACCTCTTCTTCTTTTTACATCTTATTCTTCTTACTTCTTATTTTTCTATTACTACTGTTGCTTCTGCTACTCCTATTACTACTACAACTATTACTAATGCTAATACTGCTACTACTACTATTAACTACATTACTACATAGTGGTGTTTCGTATTATGGTTGTTGTTGTTGTTGTTGTGGTTGTTGTGGTTGGTGTTGTTGTTGTTGTTGTTGTTGTTGTTGTGGTGGTGGTTGTTGTTGTTGTTGTTGTTGTTGTTGTTGTGTTGTTGTTGTGTTGTTGTTGTTGTTGCTGTTGTTGTTGTTGTTGTTGTTGTTGTTGTTGTTGTTCTTGTATGGTTGTTGTTGTTGTTGTTGTTCTTCTTCTTCTTCTTCTTCTTCTTCTTCTTCTTTTCTTCTTCTTCTTCTTCTTCTTCTTCTTCTTCAGTTCTTGAGATTTCTAGTAGAGCACAGCCCCACAACCACGCACACCAAGCCCTATATATGCCAGTTTATGGTTGATTGGATGGTGGCACGGTGTGGAATAGCCCGTTTCAGACAACGCCCATTGCCTCGGGATCAAGCGGAGTTGACCATCCTTCCATTGAGTAAAAATCCACACAGTTGACCTCGTGAATCGAAACACACACGCTACAGGTGGACCTCGTCACCTCTCTCATCATTAGTTTCATGCCCTTCACAGGACGTCGCCATGCTACAGGTGGACCTCGTCACCTCTCTCATCATTAGTTTCATACCCTTCACATGACGTCGCCATCAACTGCAGGATTTATTGGCTGTTTCTTGTTTTTTAGACAATTTCACGTTCAGTAGTTTGCCAGTGCATTAAATCAGTATTGCTGTAATGTAAGGATCAGAAACATGAAGAACAACGCAAACGATTACGAATAAACTGAAAAACGTACACTAACTGATGCCTGCGCAAAATAGAAGGAATAAAATGGTACGAAATAATCCCCACTGTGGAGCCCATTGAGATAACTAGACAAATACCAGTGAACCAAGAGATGAAGAAATGACGCTAACGCTGGATAGGGCAAATATTTTAATTAAAAAAAAAAAAAAAAACAACAACAGAGAATAGTATAACTAGAAAGGTTTTTGCCCGGAACCCAAGGGCAAAAGAAACAGAGGAAGACCTTAAGACACACTGAAAAGGGAAGTAGAAACAGAAATGAATAACATTAGGATATGGACAAAGCTGCATGGGAGAGCTAAGAATAACGAGGGCGTGGAGTTAGTTGCTTGAGGGCATTGGCCCCAATATGGAATAAAAGGTGAAAGATTGATTGATTGATCGATTGATTTAGGAACCGACATCACAGCATTCCGGGCATTCCCATAAGCGCTCCGTCCCCATCCTCAGCAGCCAGCGAAGAGTTCCAACACTAATAGTACCAGTAGCAATCTGATTATATGTCCGTCTCGCCTTTCCTCTGAGCGTTGATCGTCGGCCAGATCCCCTTGTCACCCCTCGCTGTCGCATTCTTGGTGAAAGGTGAAAGAAGAAGTAGAAGTGTGCCACTGCTTTCCGAACGCCGACGATCATATCACTGTGAAAAATCAACGCCAAGCGAGCTGCATGTAGATCGCCTGCAGCTGTCCACGAACCCGGAATCAGCATCAATAGTTCGAATACAACAGTTCCACTTGAAGACAAGGATGGCCGGAAATGAACGGCACAGTCGCCAATCACCATTAAAACGGCAGTTAGTCTATCGTTAGTCTATCGTTGATGGGACACCAGTAGATACTTCAGTCATTATCAAAACGGCAGATTCTGCAATCAATACCGAAACGGCACAGTTAGTCGATTGCTCACTGGATACCGGTCGATTCGTCAATCAGCACAAACAACGGCAGTTAGTCTATATCTGATTAATTTGTTAGAGAGAAAATCGGACAGAGTGTGGCTATGTCCGAAGAGCAATATTAATAACCCACAATGAAATTAACAGAACAGAAAATAACTGAAAAACATGAACCAAATATGATACTCTAATATCCCTTAATGATAAGAAAATCACGTTTCATTACTAGCTAGTTAATCAGTCAGCCAGTGAGTCAGTTAGTTAGTCGACAGACAATCCTCACAGAACATCACGGAACGGTTCAGTCCATAGATTCAGTTTCTCCCAGTATAGCGCCTCTTGTCTTGCTTCACCTATGTTGGCTTGATGCTCTAGCTGTCCCGGTCAAGGTTGCGGCTTCACAGTAGTCACTGGATTCATTTAAACTCTCGGTCTCTTTGAAGACAATGACTATATCAGGCCTGGTCAACTGCTCGCCTGTTTTACCACGTAGCCCAGCCCGCAAATCTATTAGCTTGCGGTGTAGTCACTTCACTCTTTAAATAAAGTATAAATATAATGTTTCAACACTATGTTGTCTAGTGCGTCCTCTAGTCTATTTATTTCGTCTCACTTCTATGAGCGCCAACAAAAAATGCACATGTGTTTATTTATGGACTGTTAAATAAAGTAGGACAACTACAACAGTCAATCCCCTAGTTCGCTGACCTAGTTAAATGTGCTTAGATGTCATAAATAAGTTACATATATACCTCACCACCCCACAGACGTCTACACTACCTCATATTTTTCTTCTGAAAGTATCCCATGCCATTTACAATCACATTGTTTCCCCACCCGCCTCCAAGCCCATCAAAATGCGGCATCAAGACCGCGTGTAATCTAAAATCCTAGTGAAATATCATCACCTATGTAAGTGCGTAATCACAGTTTACATTCATAGCGAAAGCTAACACTGTTCCAACAGCTTATATGTCCCATCACGTCTTTTTTCGTTGAACAAAAGAAGACATCATCATCTACACCAGAGGTTCTCAATCGGTGGGGAATTCCCCCTCCCCACAGGGGGGGGGGGGGGGGGTGGAATTTTAGGGTTTCTAGAGGGGGGGGGGGGAATTAAGATTATTTCAAGATCGCATTAATGCAAGAACCAGTTACGTGATATTGTTTTTCCCTCTATATTTTACGGTTCTGGACTTCTCGCCCTAATGAAGTTCGTTTTATAACGTAAGTAGACCCGCAAGTCACGTTTTATGTAGATGTATAGACTTGTTCTAGTATGTGTTATTAAATTTAGCTTCCATTTTTATGAATACTATGTAAGGGTGGGGGGAGGGGCATTTATAGGGAGGAAATTCGAAAGGGGGGGGGGAGGGATGACGTTTTGAACCTATGGTAAAGGGGGCATGGGCCAAAAAAGGTTGAGAACCACTGATCTAACAGATGGATCCGTGAAGCGCGGTTCAAGGTTAGCGTAGGCGTGCAAAGCAGAAATTATTGAAGACACAATCAAAGAGAATAGCGATGCGTTCCAGACAACTACATCAGCCTGAAATCTTCGCTGCATCCAAATAGCATGGGCAGTGGGGTGGACATCCACATACACAATTAAACATATCAGACTCCAAGAAATATTAAAGAAAATAGCAATCGACTCCAAGAATGGAGGAATCTCGGTATAATAAATTATTGGACGCATAAGAGACTTCTTCTTCCTCTTCTTCGTTCATCCGGAGTTTTTTTTCGGATGTGATTGCGTTGTGCCTGTTTACAGCAGAGCTGCGTTCTTGCGCCGTTAGGCCTACACATCCGACTTCTGCGGGCATTTGTTGACCGGGTTAACCTTCCCGGGGACGCATAAGAGACAAAAGGTTGTGACAGAGACGACCAGCAAGTCTACACGGCATATAAACTGTAAGAAGCAGCATGATGTACTAAGGGTGACCATTCACGTTGAAAGAAAGCTACAACAAACCAATTAAATATTTGAAGCGACGAGAACAAGTGATTTATAATATCGTGTTCCAGCGTGTAGCCACAAAGTGGACACTTGTATCAAAACATCTGTACAGCGTTTGGAAGACGCGCCTCACAACACTCGTCTGGGTGAGCACACTCGGGCATGTCGAAGCAACAGATAACGAACGCAAGAACAGCTGGCAAATAGTGCACCAATACAAACGGGAAGAGGCATGGGCAGGGCTGATGTTTTTTGTGTTATTTGACCTACACTTGGTTAATATTATAAGTTTCTGAAACCCACGGTGTTAAGTGAATGGGTAGGTACGATTTATATCCGTATTCTAGGGTTGACAGTTCAGGTAGGTGATAGACCTGGCTAATAAATATGCCTTTTAGAGGACAACAGTTGGTTGTACGTCGAAATACAATTGTTCATTCAGCGACGTGCTGTCGTCATTTGGAGGCAATCCCATATGTTCGAATCCCAGTGTAGTAACTATAGTTTTGAGTTTGTATATTGTCTAGTATGACCTCTAATCTCTTCTTCTTTCCTCTGCTTGTGTGAGTGCAAATCAATAACTATTATTCTACTTCTCATGCATGGTGTAGTACGGACATGATTAATAATTAGTAGACACATTAAAATATTATGTGAAAACTGCAGAGAAGTGCTGTAAAAGAAGAATGATGAGAACTGATAGAAAGAAAAATGCAGATGTCTTGAAAGAAGTTAACTCACAACGAGAACTGGTTAACACGTCAGATGAAGACAGTCCACATTCTTCTGGCGTGTCATGACAAGGGGAAAGCTGGAGTGTCGTCACAACGGGAGAGTTGGAAGATGAGTGAAAAGGGGGGAGACCAAAAGAGAAGATGACAGTTTAACAGCAAGGCATGGAGAAACAGCTGTATGAGAACTTATTGGCAGGGTAAGAGACAGAAAGTTATGGCAGACATGATCAGAAATTCTGCACAGCTTGGACTATAAGAACAAGCATTATGCAGTAAGGACAAACATCCATGTTGAAAGAAGACTGCCACAAACCAATGAAATACGAGGGTAAGTTAATAAGTAAGTCGCAAATGGCTGTAGAAAAGTGACTAACTATGACAACAACTTGAAATCAGTTTATTTTTAAACATACATTGTCCTTTTATTTCTCAACATAATTTCCACCAACATTGATGCACTTATCCCATCGTTTTATCAGTCCTCCCGAACCGGCTGCATAGAACTGCGTGTTTTGTTTTCACTACCTGCCATCCCACAGAACTGTGTGACTTACTTATTGACTCACCCTCGTAACTTTTTCTACCCAGCTATGCACAGCTTTACGGGAAATCGTTAGGGGCTAAGTCCACCGAAAACCCACCTTGGCGGGAGACATTTCGCGAATGACGCCGAAGTTGAATGTGAAGTGAAACATGGTTTAGAAAACAGAGCACGCAGTTCTATACAGCCGGATTGGGAGGACTGATAAAACGATGGGATAAGTGCATCAATGTTGGTGGAAATTATGTTGAGAAATAAAGAGACAATGTATGTACACAAATAAACTGGTTTCACGTTGTTATCATATTTAGTTATTTTTCTACAGCCATTTATGACTAACTTGTCTTCGTATTTGAAGTGACGAAGGACAGGTATTTTGCAATATCATGTTCCAGCGTGCAACCACATTGTGGAATCTTGCAGCACCAACACAGCATGAAAACATGCTCAGATGTTTCAAGGTGAACTAAATTTTCTCGCAAAGAATGTTGAAAATATAGTAGTGGCTTACGGGAATTCAATTTACTCTGCTGACGATACAGAAATGATCTGACAATAACACGGGAGGGGGTTTGGAATGTGACAGTTGCCTGGTTGCACTGGTCGGGCGTCTTATTTCCTCCAACTGGCCGCGGCTGAAGCCAAGCAATTACATACACAGAGACCAGGAATTCTACTGATAAACCATCAATTGATCGGTATTGGTAGAAAAACTGGCTACTGTACACATGTGCAAGCTGGAGTAACAATTCACATGAATGAACGCAATGTGGTTTTACCAGTTTTATTAACTGATTCAGCATCATCATCATGTGCCATGCCGGTAAGCGTGGGCGGTCATATTTTGCTATCTCACTCGGTCATCAGAGTCGTGGATCAGCTTAGTGTTTTGTCTCGACCATGCCACGTGGCCAAGCCGTCCAGGTATTTTCAGTGCCAAACAAAAAAGTAGGTTTGGATCGAACATGGTGCACATTCAAGGTAGTCTCCGTAGCGAAGTGGTCAAGCCGTTTGATTCGGGCTCCGAAGGTTGGGGGTTTGATTCCGGGCCGCGTCTTTCGGTTCACGAGTGAAATTTTTCGGAGACTCCTGTGGGTCGTCGCTAGAGCTACGGAGTTCGTGCTTTGCGCGATGTTTTCCGCGCTGCGGAAAGAGACCGAACCATATGGGATAAACACGGTGTAATGAAGTCGGCCCTATCGAATTTTAAGCGATCTTTTTAAGCACATTCAAATGAACAAGTATCATAATGTACATTTCCGTTCACTGAGTATTAAAATTGCGGATGATACCACGAAACGAAACAAATAACACGATGACGCTATTATAGCGATATATCGCCCTGCAGTGCAAACTGGAAGTCACACGTGGCGATTATAATCCGTCAGCACTGAATGGGCTAAAATTGTTTGGTTAACAAAACCAATATACCGCGATAACACAGTGGGTCCTGCACCAGATGACATGCACAATGGTGATCAAGTAGAAAGAAACTTATAGGTATGTATAGATCCTGCAAGAGAAACAACAAGCACACACAAATGTACAGAGATTACACAAATCTTAGGCCAGGTGATAAGACATGAATAAGATAAATCAATGATGATGATGATGATGATGATGATGATGATGATGATGATGATGATGATGATGATGATGATGATGATGATGATGACAATAATAATAGCTCAGGCGTCGAACTCTCGGTCAGTTGGACGTCAACGCTGACATCTCGCTCAGAAATAATTGGCAAACTACTGAACGTAAATTACCCAGTAAATAAACTTGGAGGGGGGTTGATTGCAACGTGCTGAAAAAGACATGCAACAAAAGAAATATGTCATTTTTGAAAAATAAAATATTTTTGAAACAGTTTCTTGCTATGGGTCGGTCATGTGATAGGACCATGACATGTGTAGGCCTGAATGCACGGAGGAAGAGCTGGCCAGTCGTTCCCTCACTTAGCGAGGCGACGAGCGCAGACATCGAATCCCCGTCCGACTGTGATCATGACATTATCAGCGGAGCTCCCTGTCAACGCCGCCTACGCGCTCGCTGAAAGGTGTAATAAGTAAGCTATATCACGATAGACAAGTCCGACGTTTCTGTCCGAACAACCTTCTTCAATAACTAGACCAAAAAGTCCAATGGATAGACATTATTATTATAAACGACAATGCACGAAATATAACAATAATTAACAGAGCATAGCCACACTAGATGATGGTCTGGCGATTCTTTGTTACATACCAATAATATAACAAACTGGGGTAGAGGGTTCGAAGGAGTTCAGAGGTCGGGATATCAGATTTTTACCCTTCCAAATACGCTCCTCTTCCCGAAGCACAAACAGCGGGTAGTACCGTCTACTATTGTACGGTAGCTCAGTCATATCTATATGAGATAAGACAGAACGGACACTAGTAATACGTACACCTGTTATTCTGGCAGTATACGTGGCAGAAGACTGATAATAAGGTGTAGCCATTTTGTTAGATTACAGTTGCGTCCTTTGTACTTTCCTCATGTTGTGGGCTAGGAGGACACTTGAGTTATGCTTCCATACGACTTTCTTTAGGGGTAGTCTTATAGTTCAGCTTGCTCTGGAATTTTCGCCTTGGCATAATTTGTCACCACATAGAAACTTTCTCTTCACCTAGCCTTTGTTGGCTTCTCTGAGTCATGCACAAAATGGCTACTGTTCGTGTTTGCTACGTATTGCACCTATATTATCATTTATAAAGAAACTCATCCACGAATACACACGCGTAAACACCCAGGTACTCACGCGCATACGCACGCAAGCAAGAAAGTTACCCGGTCAACAAATGCCCGTAGAAGTCGGATGTGTCGGCCTAACGGCGCAAGAACGCAGCTCTGCTGTAAACAGGCACAACGCAATCATGACCAGAAAAAAAAAAAACATCCGGATGAACGCAGAAGAAGAAGAAGACAGAATGAGTCGAGCAAAATCCGTAATAGAAGCGCTCCTGTCTGGGAAATTGCCAGTTCTAAGGACACCATTTTCTGAACTTAGCAGTCAGCGTAAGGTCACCATACAGTGGATACCATCCCACTGTGGAGTCCCCGGAAACGACAGAGCTGATCGATTGGCTAACGAAGGAGTCACAGAAGAACAACCTGATGTGCCCATTACATACCACCACAAGAAAAGAATGATCAAATCAGTCAGAAGGCCACCAAACCTTACTCAAGACGACTACCACGTTATGGACAGACCAGAACAGGTCATTCTTCTACGCCTCAGAATAGGACACAATAGATTAGGCAACCACATGTATACAAAATTCAAGATTGGTGACTCAGCCATGTGCACATGTGGTTTGGCGTCGCAGACAGCAGAGCACATACTCCAGGATTGCCCAAACTACAACATATCCAGGCGAACCTTCTGGCCTAGAGAGACAACAGTGGAAGATAAACTCTATGGACCGCTGAGTGAACTAAAAAAGACTGTTAGATTCATACAAGAGACAACATTGCAGTTATAAACATATTTCAGGCGAACGAACGAAGAATAAGTGGTCGAGCAAAATCAAAGCAAAGAAACACACCACACAAAAAAAGCATTACAGAAGTCGATACCCGGCGAATGTGAAACTAGATACAACGAAAGTAAATGTCATCAATTTACTTCTCAGACTACTTCAAAGGTGTCGTAGGTTTCCCAACAATTGATACGTCTGTGTGCTATGTGGACTAATGAGATCCAGGGAACACAGAGAGAGGGGTGACACAAAGTAAATTATGTCTGCTGTAAAGAATATTACCCCTCCTGCAGATGATACCAAGACCAGATTAGGAAGATACCCATTCATGTCCTTGGTTTTACGGTTTTCGCCTCTGACAACGGGGCAACCAGTGCAGCGTTGTTCGATCAGGAACTGGAGTGACATTATTTCAACCACTTGTCCTGGAACTGATTGATTTCGTTTGTCGCTATCTGTGGCTTAGGGTTAGTGACACGCAGTTTCACCATTCCCCGACTTACTGAGATGAGGGTTCGAAATCAAGCCGTGGGCGATTTGGAAGCAGATCGCAATGCGTTGATTTCGATAGGTATGAGGCGTCGGCCGTTCAGAAAGCAATGCCAAAGTAAAATATAATTGTGACACGCCCTTTGCAGGATGTTGCGATAAACGGCAGTTGACTTTCTACTGAGAAGTAGAGTCATAGTTATTGTACAGTAGTTTGCCATCGCTTTCTGAATGAGAAGTCAATGTCAAAGTAAAGCTGACCGGTGTGTGGAATGAACCCACTTCCCACCGTCAGCGCACAGGAAGTTTAAGAGCGAATGCGTTTAAACTTCTCTGCAACGTTGCTAATCAACGTAAAATTGTCTATATTAGATTCATGTTGTTGGCGATATGGCCTGTTACAAATAAGATAGGCCTGTAGGTTAAGCGGGCGAGTTAATGTAGTCTATAAAACTATGGGCTTAGCACCTTGTGAGAGACAACAGGTCTATAAAACTATGGGCCGAGCACCTTGTGAGAGACAACAGGTCTATAAAACTAATGGCCTAGCACCTTGTGAGAGACAACAGGTCTATACAATTATGGGCCTGGCACTTTGTGAGAGACAACTGGTCTATACAATTATGGGCCAGGCACCTTGTGAGAGACAACAGGTCTATACAATTATGGGCCTGGCACCTTGTGAGAGACAACTGGTCTATATAATTATGGGCCTAGCACCTTGTGAGAGACAACAGGTCTATACAATTATGGGCCTGGCACTTTGTGAGAGACAACTGGTCTATACAATTATGGGCCTGGCACTTTGTGAGAGACAACTGGTCTATACAATTATGGGCCTGGCACTTTGTGGGGTAGCGGGGTAGGGGTATCCTCTATCAAAGGAGAAGTAAGGCGCCTCCTTCCCTCCGCTAGCCTACGGGACACCCTTGGGCAAGGTGGAGTACCCGTTTAGCCCCCCGATCAGGGTTACGTGAAGCCATGGGTGCAGGTGGTGGATGAAGATGAGAGCAGCCAACAGATAGTTGTAGGTTATGGTCTCCAACTTCACGACGGTAGGCAGAGGATCTCTATTTTGAGGAGACAATGGCTACGGTCACTGACCAGTATGGTCACTGCTAGGAAGGAAAGCAATGGCAAACTACCTTCTTTACAGATGCCAAGAAAATCATGTTGTGTGAAATCATCGATAATCAGAGAAACGGCGTAAATGGGTGCTCCATAGGAGCAGCCTCGCCCGGTAGGGATAGTCATGCGCACCAGGTGACTCCAGACCGTCAACAGGCTACTAGGTGCAACAGATTAATATCATTGAAAGTAGGAACTTGGAACGTTAGAAACAATGAATGCAGATGGAAAATTAGAAAACATCAAAAAAGAAATGGGGAGAGAGAAGATTAACATATTAGGAGTATCGGAAACGAGATGGAAAGGAGCAGGGATAAGGACAGGAGAGGATTGTAAGATTATTTACTCTGGGGGAGAAGAACAGCAAAGAGGTGTAGCCATTATATTAGATAAGCAAACATCAAATTCTGTCAAAGGATATCATGCTGTGTCAGACAGAGTCCTATTAGTAAAATTAAACGGAAGACCTTTTAAAATAAATGTCATTCAAGTATATGCCCCAACAAGTGAAAGCAGTGAAGAAAGCATAGAGGAATTTTATAATGACGTGGAGTCTGCTTTGAAGAACTGCAAAAAAATCAGAAATAAATATCATAATGGGTGATTTCAACGCAAAAATAGGACAGCAAGGCGATGGATGCAGTGTAGGCAACCATGGTTTGGGAGAGAGAAATGAAAGAGGATACAGACTTGTAGAATGGGCAAAAGAACAAGAAATGGTTGTAGGAAACACCTGGTTTAAACAGCATCCTAGAAGATTATGGACATGGAGGAGTCCAGACAGCAGGATTAAAAACCAGATAGATTACATCCTGATTAGCAAAAGGTTTCGAAATGCGTTAACAGTCGTAAAAACAGTTCCAAATGCAGACTGTTACAGTGATCACAGATTAATTACAGGCACATTGAGGGTAAAGTTAAAGAAAGTCAAGTATACAGCAGGAAACCCTAAATATGACTTGTGCAAATTGAAAACTGACAAAGAAATACAAGATAATTTTAACATAGAAGTAAAGAACAAATTTGATATATTGTCTGATCTAGAGATCCTGTTTCAAGATGTAGATGATCAATGGGAAACGATGAAGAATTCAATCAGTTGCGCAGCAGAAAAAACTATTCCAAAAGTAAAGAAAGTGGGCCGTAAGACATGGATGACTGAAGAAATTTTACAACTAATGGAAACAAGAAGACAGAACAAAAATAATCCTGCCAAATATGAAGAAATTCACAGAAAAGTGAGAACCTTATGTAAGGAGGCAAAAGAAACATGGCTTGAGAAAAATTGCAGAGAAATTGAAAAACAACACAACAGTAACAATGCGAAACTAATGCACAAAAGAATTCAGGAGCTTACTAATCAAAGAACACGTACATCAGCAGGCTGCCTAAAGACAAAAGATGGAAGAGTCATAATAGAAAAAGATCAGATCTTACATGAATGGTCAGATTATGTGAAAAACCTTTATGACGATAACAGAGACGAACAGTATGATGTCCAAAATAATAATGAAGGACCAGCAATTTTAAAGATGGAGGTTCAGAATGCGCTTAACCATATGAAATCTGGCAAGACCCCCGGTTCAGACAGCGTCACAACAGAAATGATTAATGCTTTAGAAGAATATGGAATAGATAAAGTTACCAGTCTGCTTAATACAATATATGATACTGGAAATATACCTCAGGAGTTATGTAATTCTGTATTTATTGCAATCCCAAAGAAATCAGGAGCCTTGGAATGTGATCAACATCGAACAATTAGTATAATGAGTCACATCACGAAGATTTTGCTAAGAATTATCATGCAAAGAGTTAGGAGGAAAATACAACCTGAAATAGGAGAAGAACAATGTGGGTTTGTGGAAGGCAAGGGTACAGTAAATGCTGTGTATATACTGAGAAACATAATCGAACGTTCTATAGAAGTAAACAAAGATCTACACCTTTGCTTTATTGACTACACAAAGGCTTTTGATAAAGTGAGACATGTCAACATGATAAGGATGCTTGAAGATCTACAAATTGATGGAAAAGATCTTAGACTTGTAAAAAACATATATTGGAAACAACAAGCTGCCATAAGAGTTGATAATGAAGTAAGCCAATATCAGCCTATTAAAAGGGGTGTGAGACAGGGATGTGTAATGTCTCCAGATCTGTTTTCCCTGTACAGTGAAAGTATTTTCAGAAATATTGAAGATATGGAAGGAATCAACATTGGGGGACGATGCATCAATAACATTAGATATGCAGATGATACAGTCTTGATTGCAGACAATGAACAGGACCTGCAAAATTTAGTAGATGCGATTGTTACACACAGTGAACAACTAGGGTTAGAATTAAATTGTAAAAAGACACAGATTATGGTCGTCACTAGGAAGGACGAAATACCACAATGTAATATACAAGTAAATGGGAATATTCTTCAACAAGTGAGCAGGTACAATTATCTCGGAACAGTAATAACATCTGATGGGAGATGCCTTGAAGAGATTAGAACAAGAATCGCCATGGCAAAAGTAGCCTTTAGCAAGATGAAAAACATATTGACCAATAAAAAGATGTCAATTGAAACGAGAAAAAGAGTGTTGAGATGCTACATTGAACCTGTACTTTTATATGGATGTGAAGCGTGGACAATGAGCAGTCAGGCTGAAAAACATCTGATGGCTGTAGAGATGTGGTTTCTGAGGAAAATGCAAAGAATACCATGGACAGCCAGAAAGACCAATGAACAAGTCCTTCAAGAAACAAATGAAGATCGTAAATTGATTAGAGAAATTAGACGTAGACAGTCAAAATTTTTTGGGTATGTTATGAGAAGAAATGGATTGGAGAATTTGGTGACAACTGGTAAGATCGAGGGGAACAGACCAAGGGGAAGACCTAGAAGCAAGTACCTGGATGGCTTTGCCTTGTGGCATGGTCGAGACAGAAACACGGAGCTGATCCACGACTCTGGTGATCGAGTGAGATGGCAGAACATGACCGCCCACGCTTACCGGCATGGCACATGATGAATGATGGATAGACTTTGTGCGAGACAACTGGTCTATACAATTATGGGCCTCGAATCTTGTGAGAGACAACTGGTCTATACAATTATGGGCCTGGCACCTTGTGAGAGACAATTGGTCTATACAACTATGGGCTTAACACATTGTGAGAGACAATTGGTCTATACAATTATGGGCCTGGCACTTTGTGAGAGACAACTAGACTATACAATTATGGGCCTGGCACTATGTGCGAGACAACTGGTCTATACAATTATGGGCCTGGAACCTTGTGAGAGACAACTGGTGTATACAATTATGGGCCTGGCACATTGTGAGAGACAATTGGTCTATACAACTATGGGCCTAGCACACTTGGAGAGTCAACTGGTCTATAAAACTATGGGCCTAGCACCCTTGGAGAGTCAACTGCTCTTTAAAACAATGGATCTAGCACCCATGGAAGGTCAACTGATGTATAAAACTATGGGCCTAGCACCCTTGGAGAGTCAACTGGTCTATAAAACAATGGGCCTAGCACCTTTGGAGAGTCAACTGGTCTATAAACTATGAGCCTAGCACCCTTGGAGAGTCAACGGGTCTATAAAACTATGGGCCTAGCACCCTTGGAGAGTCAACTGCTCTTTAAAACAATGGGTCTAGCACCCATGGAGGGTCAACTGATGTATAAAACTATGGGCCTAGCACCCTTGGAGAGTCAACTGGTCTATAAAACTATGGGCCTAGCACCCTTGGAGAGTCAACTGCTCTTTAAAACAATGGGCCTAGCACCCATGGAGGGTCAACTGATGTATAAAACTATGGGCCTAGCACACTTGGAGAGTCAACTGGTCTATAAAACAATGGGCCTAGCGCCCTTGGAGAGTCAACTGGTCTATAAAACAATGGGCCTAGCACCTTTGGAGAGTCAACTGGTCTATAAACTATGGGCCTAGCACCCTTGGAGAGTCAACTGGTCTATAAAACAATGGGCCTAGCACCTTTGGAGAGTCAACTGGTCTATAAACTATGAGCCTAGCACCCTTGGAGAGTCAACGGGTCTATAAAACTATGGGCCTAGCACCCTTGGAGAGTCAACTGCTCTTTAAAACAATGGGTCTAGCACCCATGGAGGGTCAACTGATGTATAAAACTATGGGCCTAGCACCCTTGGAGAGTCAACTGGTCTATAAAATTATGGGCCTAGCACACTTGGAGAGTCAACTAGTCTATAAAACAATGGGCCTAGAACACTTGGAGAGTCAACTGGTCTATAAACTATGGGCCTAGCACCCATGGAGAGTCAACTGGTCTATAAAACTATGGGCCTAGCACACTTGGAGAGTCAACTGGTCTATAAAACAATGGGCCTAGCACCTTTGGAGAGTCAACTGGTCTATAAACTATGGGCCTAGCATTCTTGGAGAGTCAATTGGTCTATAAAAAAATGGGCCTAGAACACTTGGAGAGTAAACTGGTCTATAAACTATGGGCGTAGCACACTTGGAGAGTCAACAGGTCTATAATCTATGGGCCTAGCACACTTGGAGAGTCAACTGGTCCATAAAACTATAGGCCTAGCACCTTTGGAGAGTCAACTGGTCTATAAACTATGGGCCTAGCACCCTTGGAGAGTCAACTGGTCTATACAACTATTTATGGGCCTAGCACCCGTGGAGAGTCGACTGGTCTATAAAACTATGGGCCTAGCACCCGTGGAGAGTCAACTGGTCTATAAAACTATGGGCCTAGCACACTTGGAGAGTCAACTGGTCTATACAACTATTTATGGGCCTAGCACCCGTGGAGAGTCAACTGGTCTATAAACTATGGGCCTAGCACCCTTGGAGAGTCAACTGGTCTATACAACTATTTATGGGCCTAGCACCGTGGAGAGTCGACTGGTCTATAAAATTATGGGCCTAGCACCCGTGGAGAGTCAACTGGTCTATAAAACTATGGGCCTAGCACACTTGGAGAGTCAACTGGTCTATACAACTATTTATGGGCCTAGCACCCGTGGAGAGTCAACTGGTCTATAAACTATGGGCCTAGCACACTTGGAGAGTCAACTGGTCAATAAAACTATGGGCCTAGCACCCTGGGAGAGTCAACTGATGTATAAAACTATGAGTGCAGGACCATATGCTCAAAGCGCCTTACACCAAGTAGAAGGATCCTTTACTTATTTTACTGACACTGTCTCTCTCCGCATGGTGGAAGTCCCACCTTGATCGCATGGAGTTGTATTCTCTTAAATCCCGTGCATTGTAAAGGTTTTTGTTTTCGTGTATCTTCTCCTGTCATACTTTTCGTCTAATCGCCTACACAAAATGAAGAGGCTACTTCACCCAATATCAGAGTGACTATCTAACCGTGTGCCGACTCTGTGGCTCTGTGGCTCTGTGGCGAAGGAGGTTACGGGCGCCATTCGTTTCCCACCTACCGCGTTCGGAACAGCTGCGGGCGATTTAAAAGCAAACCGACTTACGTTGGTTTCCATACAATGATATGTGTGCCTGTGGTTCTGAAACTAATGGCAAACGACTGAAAGTAAACTTGCCAAAAATCACAGACAGCCAAAAGATGTTTGAGTTGACTGATACGTCCTGTAAATGATATGCTACGAACTAACCATTGAGAAAGTTAAAGTTAGTTGCATATCCTGTACAGGTCGTCGCAGTCAACCCCAGCATTTTTTTGTGTTCGTGATTTCTTGGCAACTTTCCGTTCAGTAGTTTGTCATTTCTTTCTGAACGAACGGTACTGAAAACCAACGCAAGGCCGTATGCTGCCAAATCGCCCACAGCTGTGTTTCGAACGCGGTATGTGGGATTACAAATTACGTCCGTAACCCACTCGCCACAGAGCCGACACCATTGAGAAGCATTGTCCTAAGTGATCTCGACAACGGAATTCCTGTACAAAGCAGCAACCAGATGAGTTAATCCACATCTGACTTCAAGCGGTACCAGACCTCCGCTGATGTTTCCTAGCTGACCTAAATTCAGGAATTAAAAGCCACTGTTGGGTTACGCATGTACTCCCCGTCGACATAGGAATTTAATCACAGGTTTAAGAGCTCTTAAGATTTGGAGAAATGTGTCTTGACAGACGAGTGTAGGGGAGGTGTTGATAATAAAGCTGGACAGTAGCGAAACCAGACTGTAGATGAAATGGTAGGGGCAGTTAGAAGCTTTTAACTCAACGTCATTGGTGGTAGCCTGGGCTTGAAAACGCAACTAGAAAGTCGAATAGAAACTCTTGAGATTTGGATATAGAGAAGAATATGTCGTATTTTAGGGGTTCTAGAACAGTGGTTCTCAACCGGTGATGAATTCCCCCCCCCCCCCAGGGGGGAATTTTAGGGTTTCCAGGGGGGGGGGGGATGAAGACCATTTCAAGATCGCGTTAATACAAGAACCGATTACTTGATATTGTTTTTCCCTTCATACTTTACAGTTATGTACGTCTCATCCTTCTAAAATTCATTTTATAAAGTAAGTAGACCCACAAATCATGTTTTATGTGGATGTCTAGACTTGTTTTAGTATATGCTATTAAATTTACCTTCCATTTTTACGTATACTGTGTACGGGTTGGGGGGGGGGGGGTTTAGATAGGAAATATGAAAGTGGGGATGACGTTCTGAAAATACGGTGAAGGGGGCACGGGCCAAATTTTTGATAGGAAGGGGGGAATGACGTTCTGAAAATACGGTAAAGGGGGGCACGGGCCAAAAAAGGTTGAGAACCACTGTTCTAGAACAACTGGGAATGTAAAACCATACTGGGGGGGGGGGGGGGCAAGGTTGGGGGAAAGAAGCGAGCAAGAGGTAGACAACGATGCAAATGGGAAGATAACATCAAGAGATGGACGAACAACAATCTGACAGAATGTACAGTCAGGGCGAGAGACAGACAATGTTGGAGATCCATTGCAGCCAACCTTTATTGTGGAGACGGCACCTGATTGATTGACTTGGATAGCGTATGTGCGTCTGTTGTAGAAACTGCTCTTACTATATGTATTCATCAGTCTGATTAGTTGGGATCGTCCGCTTCAGTGGGCGTGGTATGTCTAGCTCGTCTTGGTCTGTCTCGCTCGATTTGATCGATTGAACTGAACTGACTTGGTCCGCCTTATATTTTTCTTTAAACTTTCACCGCCTTAATGAACTTGGGCCGTTCCAGGAGACTTCAGTCAGCTCACTCGAATTGCGAAACCTCACTCGAATTGCGCCACCTCACTCGACTTGATCCTCCTCATTCGAATTGGACCACGTCACTCAACTTGACCTACCTCACTCGAATTGGTCCATCTCACTCGAATTTGTCCACTTTATTCAACTTTGTATTTTTCACTCCACCGGTCCATCTCACTGATCTTGGTCCTCCTCACTAGAATCCATAAAACCCGATACCTCTCACTAAACTTGATATCCTCTCGCAAAACTTGATCCTCCTCACGTGACTTGATATCTCTCAATGAACATGATACTGAAAATTTATCCGTCTCACTCGACTTGATACGTCTCATTTGGCTTTGACCGAATCACTAGAATTGGTTTCGTGTGTATGCGTGCGTTTGAGTGTGTGTGAGTGTGTATGAGTGTGTGTGGGTGTGTGTTAGTGTGTGTGAGTGAGTGTGTGTGAGTGAGTGAGTGTGTGGGAGTGTGTGTGAGTGTGTGTGGAGTGTGTGTGTGTGTGGTTGTGTGAGAGAGAGAGAGAGAGAGAGAGAGAGAGAGAGAGAGAGAGAGAGAGAGAGAGAGAGAGAGAGAGACTGGACCAGTGAAAAGCTAAGTCATCAGACAACTCTCTACCAGCCAGGGAAACAAGAAATGTCAGTCGCTAGGGAATCTCTGCGGCACTGTCCGCTTCTTCGCTTCGTTATATATATATATATATAAATTGCGATCTCCGTCTGTCTGTCTGTCTGTCTGTATGTCCGTATGTCCTTTATTTGTTCGCCAACGGCCCATCCGATTGAGATGAAATTTTCTACACGTCTTCCTTTCATTTCAGAGCTGCCAACTGTGATATTTTTTTAGTGTGAAATCGGCTGCTTACCCAATATTATTTCATTTTTCATTTTTCATTATAATTTCATATATCTCAGGGGACTTAACTCTGTAAAAGTTATTTCAAGGGGCATAACTTTTCTGTATAGCTTATAGTCATATTGTGGCATCGTTTTCAAAGATTTATAAACTCTTTGTCCATAGTTATGTACCGGCATATGAGTTATAATAAATAATGATACAATCTGTAAGGCATTTTCAAAGTTTTCATAAAAATAATGCATAATGCATAACATTGTAACTCATCTTTTTTTGCTTAAAGAATGAATAAATAATAGTTACCTTATCTCTATCAAGTTTGAAGATTTTATATTTCTTTACACTGTCGCCAACTCTAAGAAGACATGGAACAACTTCAGCCATTATTAAATCTACAGGCATATGCGTTATATTCCTCCTCCTCCTCCTCTCTCCCCTCCTCCACCTCCTACCCTCTTCCTCTTCTCCTCCCCCTCCTCCCTCTCCCTCCTCCATCCTCCTCTTCTCTCTTTCTCCTCCTCCTCCCTCCTCCTCCCTCTTCCTCCTCCCAGCTCCTACTCCTCCTTTTTCTTCTTCTTCTGCTGCTGCTGCCGCTGCTCCATTTCCCAAGTTAATTGTTGGGGAAGATGTAAAGATCTTTCAAGTGCTCTTTCTAATGCTTTTTGTAAGTTGGTCTTCGTTTATCTAAGGTTGTTCTAACTGCAACCAATAAATGATTAGACAGACAGACAGACAGACAGACAGACAGACAGACAGACAGACAGACAGAAGACAGACAGACAGACAGACAGACAGACAGACAGACAGTCGGGAACGGGAACTTATATGACTACTCATATGAATTAAATGAGATGCTCCCCATCAGGGGCTGGGCGAAGCCGGGCCGGATCAGACAGATAGACAGACAGATAGACAGACAGACAGACAGATAGATAGTCGGGAACGGGAACGTGAGCTTATATGACTACTTATATGAATTAAATGAGATGCTCCACACCAGAAGCTGGGCGATGCCGGGCCGGGTCAGACAGACAGACAGACAGACAGACAGACAGACAGACAGACAGACAGACAGACAGACAGATAGTCGGTAACGGGAACGGGAACTTATATGACTACTTATATGAATTAAATGAGATGCTCCCCACCAAGGACTGGACGAAGCCGGGCCGAGTCAGACAGACAGACAGACAGACAGACAGATAGTCGGTAACGGGAACGGGAACTTATATGACTACTTATATGAATTAAATGAGATGCTCCCCACCAAGGACTGGGCGATGCCGGGCCGGGTCAGACAGACAGACAGACAGACAGACAGACAGACAGACAGACAGACAGACAGTCGGTAACGGGAACGGGAACTTATATGGCTACTTATATGAATTAAATGAGATGCTCCCCACCAAGGACTGGGCGAAGCCGGGCCGGGTCAGCTAGTATATATATATATTTAAGAGAATTTTGTTTGTGTGTCCTTTATGCGTTCCCGAACGGTCCATCCGATTGAGATGAAATTGTGTACAGATGTTGTTCTCACTCCCGTGGATCCAACTGAAATAGTTAGTTTAAAATCAACAATTTTTCCTCAAGCACGAAACAAAAAGGCATTACGAGCTTCAGAAACAGACGAACAAATGTCCCCGCCATCTTGCTCCAAGGGAACTCATGCTCTGATTAAACCAGAAATTAGTTATGAACAGTGTGGGTTTGTAGAGGGAAAGGGAACAATCTACTTATATTTTTTTTTCCAACTATATCTACTGATGTATATAAAAGAGAATGTTTCTTTGTTTGTGTGTCCTTTATGCGTTCCCGAACGGTCCATCCGATTGAGATGAAATTTTGTACAGAAGTTGTTCTCACTCCCGCGGATCCAACTGAAATAGTTAATTAGTTTTAAATCAATTTTTAATTTTTACACGAAAGAAAAAGGCATTACGAGCTTCAGAAACAGACGAGCAATGGGAACGGGAACAGAAGCATCAGAAACAGACGAGCTAGTGGCTAGACGACGCCGGGCCGGGTCGTCAGCTAGTAGAAAAATAAAACAGTTCGACCTTGTTCAACCAGTCTTCCAAGCGGCACTGAAGTAACAAGCGATAGAGTAAATAGATACAGCGAGACGAGCTGGCACAGTGGCTAGCACTCTTGTCTACCATCCGGTTATGTGTTCGAATCCCCATCGACGCACAGATTAGATTTTTTTTTGGTAATGACATGGACGTTCATGCCGATTCAACCTAAAATGGGCACCAGGCAATCTTCCATGGAGTAAAGGCGTTCGGCATGAGACTGACCACATTCCATAGAGTGCCGAATGGGCTATGAAAATACGGGGCTTGCACCAAATACTCTTCATGGTGTGGAAAAGAGTGCTTTACTTAATCTTTAAGAGAAATGTATTGATAAGCACTCAAAGAAGATAAGAAACAAGCAGTAATCAGAAGGCAATCTAGGCACTGGAAAAATAAAATCTGTTGGCATAATTTTTGTGTATATTTGCATAGAAAGGTATGTTCTATAATTCTGCAATACTAGATGTGACAGATTATATCAGTAATCTTCTTTCTCGTCGTTTCTCTCTATTATGCCAGTCCGCAAGGCTTTGTGTATGTTCCCGCGTAGACAAATGATGTTGCACCAATGTGAACATCGTCATCGTTATCATTAAGTTCTTTTTCAACCTGTTTGGGCTATCATACTTTTCCATATTTCGCGTTTCCAACATTGAGTATCAATTCCTATGCCGATAATTACCCATGTCATGATGACAGGCTGACGTCTTGCACTCTTTCCCCTATCTCTTTTCTCCATTAATCTTTTCAGTTGTTACAATGTTGTCTAGTTTTTCGCTTCACATAGTGTCGATGACAAATGTTGGCTGCCACTTTCTTTTGCATACTTCCAACGATGTAGATGTAAGTGTAAGTCATACACAACAGACGGTTATCTTGGCTAGGTCACAATATGAGATACAATGAGACGAAGGTTGTGGTTCGTCTCTAGACTCCGCCATTCGGTTCACGAGTGCAATTTTTATTTTGGAGACTCCTGGGAGTCGTCACTGGAGCTAGGGAGTTTATGGTCTCTGCGACACTTTCCGCCCTACGGAAGGAGACCGAGATGTAGGGAATAAGACGTGGTGCAATGAAGTCGACCATCTCGTTTTCAGTTAGACATTACAGATGGTAGGACATTCTAGGAATGTAGTTATCAAAGAGTGTCCTTAGTGTTGCTGAATCGCCATCAGCCAGTGGCTTGGTATACATGTAATCCGATGAAACACGTATCCAGTCCACAACAAGTATACAGATAAGTAACTTTTACATTTATATTTTCATGTAGTGTTTTTTTTCCATGTAGTTTTATCTGTGTGTGTTTGGTGTTTCTGTGTTGACGAAGACTTTGGTCGCAATATCCATTTTGTCACTTGATCTCGTGATCTAGTACAGCCTACCGTCTACCTATTGTGTGTGTGTGTGTGTGTGTGTGTGTGTGAGAGAGAGAGAGAGAGAGAGACAGAGACAGACACACACACACACACACACACACACACGCACGCACAGAGAGAGAGAGAGAGAGAGAGAGAGAGAGAGAGAGAGAGAGAGAGAGAGAGAGAGAGAGAGAGAGAGAGAGAGAGAGAGAGAGAGAGATTCATTCTTGACATATACAGAATTTCGTTCTTTTATGTCCTGCCATTGTTGCTGTCGTGTGCGAATTATCTATCACATCTTGAATCCGTCTACGTTATGATCTCCTTCTTCTCCACCTTCCCGGTATACTTCATCTCGTCATTATCTTTTACTAGCATTGTCTTTTAACATGTTGAAAATGTCTCCTTTTCTCAATTTTGTTTGTCTAAAATCATGAACTGGCTAAGAAGACAACAACGACATGTCCTGGAACACAGCGAACCGTCGGCGTAAAGGCAACGACAGGGAAGAACGGCCCAGGAAGAAGCTGGCTTCTCACGGCCAGAGGTGCTAGGCAGAAGTCTGAGGGCACGAAGCACAAGGTGCACGATGCTCTCCTCCATATCATATCTTTTTCTAGTTTGCCTTTTGCCTTTTAACATGTCGAAAATGTTTCATTTTCTCCATTTCGTTTGTCTTAAGCACCAGTTTTCATTATTCAGTTATTATTTAATAGATTTCTTACTTCTCCTTTCCATCCAATTATTTTTAGGCCCAGTTGCTTGCGGCTAGTGGTCCGGTTTTGAGCCGTGTTTGTTTTCCTCAGTTCCGGTGGCCAATTCTACGCACACTGCGCTTTAATCTTAGCCAATTACATTCTAATGCTCTTCTCAAATAATTATATTCTAAATCGGATATATGTTTTTCAGCTGATACGTTAAATATCCAAGAATCGCACCCGTAAGTTGCCACGGAAAATATCCCTGCCTCGGCATTCCAGCTTGTGTTGTTGTGTCTGGTCCAATCCACAAAGGCCATGATTGCTTTAGTTTTGCGAGCAATGTTGGTTCTTTTTTTTTTATTATTTCGCTCTGACGTCGAGCATTATCCACACAGAACTGATTTTTGCATATTGGTTAGTTTTCCTTATTACCAGTGTCTCCTCACCATCAGGCGAACCCACTCTGACTTCTGAGGTACTTGTAATTTGCGTCCTCAAGTCAAGTTCGAGAAGTCAACATTGTAGTCCAACTGACCGGTATATTGGGTTGAACCCGTGACCTCTCATCAGCAAAAGGGAAGTTTAACTGCCAGGTCTCTTGTCCATTCGGTCATTACATGCTGTCGTGTCCTCCTTTAAAGTGTCGTCCCTGGAGTGAGGAGATCCGACACCCACATTATAATATTATTTTTTTTTTCCCCTCAATATTCTGGAGAATCCACCAGCTTCCGTCCAACACACTCCATCAGCCTATGGACACCTTTTCCTATCACTCTCACACTGTCGTACTATGCCCCCTTCTCATACTTCCCCAACGCAACATACTCAACAACTCTTACTTCTAGAAATTAATAAAGATTAATTTATTAAAATAAAAGTGTAACGTGTATGAGACGTGTATGCGAAGAAAATGTGTGACGTGTTCTATAAAGTGTAGAGAATCTGACTCTCAGACATCAGATCAGTCCGCTGATCACAGCAAAGATAGACCACAGCACGTTACGTCAGAACAAGTACGTCTCACCCGTTGCCGGAACCATCCTGCCGGATACTGCTTTGCTTCTGTAGACCTCTGGTAATCCCATTTCATGAACATGAGAAATAGTACACCGGTGGTATGAACAGTTACTTATGGACCGGATTCACTCTACACAATGTCCGTTCCTAATGTTCTCTAACCAACTGCACAAGTTCTTTTCTAGTGTTTACACAGTTAGTAAAGTTAAGTGTTAGTCGACAGATCATCCTCGTTGCACATCGAACCATTCAGTCCGCAAGTGCTAATTACTAATGTTAATTGTTACTGTACTAACACTAGTTACTCTTAACCGGTTCTCGGTTCGTTACCACTGTTTAATGCTGTATGGTGCAACTGTAATCTTCACTATGTTGGGTGAATCAACCTCCCTCTAGCTTTTAATCACGTCTGTAAGCAATCTTTATTGATTGCCGAACTGGTGTTCTTCAGACTGGGATTTTCTTCCTTCCCAAAACTTTATTGAGCTTCCTTGGATCTGGTAGGGAACCTTAAATGGCACCACTGCAGTCCTATCAATCATATCTACATCTGCCATTATAGGCACGTGTAAAATTAAGTCACTAATTAACACACGGTAGATATTATTTCCACTAGGCGCTGCCGTGCCCTGGCACTCTGACTAAAGCATAATTTCAAGTCCTCCCTAGCTGGTCACAACTAGAGTTTATATGGCAAACTACCAAAGTTGTCCACGTGACTTTATCCTCTTCTCCCCCACACAGGTGTTATTTGGACATATCAACCATTTGCAAGGATCTATTTTTCCGGGCTTAAATCCTGTCAAAGTTGTCAGTAATTGTTAAGATTCTCAAAACAAGCCAGCGAATTTTATGACGACTTCCAACAAACAGTTGCAAATAACCCCGTCAAACTCTTCATGTTCCGGAAACCAAGAATTGACATATGTACTGTTTTCTCCCTACTAAGTACTTCCGTTTTACATCTGCCATTGTGATCTCACGGCTTCCATCTGCATTCAAATGTTGACAAACTTGTCAATCTTCTGTTCCGTGGTGACAATATATGTGATTCTAACTGGTAATGAACTGCCAACTCGGTGTATCCCTTCCTTCTCACTCAACACCAAATGTGTAGATGGGCTGACCCCACTGCTTCCATTTACATTCAAATGTAGACAAACTAATCAAGGCGATGCCAGGACCTGTCACCATCAACACCGACCGTTCCAAATCCGTTATAGATGTACACGTGCAGCTACAAATATTGTCCTGAGATTTTGACATCCGCGGTGTTTTTCCAGTTAGTAAAATAATGGTGCTGAAAATACACGCCAAGCAAACGTCGGGAATATTTATCTGTTTAACTCATGGCAATCTCGCGACATAGGCCCCCTCTTAAGAGAGTAGTCCATCTCACTCTCCTCCACCATGAGTTAAATCCAGATAATTCATTCCTCTTCTTCAGGAGCTGGGTGTCTTGACAAGAAATCCGCTCCAACATTCTCCTTCCCAGGAATGTACTCTACTGTGAAATTATACGGTTGAAGTAACAACGACCACCGCATCAAACGTGCGTTGAGCTTCTGAGAAGTAGCCAGGAACATCAGGGGCTGATGATCCGACTGAACCCGAAACTTAACTCCATACAAATATGGCTGAAATTTTTGCACTGCCCATACGAGGGACAAGCATTCTCTCTCGACGGTTGAATAATTCCTCTCCGCCTGTAGAAGTTTCTTACTTGCGTATGCCACAGGTTTCAAAACCGAAGCATCGTCTTTTCCTTCCTGTAACAAAGCGGCTCCAATTCCAATCCCACTCGCATCCGTTCTCAACACAAATGGTTTGGAAAGGTCAGGGAGCTGTAATACAGGTTTGCTGACCAAGGCCTCCTTTAACTGACTATAGGCATTCTCACATTCTGGTGTCCAAATGATTTGATCCGGGAATCCCTTTTTCAAGGTTTCGGTCAACGGAGCTCCCAGTTCCGTGAAATGTGGGATAAATTTGTGGTAGAACCCACACAACGAGAGAAAAGATCGCACATCCTTCTTCGTTTTTGGCCTTGGTGCATTTCTGATTTTCTCCAGGTTCTTCTCTTCTGGAACAATGTGTCCTGGAGTGATGGTGTGACCTAGAAATTCCAGAGTCTGGTAACCAATCATGCACTTGGTTGGACGAGCAGTAAGCCCTGCTTCCTTGAGCCTATTAAACACTCTCTCCAAGGATTGTAAGTGGTCATCCAGGCTGTCACTGGAAATCAGAATATCATCCATAAATGAGATGATGGACGGATCCTGTAACGGATCTAGTAAAGTCCTCATCATGCGTGTAAACACACTAGGTGCATTGCTAAGTCCAAAGGGCATGACCTTAAATTCGTAGTGTCCACTGGGTGTACTGAAAGCTAACAGTGGTCGAATCTCCGGTTTGACTGGTATCTGATAGTACCCCCCGACTCAGATCCACCTTTGAAAAGTACCGAGCCTTATGGAGCCTAGCGAATAGCTGAGTTGGATTCGGCAAAGGTTCCACCTGAAACTGTGTATGACTGTTCAGCAGTCGGTAATCTATACACAACCTGTGTTCTCCACTTGGTTTGCGTAACAAAACTACCCCCGCATTGTATGGGGATGTGGATGGTGCAATCACGTCATCCTCCATCAGTTTTTTTATTTCCTCCTCCATGGCCTTTTCTTTAGAGAATGGCACTGGGTAAACCTTTTGGCGAACAGGCTCCTGTGTGGTCAAAGTCATCTCGAACTCCACCAACCTTGTTCGTCCTGGTTTATCAGTCAGTATCTCCTTATGAGACTTGAGAACCTGGGTTATCCTTTCCCTCTCCTGGGAGGTCAGATCAGGGTTCACTTGTACATCCCTATAGGTTTCCTGGTGTACTAAGGGATATTCCCTGCCCTCGCTGGTTCCCACTTCTGTCTCCACTGCAACTGCCATTGCCATGAGGTGAGCTGCCTTGTCTCCGGGTCTCTCTTCGTATTTCCGCAAGAGATTGATATGGAAAATCTTCGACTTTCCCCGGATCCGGATTTGATAGTTGGTTCTGGATATCACCCTTTCCACGGGAAATGGTCCTTGCCAACCTATCTCCAGTTTGTTGTTTCCCGTTGGGAGTAGCAACAAGACTTTATCTCCCAACTCTAGAGATCTTTCTTTAGACCTACGGTTGTAGTAAGCCGCATGTCTTTTCCTGGCCTTTTTCAAGTTTTGATTTGCCAGAGTCCATCCCTTGTGGAGTTTTTCTTTCAGTTCCTCCACGTATTGATAGGATGAGATCACTTCTTCTGACGTCCCCTCTTCAGTCCAACTCCTCAACATGGCTTCCAATGGTCCTTTGATTGGACGACCAAACAGCAACGTAGCGGGTGGTAGTCCTGTTGAGCCATGAGGAACTTCCCGATAGGCAAAGAGTGCTGCTGGGATATATTCATCCCACCTATCAGGTTTTTCCTGCGCTAATTTCCTGAGCATTGTCATCAACGTGCCGTTGAAACGCTCTACTTGTCCATTGGCTTGAGGGTGGTAAGGGCTGGTATGTATGTGGTTAGAGTGAAACACCCTAAATACCTCCTCCATGAGTTTTCCACAAAACTGAGATCCATTGTCCGTCAGAATTTGATCCGGAAAGCCTAATCTGGTAAAGGCCTCCATCAGTGCGTCCGCCACTCTTTTCGAGTCAATCGTGGTCAACGGTATAGCCTCACCCCACATTGTACAGCAATCCACCATTGTGAGTATATACATGTTCCTCTTCCTAGTCCTGGGAAGTGGACCCACGATATCGATGGCTACCCTCTCGAAAGGAGAGTTCATGATGGGCATCTCACCCAACATCACCGGTGCTGTCCAGTGTTTCGGTGCCACCCTCTGGCACTCAGGGCATGACTTCACATACCGACGCACATCATCTGTCATTCCCGGCCAATAGTAGTGGCAGGAAATCCGCTGCATGGTGGCGGCAATACCCATGTGTCCACTAAAGGAGATGGTATGCCCCATATGAAGAATCTGGGACCGATGAGCTTTCGGGACGACCAACTGACCGTATAGGTTGTCTCCCCTTCCTGCTCTCCTGTAGAGTATCCTATTCTTCATGTAGTACTGCCCCCGTCCTGGTGGATCAGCACTTTTCTGCAGCTTTTTGTAGCAAGGACGTAAAGTATCATCCTCACTCTGGGCAGTTCGTAGCTCCCCCGGCATTGGGTTAGTCACAATTGCGTCTGCCTCTTCCGTTTTCGCCTGAGAGCGAGTCTGCATTGCTCCCATATGAATAGGCTCCCTGGGCATTCCCAGAAAGACATACCGGCAACCTAGGATGACTGGAAAAATGGGATCGGTCAATACAGCGGCCTTAATGGTGCCGGTGACGTACCGTGACCGAATCTCCACATTAGCAATGGGCAACTTCATGACTACAGCACTCTTCTGTGCAGGCTGTATATCCAAGGTTTCACCTGTGAATTGTTCTGGATGTACTAGATCCGCAGAAATCACGGCCTCCCCGTCCAGTCCTGTGTCGTATAAACACTCCACTTGACGACCGTTAACCTCTACCAATTCCACTACAGGTGGTTTTTCCTGGTCTGGAGTCTCTTCCTCGGCCTCGACCTGTTCGGTGGGCTCCACCTTAGGTTTTCCTGAGCACACGACGAATTGAGTGTCTCCTGACTTTCCCCTGCAGTCAATAGCATTGTGCGTGTTTGACTTGCATTCGTTGCACCATTTCCCTGTCCTAGATTTTCTATTGTCGGACTTGAATGAGCTCTCCTGGTGGCGAGCTTCCTTGTTGACCTTAGCATTTTCCGTGACAACCTCCTTGGAAGTCACTTGACATGCTGCAAAATGAGGGTTCTTAGCCTTCGATTTGCAGTCCCTCGTATTGTGAGAGGGTGACTTACAAATTGAACACCACTTCTCCGACCACGGTCGTTTAGGTGTAGAGCTTGAGGTGCTCTTGCTTCCCTCCTTCTTCTTCTCTGAATTATCCTCTGATTTTTGCACATAAGGTTCCCACTTTTTGGTTCCTGAGTTTTTGGCTTTCTTCTTGTCATGTTTCTCTTGACTTTTGGTGTTGGTTGAAAGGTTTTCCCCTACCTCCCCATGTACCTCGACGAACCGTTCTGCTAATTTATTCACGAGGTCAATACGTTCCGCTCCTTGTTCTCCCAGGAACGTCCTGAGAGGTTTAGACATTTGGTTCTTCAGCTGGTCGACCACCATGAGCTCTTCCAGACTCTCATAGTCATGTGCGAACCCAGCCAAATCCATCCACTTATGGAGATAAGATTTAAGACGCAAACTGTAGGCGGCAAACAACTCTCCCGGTTCTCGTTTCGCTGCTCGAAATTTTTTCCGGTAGGTATGCGATGTAACCTCGAATCGTTTCAGCAGAGCCGTCTTTAACTCATCATAATTGTTCTCATGTCCTGGTGGCAGGCGAGTATAAACCTCGTATCCTGTCCCGCGTAATCCCTGGGATAGCTTAAGATTCCATTTGTTACGCTCCAGACCCATAGCAACTGACATAGCCTCGAAGCGTTGAAGGTATTGATCAATCTTCTCTTTGTCCTCCTCGTAGACCGCTAAAGGAAACTTCATAGCATGGTACCCATGTCCACCTACTGGTGTTGATCCTGGGATGGAGGAACCTCCAACTGCTCCCTCAGTTTCTCCATTAGATTGACTCTTCAACTCGAGTTCCCTCATCCGGTACTCGTGCTCCCTTTTCTGTGCTTCCTGTTCAGCTTCTAATTTCCTAGCTGCTTGCTCAGCTTCAAATTCCCTAGCTGCTTGCTCAGCTTCCAATTTCCTAGCTGCTTGCTCAGCTTCCAATTTCTTAGCTGCTTGTTCCAACTCCATCCTTCTCAATTCCAGCTCGGCCTTTCGATCATCCCTTTCTGCTTGACGATACTCTCTCTCCACTTCCTGTATGTAATCCGTTAGAGCAGACCCCGCCAATCCCATTTCTTCCCCCCCCTTTCCTTTAATTCTAACGTGCTAAGTTTAGGGGTGGCCATTATACAGAGAGGTAAGCTAGCAGGTCTAGTACAATATAACTGCAAATTACTATACCGATATATGAACAAGTACTATAAATCTCGATATTACCACACACAGTACATTCACTCAGTGACAAGAGTAGAATCAGGACCACAGACCTATGCAGACGTGTGAAGTGTGAACAGGTAAGATATTAATCCTAACCCCTATCCACATTCACTCTAGCTGGATTCTCCAAAATGATATCTCCCTCTTATAACTAAGGATCCCGTGTCAAAAGACCCCGTTGTCAGAAGATCCCCCTGTCAAACGTTCCTGCTTGCAGGAGATCTCGCTGTCCAAGGATTCCGTTTACGGGAGATCCCGCTGTCCAAGGATCCCGTTTACGAGAGATCTCGTTGTCCAAAGATCACGTTTACGATAGATCCCGCTGTCCAAAGATCACGTTTACGAGAGATCCCACTGTCCAAATATCACGTTTACGAGCCCCCAATAATGTCGTGTCCTCCTTTAAAGTGTCGTCCCTGGAGTGAGGAGATCCGACACCCACATTATAATATTATTTTTTTTTTCCCCTCAATATTCTGGAGAATCCACCAGCTTCCGTCCAACACACTCCATCAGCCTATGGACACCTTTTCCTATCACTCTCACACTGTCGTACTATGCCCCCTTCTCATACTTCCCCAACGCAACATACTCAACAACTCTTACTTCTAGAAATTAATAAAGATTAATTTATTAAAATAAAAGTGTAACGTGTATGAGACGTGTATGCGAAGAAAATGTGTGACGTGTTCTATAAAGTGTAGAGAATCTGACTCTCAGACATCAGATCAGTCCGCTGATCACAGCAAAGATAGACCACAGCACGTTACGTCAGAACAAGTACGTCTCACCCGTTGCCGGAACCATCCTGCCGGATACTGCTTTGCTTCTGTAGACCTCTGGTAATCCCATTTCATGAACATGAGAAATAGACACCGGTGGTATGAACAGTTACTTATGGACCGGATTCACTCTACACAATGTCCGTTCCTAATGTTCTCTAACCAACTGCACAAGTTCTTTTCTAGTGTTTAGACAGTTAGTAAAGTTAAGTGTTAGTCGACAGATCATCCTCGTTGCACATCGAACCATTCAGTCCGCAAGTGCTAATTACTAATGTTAATTGTTACTGTACTAACACTAGTTACTCTTAACCGGTTCTCGGTTCGTTACCACTGTTTAATGCTGTATGGTGCAACTGTAATCTTCACTATGTTGGGTGAATCAACCTCCCTCTAGCTTTTAATCACGTCTGTAAGCAATCTTTATTGATTGCCGAACTGGTGTTCTTCAGACTGGGATTTTCTTCCTTCCCAAAACTTTATTGAGCTTCCTTGGATCTGGTAGGGAACCTTAAATGGCACCACTGCAGTCCTATCAATCATATCTACATCTGCCATTATAGGCACGTGTAAAATTAAGTCACTAATTAACACACGGTAGATATTATTTCCACTAGGCGCTGCCGTGCCCTGGCACTCTGACTAAAGCATAATTTCAAGTCCTCCCTAGCTGGTCACAACTAGAGTTTATATGGCAAACTACCAAAGTTGTCCACGTGACTTTATCCTCTTCTCCCCCACACAGGTGTTATTTGGACATATCAACCATTTGCAAGGATCTATTTTTCCGGGCTTAAATCCTGTCAAAGTTGTCAGTAATTGTTAAGATTCTCAAAACAAGCCAGCGAATTTTATGACGACTTCCAACAAACAGTTGCAAATAACCCCGTCAAACTCTTCATGTTCCGGAAACCAAGAATTGACATATGTACTGTTTTCTCCCTACTAAGTACTTCCGTTTTACATCTGCCATTGTGATCTCACGGCTTCCATCTGCATTCAAATGTTGACAAACTTGTCAATCTTCTGTTCCGTGGTGACAATATATGTGATTCTAACTGGTAATGAACTGCCAACTCGGTGTATCCCTTCCTTCTCACTCAACACCAAATGTGTAGATGGGCTGACCCCACTGCTTCCATTTACATTCAAATGTAGACAAACTAATCAAGGCGATGCCAGGACCTGTCACCATCAACACCGACCGTTCCAAATCCGTTATAGATGTACACGTGCAGCTACAAATATTGTCCTGAGATTTTGACATCCGCGGTGTTTTTCCAGTTAGTAAAATAATGGTGCTGAAAATACACGCCAAGCAAACGTCGGGAATATTTATCTGTTTAACTCATGGCAATCTCGCGACACATGCCCATCGTCAGTCATGGGTAGAGGAAGTAGATATTCCCAACTACTCACATTCTGTAATTTCACTCCACTGATAACTATATCTGTAGACATATCTGTTTCACCGATTGTCTTTATTTTTGTATTTGTTACAATGAGATATCAACGTTGTTTTTATGAGTTTTTATGAGTTTTTACAATTAATGAGTCTCTGTGGCAAAGTGGTCAAGCCGTTTAACTCGTGCTCCGAAGGTTGTGGGTTCGAATCCGGGCCGCACCCTTCGGTTTACGAGTTAAATGTTTCGGAGACTCATGTGGGTCGTCGCTAAAAGCTACGGAGTTCGTGCTTTGTGCGACGCTTTCCGCGCTGCGGAAAGAGACCGAGCCATATGGGATAAAACCCGGTGCGATGAAGTCGACCCTGTCGACTTTTAAGCGACTTTATCAACGTTGTTTTTCATTTTGTTCTTGCACTCAGTTAATTAATTTCTCAATTGTCTTGTGGGTTATTGCGTGCGAAGTGGTTACGAATGCATTTCGTAATCCCGTATTCCGCGCTCGAAACACAGCTGTGGGCGATTTGGCAGCAGACCGCCTTGCGTTGGTTTCCATATAATGGTGTGAGTTCCGGTCGTTCAGAAGGCAATGGCAAACTAATGAACGTAAACTTGCCCAGGATTCACAAACAGCTAAAAACAAATGCTGCACTTGACTGCTACGTCCTGTAAAGAATATGCAACTAACTTTTCATTGACAATAATCCCGTGTGTTGGTGAACAGACCATAGTAACATACAGACGCCAGCTGTTGTCATATGGCGCTTTAAACTTACAGCTCTGTTTCTCCATTGTACTGTTTTAACAGTTTATTTTTTTTAAAGATAATATCCGGTTCAACCCTATTCGTTCATGCATTTATTCATCCATTCATTCACGCATCCAATCATTCATTAATGATTTGAGCTATAAACTAAGCTAAGCTAAACTCATGAATGAATGAATGAATGAATGAATGAATGAATGAATGAACGAACGGACGGACGAACGAACGAACGATCGAACTAACGAACGAACTAACGAACGAATGAATGAATGAATGAATAATGTTGAATTGGATATTAATTAATGCATTCATCTATCCATTCTTTCATTCGCTCAACCATTCATTCGGTCTAGCAATCGGAACAATTACAGAAATGAATCATATTGGGAGGACATGTAGGGAGCTGTAGGAGATAACAGCAGATAGAACGGGTTGGCGTGGGTTGGTGGAGGACTATACCCCAATGAGGGATGACGGGACGAACAGAGGTGGAGGGCGTGATATAGGAAGAAGAGGCTGAGGTCGACTAGCACGAAGATGAGCAAGTACATTGAGGGCACACTGGTCATGATAATGCAAGCGGTAAGGGAACTGGCGAAGGACCGAGAATCTCGTCGACCGACCATGTTAATATCAACTTTCTGCAAAGGACTTCCTACATGATGGTGAATACTTGATTAGACTTGCATAGGGGGTTGTTGTTGTTGTTGTTGTTGTTGTTGTTGTTGTTGTTGTTGTTGTTGTTGTTGTTGTTGACTTTCACTTATGCCGTGAGGAGGGGTACTTGAAGTACGACCGCCTGTAACTAGTGCCTTTCCTGCAATTTCCACCATGATTCATGAGCGGTATTTTCCCAGGATCAAATAAAATCCTTGTCGATTTGTTAGACCTGTCATAGTTTCCTTACCTACGTAACCATTTCATAATTCCTGCTGTCACCATGTCAAATTCACGCACAGACACGTCGCTACCGCTTAGAGGCGTTCGGCCATAATAAGACATAAATCACAGGGGGCACCAAATACAAAATGTTAAGAATCCCTGGCTCAGACCTACACGCGGAAGTTAATCCCTGCTCCATCTCTGTTTACCTACATTGTGAGCATTATGAGGCTACTGTATCACCGGATCTTCGTGCCGCTGTCTCATAAACAAGTGTGCCAAAAGCAAATATAACATGATTGCTCACAAACACGGCATCAGTCCTACAAGTATACCATCAAAATTGCTTATAAATGCCAGCATATACCATGGGGACAACCAAGGGTGGACCGGCTTGGCTCGAGTTGGTTGAAGGCTTATTCTCCATTGGGGCATACAGCGCAGAAGAAAAAGAAGAAGAATATACCATGGGAACATATGGCGGCAAATAGCATGAACTGCAGCAATATAGAGCAGTCCATTATCTCTTCATGCCACCCTTCCCCTCGAAACATCACCAAGTGCAATAGGAAATCAACATGGGCATCTTATGGCACACGGCACACGTTGTTCATTGGCTGACTCCTCTGCTGGTGTGTGGTGAACTTTAAAGGCTTTGTCACTAGTATGTGAAGACTTCATGGTTTGCGGCTATATGTGAAGTCTTCAGGGTTTGCGGCTATATGTGAAGTCTTCAGGGTTTGCGGCTATATTTGAAGTCTTCAGGGTTTGCGGCTACATGCGAAGTCTTCAGGGTTTGCGGCTATATGTGAAGTCTTCAGGGTTTGCTGCTATATATGAAGTCTTCAGGGTTTGCTGCTATATGTGAAGTCGTCAGGGTTTGCTGCTATATGTGAAGTCGACAAAGTTTGTTGCTATATGTGAAGTCGACAAAGTTTGTTGCTATATGTGAAGTCTTCGAGTTTGCTGCTATATATGAAGTCTTCAGAGTTTGTTGCTATATGTGAAGTCTTCAGAGTTTGTTGCTATATATAAAGTCTTCAGAGTTTGTTGCTATATATGAAGTCTTCAGGGTTTGCTGCTATATGTGAAGTCGACAAAGTTTGTTGCTATATGTGAAGTCGTCAGAGTTTGTTGCTATATGTGAAGTCTTCAGAGTTTGTTGCTATATATGAAGTCTTCAGAGTTTGTTGCTATATATGAAGTCTTCAGGGTTTGCTGCTATATGTGAAGTCGACAGAGTTTGTTGCTATATGTGAAGTCGTCAGAGTTTGTTGCTATATGTGAAGTCTTCATGGTTTGCGGCTATATGTGAAGTCTTCAGGGTTTGCGGCTATATGTGAAGTCTTCAGGGTTTGCGGCTACATGTGAAGTCTTCAGGGTTTGCGGCTGTATGTGAAGTCTTCAGGGTTTGCTGCTATATATGAAGTCTTCAGGGTTTGTTGCTATATGTGAAGTCTTCAGAGTTTGTTGCTATATATGAAGTCTTCAGAATTGGTTGCTATATATGAAGTCTTCAGAGTTTGTTGCTATATATGAAGTCTGCAGGGTTTGCTGCTATATGTGAAGTCGACAAAGTTTGTTGCTATATGTGAAGTCTTCAGAGTTTGCTGCTATATATGAAGTCTTCAGAGTTTGTTGCTATATGTGAAGTCTTCAGAGTTTGTTGCTATATGTGAAGTCTTCAGAGTTTGTTGCTATATATGAAGTCTTCAGAGTTTGTTGCTATATATGAAGTCTTCAGGGCTTGCTGCTATATGTGAAGTCGACAAAGTTTGTTGCTATATGTGAAGTCTTCAGAGTTTGTTGCTATATATGAAGTCTTCAGAGTTTGTTGCTATATATGAAGTCTTCAGGGTTTGCTGCTATATGTGAAGTCGACAGAGTTTGTTGCTATATGTGAAGTCTTCAGAGTTTGTTGCTATATGTGAAGTCTTCAGAGTTTGTTGCTATATGTGAAGTCGTCAGAGTTTGTTGCTATATGTGAAGTCGTCAGAGTTTGTTGCTATATGTGACGTCTTCAGGGTTTGCTGCTATATGTGAAGTCGACAGAGTTTGCTGCTATATGTGAAGTCGACAGAGTTTGCTGCTATATGTGAAGTCTTCAGGGTTGGCGGCTATATGTGAAGTCTTCAGGGTTTGCAGCTATATGTGAAGTCTTCAGGGTTTGCTGCTATATGTGAAGTCTTCAGGGTTTGCGGCTATATGTGAAGTCGACAGAGTTTGCTGCTATATGTGAAGTCTTCAGGGTTTGCGGCTATATGTGAAGTCGACAGAGTTTGCTGCTATATGTGAAGTCTTCAGGGTTTGCGGCTATATGTGAAGTCGACAGAGTTTGCTGCTATATGTGAAGTCTTCAGGGTTGGCGGCTATATGTGAAGTCTTCGGGGTTTGCGGCTATATGTAGAGTCGATAGAGTTTGTTGCTATATGTGAAGTCTTCAGGGTTTGCGGCTATTTGTGGAGTCTTCAGGGTTTGCGGCTATATGTGAAGTCGACAAAGTTTGTTGCTATACGTGAAGTCGTCAGAGTTTGTTGCTATATGTGAAGTCTTCAGGGTTTGTGGCTATATGTGGAGTCGGTAGAGTTTGTTGCTATATGTGAAGTCGATAGAGTTTGTTGCTATATGTGAAGTCGACAGGGTTTGCGGCTATATGTGAAGTAGTCAGGGTTTGTGGCTATATGTGAAGTCGATAGAGTTTGTTGCTATATGTGAAGTCGACAGAGTTTGTTGCTATATGTGGAGTCGATAGAGTTTGTTGCTATATGTGAAGTCGATAGTTTGTTGCTATATGTGAAGTCGACAGAGTTTGTTGCTATATGTGGAGTCGATAGAGTTTGTTGCTATATGTGAAGTCGACAGAGTTTGTTGCTATATGTGGAACCGATATAGTTTGTTGCTATATGTGAAGTCGTCAGAGTTTGTTGCTATATGTGAAGTCGTCAGAGTTTGCTGCTAATGTATTATGACGTTTTAAAAGCTTTCGCCTCTTATGCCATACAATTATGAAGTTGATCAGCTTCCTTCCAAGAGAAACCTGAAATGCCCATCTTATGCAGGCTTCGCCAGCCATAGCCGTATGCGGTCGGAAGAAAATTATGTTTCCCTGGAGACTGACCACGGACTGTCTCACAGGTAGAGCAATGCACTGTGTTCAATGATATCGCGGCGCTTATAGTTTATAATCATCATATGTCTATGGGACATCAACATCAGAACTGTATATAAACATCAACAGATACCTACTATCGAGTCACATGATACCACGGAGTAGAAGCCTTTAGGAGAATGTAACAACCGCCTTTTCCCCTCCACCTCCCTTTCCCTTCCTCCTCTAGCGGGAAACGAACAATGGGACCACTACATTGTAAAGCCGGCGCTCCCTTAACACATCTTCCATAGGCTGCCGAGACTTCTTGATCACTGAATAGTTCAGTTTCACTTAACACGTGATGTGTGATGTGATTCTTCATATGAATCCCAGACATCGCTTTGTGTGTTCTCTTTCAGTTATCATTGGCTAAGAGCATACTAAATAAATGTGGCATTCCCACTGAGTGCTTCTGTTGTGTACCTAGCCCCTTTAAAGACAGGCACTCATTGATTTTCATAATGGAATAATGGTTATCTCTTCCCTACACCCATTGTACCATACACAGCGGGCGTATTGGCGAGACGGTGATGAAGCTGTCTGACATAAGCGTAGTTGGAGGGGGGTTCAATCCCTGTGTTCGACGCTCACTACGGGAGGGAAAGACTGATCACCTATTCCTACATGCACTCCGGTCTACAAAATGTGTAGTCCAGCTTATCACAGAACCACTGCAGGTTCCTGCTTCAGGTTATTTTGTTATATTTAATGTATACAGTATACAGAACTGATTGCAGACAATAAACAGTGTCTGTAGCATTTGGTGAAAGCTGATATTGTGTACAGTAAGCAACTAGGGTTAGAATTAAATTGAAAGAAAATGTCAAGTATGGTCATCTACAAGAAGAAATAAATGTCAAAGTTTAAGACCCAAGTAAATGTGAACATTCTTAAACACGTGAAATGGTACAAATATATTGGCATGGAAGATATCTTGAAGAAATTAAAACAAGAACGGAGGATGCCTTTTAGAAATTAGAACAGGAATCGACATTTCAAGAGTAGCTCTTTGCCAGGCGGAACACATTCATCACTAACAAAGAAACATTGACAAATGCTTTAAGAAAAATTGTGCTAACATGCTAGACTGAACCTATGCTATTGTAAGCATGCAGAACATTGACATTAAGCAGACCAGCTGAGGAACACAAAATGACGATGGAAATGTGGTTTCTGAGGACTGTGCAAAGAATACCATGGGCAGACAGAAAAACGAAGGAAACGGCCTATATAATACGTAGGACAAGAATACGAAACATAGTCACATTCTACAGGATCTGAAAAATCAAAGAAACGTGGCTCATAAAAAACGTAATGTCTCGAAAACTGAAATATTTTGACCATATTAAAAGTCAATTGGCTTGGAAAGAAGGGTCATGGAAGGTGTGGTGCCTAAAAGATGAGGAAAGAGACCGACAGCGCTGTCACGATACTAGAGGTCAACGATCCGAAATGTTACTAGAACACGGACGGCGTCCTCAGCCGCGGCATTTTGTTTGTTGAGAGAGCCTTGATTGAACGATCGGAATGATTGAAGACGGGAGCGAAGTCTACGGGAACTAACGGACAACGGAATACGACAAGGTCCAACACTTTGAACACCGATGTATCGCGATAAAGCAATTGCAAGAAACCTTTGAAGAGAGAAAAGGAGATTCGCGATCACGCCGTATCACGGTCTTTTGTGATAACGGAGAAGAATATCTGTGGTCGGAGGAAACGAGTAGATAATCATTGATGTCCCGAAATGACCGGGCATCAAAAGAACAATTCGGTTGTTATTGAGAAACAGATGAAGAGGACAGGGGGAAATTGGTGGAATAAGCCCATATAGTCGTACAGAGCCAGAGTATTAATAGGCTGGATATTCTAGTGGAATTTAGTGTGCTATTTGGCTTCCACGAGAAGTGGTGGTTTATTCTTGAGTGATTATGAAAAGGGAGTTACAATGTTTCAAGTCGGATAATACTGACGAGCATTTTGTATTTATTATGCAATTAGTATTCCCGAAACAGCCGAGGAAAATTATAAGGTTCCCATGAACAAAGCAATAGCAACACTCCTGAAAAGAAAGATGGACTCTAATCTGGTAAAGTAATAAATATCGGCCAGATTGAAGTCGGATGTCAGACATACAGGTCAGCCAGTTCTAGCATTAACGGATACCTATAAGGCATTCTGGCTAAGAGACTTACAGCAGAATAAAGTGCAACTAAACATAGATCGGAAGCTCAATATTGTGCACTTGAACTATCTTTAAATGAAGAGGCTATAAGGCCAGAATTTATTATTGGATAAACAGAACAGTAACGAATAAGACGAACACCGTGAATCAGTGATATTCTATAGACAGTGTTTTTTGGAATTATGTATCCATATAGAGACGATAAGTCATTCGATGATATCGGAGGTATAAACATTACCTGGAATATCATGTGGTTCATGTGATTGGATAGTTCACAAGGAAAGACATTATCTACTAAAACACGCAGTGGTGAACTAACTGTTTAATTCTAACGTTGTCAAGGATATTGGGAAGACATCATCATCATCAGTCTGAGAGACACTATACTGGGTGAGAGTAAACAAGTTCTGTGCTGTGGTGACAATATATGCCGTTATGTGATGAGCACTGTGAGATGAATCTTGGACTGTCAATCTTATCTCACCTACACAATAGACTACACCACAAATTACATATACACATTCAATACCTACACCTGACATAGTTTTCAGCATTAAATATGCTATTAATTGTTTGAGGAAACTGTAGTCAGGGTATGTTATGAAGGAATAAAAGAGAGAGAGAGATAGAGAGAGATAGTGAGTAAAAGACATAACGGGGGAGTGTAGACAAAGGTCTGACAATAGTTCCAAAGTATAAGAAGGATTTTAAAAGTGTGCTTGTTGACTACACTTTCCCCCATGGACGACAAGCTACATTAATGGGGGCTCGTCCCGGAGATATATATTAGTGACCTTTAAGAAGAGCACGTCCATGGGATATATGGTGACCTTTAAGGAGAGCACGTCCATGGGATATATAGTGACTTTAAAGGAGAGCACGTCCATGGGATATATGGTGACTTTAAAGGAGAGCATGTCCATGGGATATATGGTGACATTACATTTATGTTAGAGAAATTACATTACTGTTGGGGACATTACAGTGAGAAAGATCCAGACCGGGTGAATGTGGATAGGTGGTAAGACACATTACATATCCTGGTCACACTTTACACGTCTACATAAGTCTTAGTCCTAATCTCCTCTGGTGGTTGAGAGATTGTTTGTGGTGTACTGTGTGGTGTCATAGTTATATATAGACCTAGATATATATAATAAATAATATTTAGATAAATATTTATTTTAAATATTGAGTACGTACTTACTGCCTTAGGGTCTCTTTACTCAACCTGCTGACTCACCTTCTTTAACTATGGCCACTCATAAACTAGAGATGGAAGAATTGAGGGAAAGGGGTGAAGCGATGGGGTTGTCTGGACAAACACTATCTGAGTATATACAGGGGGTAGAAAGAGCGCGTCGTCAAGCAGAAAAAGAAGGTCGAAAGGCAGAGCTAGACCTCAGAAAGATGGAACAGGAGGCCAAGAGACTGGAAATGGAACAGGAGGCCAAGAGACTGGAAATGGAACAGGACAACATGAAGTTGCAAGCTAAAGAGGCCAACAAGATAAGAGAACATGAATACCGCATGCGAGACCTAGAACTCAAAACACAAACTAAGGCGAGAAATAGATGGAGCAGAAGGAGGATTATCTTCACATGGTTCAACCAACATGAGTGCACATGGTTACCATGCCATGAAGTTTCCCTTAGCTGTTTATGAGGAATCTAAAGAACGATTTGACCAATATGCGAATCGCTTCGAGGCCATGTCAGTCGCTATGGGACTGGATAGAGGAAAATGGAATCTTAAATTATCCCAGGGATTACGAGGTTCTGGTTACAAGGTTAACTCACGCCTACCGCCAGGACACGAAAACAACTATGAAGAATTAAAAGCCGCTTTGATGAAACACTATGAGATCACCTCACAAACGTATCGGAAGAAGTTTCGATCAGCAAAACGTGAGCCGGGAGAGCTATTCGCCGCCTACAGTCTGAGCCTGAAATCATACCTCCAAAAATGGATGGATTTGGCAGAGTTCAAGAGGGACTATGAGAGTCTGGAAGAGCTAATGGTAGTCGACCAGATGCGCCAGCAAATGTCAGAACCACTGAAGACATTTTTAGGAGAACAATGGGCGGAACGGCTAGATGTTGTGAATAAGCTGGCGGAGAGATTCGTGGAAGTACATGGGGAAGCTGCGGACCCAAGTATACCAACCACCAAAGGTCAGGAGAAACAGGACCGAAAGAAATATAAAAACTCGGAGGCTAGGAAAGTGGAACCTTATGAAGAGCACTCAGAGAAAAGTCCAGAGAAGAAGAAGGATGGAAGACAGAGCCCACTCAACTCTCAACCGACACGACAGTGGTCTGAGAAGTGGTGTTCGATCTGCAAGTTGCCCTCTCACAACACAAAAGACTGCAAATCGAAAACGAAAAGCTCTCACTTCGCGGCCTGCCGTGTGGCTCCAAGGGCAGTGGCCACCGAAAAGGTCGAGGTCGTTGAAGGAATTCTGGACCAAGAGAGGCCACCTGTGGTCGAACTGATTGAAATCAATGGCCAGCAGGTTACTTGTCTCTGCGATACAGGTTTGGACGGGGAAGCTGTTATTGACGCCAGCCTGGTACGCCAAGACCAACTTACAGGGGAGACCATTGAGATACAGCCTGCAATGAAGAGTGCTGTTACCATGACGCTGCCAATCGCCAAGGTGGAGATTAAGAACGAGGAAGCTGTTATTGACGCCAGCCTGGTACGCCCAGATCAACTTACAGGGGAGACCATTGAGATACAGCCTGCAATGAAGAGTGCTGTTACCATGACGCTGCCAATCGCCAAGGTGGAGATTAAGTCCAGGTACGTCACGGGCATTATTCCAGCAGCTGTATTATCTGACTCCCTATTTCCAGTGATCATTGGTACGAAATACGTGTTCTTGGGGGGTGCCCAAACAGCCCGCCCACAGGGGAGCATTAGCCAGTGGATCTCAAGGGAAGAAAGAAGAGGCAGAGACACTATGCGATAACTCAGTGCTAGGGGAATTGCATACTGCCCAGAGGAAGGATACTACGTTGCATCCTTGCTACAGGAAGCTGCAAAGAAGTGCTGAGCCACCTAAACGGGGACAGTACTTTCTGAGGAATCGATTGCTCTATCGGAGAGCTGGAAGGGGAGACAAACTGCACGAGCAGTGGATGGTCCCAGAGACCCACCGTCCTCACATTCTTCAGAGTGGACACATCATATCCGATAATCGACATATGGGTGTCAGAGAGACATTGCAGCAGATTTCCGGCCATTATTGCTGGCCAGGAATGACCGGTGATGTACGCCGGTGGGTTAAGTCTTGCCCACGGTGCCAGAAAGCACCACCCAAAAATAGGACGAAGAGTAAAATAGCTATTAAGGTGGAACCAAGTGGAAGTATGGGGTCCAGCAGAGACTAATATACTCCAAGTAGGATGGAAAGGACCTTATCCTGAGGTAAAGGTTGTGTCCAAGACCATCTACGAACTCCGGATCGGGGAAGAACTGAAAAGTCGCCCTAGGCATCTCATTAAGAAATGTGAGGAGAGATCCGAGGTCAAAGCTTCGCACCTTATGGTGATGGCCACCATTGGGAAAAAGGTTACAGGTCCAGACGAAGACCCGAGATCGCCAGTACTACATAAGAGGGACTATGGGAAAGTACGAGATAGGTCAGATTTTTCAACCAAAGAGAGGAGGGAAATCACACGTCAGGGAGAGGACCATAGTGAAACATTCGCTAGTAACCCAGTTCAGAAGGGGTGGGTAACGTCGGGAAAGACGAGAGATACCCAGGACTCCAACTGAAGATTGGCTGGCCAGATCCAATATCGCCCGAGATGGTCCTGGAAGCAAAATTCCAGGAGTTTTGGGGAAGACAATTCTGTCCAACGAGGACGATACTGCAAATACCCAGAGGCAAAGCCGGGGAAAACCAAGAGGATATGGAGAAAGTGTTACAGTCAGGATGGGACGATCCATCTGTATTGTGAGCCGTCGCTTACGCCAGTCGAAAGTAGGTCGCCCGAACGTATAGGGGAGATGTGTCAACACTAGTGTCTGTCATGAGGAGGATATAGGCTGTCAGTGAGATCGCCTAATTGATGGAGAGGTGATACATTTGAGGGTACCAGCAGACCATCAACATTGGGTGTGCGGAGCCATCTCCCAGAAACTGAACATGAGCTTAAAGCATGGATTGTGGTGGATCATCTGGATCGAACCTCTAGGGAGTAAGAGTCGACGCGGTCAACTCTCTTAAGAGGCGGCCTATGTCACGATACTAGAGGTCAACGATCCGAAATGTTACTAGAACACGAACGGCGTCCTCAGCCGCGGCATTTTGTTTTTTGAGAGAGCCTTGATTGAACGATCGGAATGATTGAAGACGGGAGCGAAGTCTACGGGAACTAACGGACAACGGAATACGACGAGGTCCAACACTTTGAACACTGATGTATCGCGATAAAGCAATTGCAAGAAACCTTTGAAGTGAGAAAAGGAAATTCGCGATCAGGCCGTGTCACGGTCTTTTGTGATAACGGAGAAGAATATCTGTGGTCGGAGGAAACGAGTAGATAATCATTGATGTCCCGAAATGACCGGGCATCAAAAGAACAATTCGGTTGTTATTGAGAAACAGATGAAGAGGACAGGGGGAAATTGGTGGAATAAGCCCATATAGTCGTACAGAGCCAGAGTATTAATAGGCTGGATATTCTAGTGGAATTTAGTGTGCTATTTGGCTTCCACGAGAAGTGGTGGTTTATTCTTGAGTGATTATGAAAAGGGAGTTACAATGTTTCAAGTCGGATAATACTGACGAGCATTTTGTATTTATTGTGCAGTTAGTATTCCCGATTCAGCCGAGGATAATTATAAGGTTCCCATGAACAAAGCAATCGCAACACTCCTGAAAAGAAAGAATGGACTCTAATCTGGTAAAGTAATAAATATCGGCCAGATTGAAGTCGGATGTCAGACATACGGTCAGCCAGTTCTAGCATTAACGGATACCTATAAGGCATTCTGGCTAAGAGACTTACAGCAGAATAAAGTGCAACTAAACATAGATCGGAAGCTCAATATTGTGCACTTGAACTATCTTTAAATGAAGAGGCTATAAGGCCAGAATTTATTATTGGATAAACAGAACAGTAACGAATAAGACGAACACCGTGAATCAGTGATATTCTATAGACAGTGTTTTTTGGAATTATGTATCCATATAGAGACGATAAGTCATTCGATGATATCGGAGGTATAAACATTACCTGGAATATCATGTGGTTCATGTGATTGGATAGTTCACAAGGAAAGACATTATCTACTAAAACACGCAGTGGTGAACTAACTGTTTAATTCTAACGTTGTCAAGGATATTGGGAAGACATCATCATCATCAGTCTGAGAGACACTATACTGGGTGAGAGTAAACAAGTTCTGTGCTGTGGTGACAATATATGCCGTTATGTGATGAGCACTGTGAGATGAATCTTGGACTGTCAATCTTATCTCACCTACACAATAGACTACACCACAAATTACATATACACATTCAATACCTACACCTGACATAGTTTTCAGCATTAAATATGCTATTAATTGTTTGAGGAAACTGTAGTCAGGGTATGTTATGAAGGAATAAAAGAGAGAGAGATAGAGAGAGATAGTGAGTAAAAGACATAACGGGGGAGTGTAGACAAAGGTCTGACAATAGTTCCAAAGTATAAGAAGGATTTTAAAAGTGTGCTTGTTGACTACACTTTCCCCCATGGACGACAAGCTACATTAATGGGGGCTCGTCCCGGAGATATATATTAGTGACCTTTAAGAAGAGCACGTCCATGGGATATATGGTGACCTTTAAGGAGAGCACGTCCATGGGATATATAGTGACTTTAAAGGAGAGCACGTCCATGGGATATATGGTGACTTTAAAGGAGAGCATGTCCATGGGATATATGGTGACATTACATTTATGTTAGAGAAATTACATTACTGTTGGGGACATTACAGTGAGAAAGATCCAGACCGGGTGAATGTGGATAGGTGGTAAGACACATTACATACCTGGTCACACTTTACACGTCTACATAAGTCTTAGTCCTAATCTCCTCTGGTGGTTGAGAGATTGTTTGTGGTGTACTGTGTGGTGTCATAGTTATATATAGACCTAGATATATATAATAAATAATATTTAGATAAATATTTATTTTAAATATTGAGTACGTACTTACTGCCTTAGGGTCTCTTTACTCAACCTGCTGACTCACCTTCTTTAACTATGGCCACTCATAAACTAGAGATGGAAGAATTGAGGGAAAGGGGTGAAGCGATGGGGTTGTCTGGACAAACACTATCTGAGTATATACAGGGGGTAGAAAGAGCGCGTCGTCAAGCAGAAAAAGAAGGTCGAAAGGCAGAGCTAGACCTCAGAAAGATGGAACAGGAGGCCAAGAGACTGGAAATGGAACAGGAGGCCAAGAGACTGGAAATGGAACAGGACAACATGAAGTTGCAAGCTAAAGAGGCCAACAAGATAAGAGAACATGAATACCGCATGCGAGACCTAGAACTCAAAACACAAACTAAGGCGAGAAATAGATGGAGCAGAAGGAGGATTATCTTCACATGGTTCAACCAACATGAGTGCACATGGTTACCATGCCATGAAGTTTCCCTTAGCTGTTTATGAGGAATCTAAAGAACGATTTGACCAATATGCGAATCGCTTCGAGGCCATGTCAGTCGCTATGGGACTGGATAGAGGAAAATGGAATCTTAAATTATCCCAGGGATTACGAGGTTCTGGTTACAAGGTTAACTCACGCCTACCGCCAGGACACGAAAACAACTATGAAGAATTAAAAGCCGCTTTGATGAAACACTATGAGATCACCTCACAAACGTATCGGAAGAAGTTTCGATCAGCAAAACGTGAGCCGGGAGAGCTATTCGCCGCCTACAGTCTGAGCCTGAAATCATACCTCCAAAAATGGATGGATTTGGCAGAGTTCAAGAGGGACTATGAGAGTCTGGAAGAGCTAATGGTAGTCGACCAGATGCGCCAGCAAATGTCAGAACCACTGAAGACATTTTTAGGAGAACAATGGGCGGAACGGCTAGATGTTGTGAATAAGCTGGCGGAGAGATTCGTGGAAGTACATGGGGAAGCTGCGGACCCAAGTATACCAACCACCAAAGGTCAGGAGAAACAGGACCGAAAGAAATATAAAAACTCGGAGGCTAGGAAAGTGGAACCTTATGAAGAGCACTCAGAGAAAAGTCCAGAGAAGAAGAAGGATGGAAGACAGAGCCCACTCAACTCTCAACCGACACGACAGTGGTCTGAGAAGTGGTGTTCGATCTGCAAGTTGCCCTCTCACAACACAAAAGACTGCAAATCGAAAACGAAAAGCTCTCACTTCGCGGCCTGCCGTGTGGCTCCAAGGGCAGTGGCCACCGAAAAGGTCGAGGTCGTTGAAGGAATTCTGGACCAAGAGAGGCCACCTGTGGTCGAACTGATTGAAATCAATGGCCAGCAGGTTACTTGTCTCTGCGATACAGGTTTGGACGGGGAAGCTGTTATTGACGCCAGCCTGGTACGCCAAGACCAACTTACAGGGGAGACCATTGAGATACAGCCTGCAATGAAGAGTGCTGTTACCATGACGCTGCCAATCGCCAAGGTGGAGATTAAGAACGAGGAAGCTGTTATTGACGCCAGCCTGGTACGCCCAGATCAACTTACAGGGGAGACCATTGAGATACAGCCTGCAATGAAGAGTGCTGTTACCATGACGCTGCCAATCGCCAAGGTGGAGATTAAGTCCAGGTACGTCACGGGCATTATTCCAGCAGCTGTATTATCTGACTCCCTATTTCCAGTGATCATTGGTACGAAATACGTGTTCTTGGGGGGTGCCCAAACAGCCCGCCCACAGGGGAGCATTAGCCAGTGGATCTCAAGGGAAGAAAGAAGAGGCAGAGACACTATGCGATAACTCAGTGCTAGGGGAATTGCATACTGCCCAGAGGAAGGATACTACGTTGCATCCTTGCTACAGGAAGCTGCAAAGAAGTGCTGAGCCACCTAAACGGGGACAGTACTTTCTGAGGAATCGATTGCTCTATCGGAGAGCTGGAAGGGGAGACAAACTGCACGAGCAGTGGATGGTCCCAGAGACCCACCGTCCTCACATTCTTCAGAGTGGACACACCATATCCGATAATCGACATATGGGTGTCAGAGAGACATTGCAGCAGATTTCCGGCCATTATTGCTGGCCAGGAATGACCGGTGATGTACGCCGGTGGGTTAAGTCTTGCCCACGGTGCCAGAAAGCACCACCCAAAAATAGGACGAAGAGTAAAATAGCTATTAAGGTGGAACCAAGTGGAAGTATGGGGTCCAGCAGAGACTAATATACTCCAAGTAGGATGGAAAGGACCTTATCCTGAGGTAAAGGTTGTGTCCAAGACCATCTACGAACTCCGGATCGGGGAAGAACTGAAAAGTCGCCCTAGGCATCTCATTAAGAAATGTGAGGAGAGATCCGAGGTCAAAGCTTCGCACCTTATGGTGATGGCCACCATTGGGAAAAAGGTTACAGGTCCAGACGAAGACCCGAGATCGCCAGTACTACATAAGAGGGACTATGGGAAAGTACGAGATAGGTCAGATTTTTCAACCAAAGAGAGGAGGGAAATCACACGTCAGGGAGAGGACCATAGTGAAACATTCGCTAGTAACCCAGTTCAGAAGGGTGGGTAACGTCGGGAAAGACGAGAGATACCCAGGACTCCAACTGAAGATTGGCTGGCCAGATCCAATATCGCCCGAGATGGTCCTGGAAGCAAAATTCCAGGAGTTTTGGGGAAGACAATTCTGTCCAACGAGGACGATACTGCAAATACCCAGAGGCAAAGCCGGGGAAAACCAAGAGGATATGGAGAAAGTGTTACAGTCAGGATGGGACGATCCATCTGTATTGTGAGCCGTCGCTTACGCCAGTCGAAAGTAGGTCGCCCGAACGTATAGGGGAGATGTGTCAACACTAGTGTCTGTCATGAGGAGGATATAGGCTGTCAGTGAGATCGCCTAATTGATGGAGAGGTGATACATTTGAGGGTACCAGCAGACCATCAACATTGGGTGTGCGGAGCCATCTCCCAGAAACTGAACATGAGCTTAAAGCATGGATTGTGGTGGATCATCTGGATCGAACCTCTAGGGAGTAAGAGTCGACGCGGTCAACTCTCTTAAGAGGCGGCCTATGTCACGATACTAGAGGTCAACGATCCGAAATGTTACTAGAACACGAACGGCGTCCTCAGCCGCGGCATTTTGTTTTTTGAGAGAGCCTTGATTGAACGATCGGAATGATTGAAGACGGGAGCGAAGTCTACGGGAACTAACGGACAACGGAATACGACGAGGTCCAACACTTTGAACACTGATGTATCGCGATAAAGCAATTGCAAGAAACCTTTGAAGTGAGAAAAGGAAATTCGCGATCAGGCCGTGTCACGGTCTTTTGTGATAACGGAGAAGAATATCTGTGGTCGGAGGAAACGAGTAGATAATCATTGATGTCCGAAATGACCGGGCATCAAAAGAACAATTCGGTTGTTATTGAGAAACAGATGAAGAGGACAGGGGGAAATTGGTGGAATAAGCCCATATAGTCGTACAGAGCCAGAGTATTAATAGGCTGGATATTCTAGTGGAATTTAGTGTGCTATTTGGCTTCCACGAGAAGTGGTGGTTTATTCTTGAGTGATTATGAAAAGGGAGTTACAATGTTTCAAGTCGGATAATACTGACGAGCATTTTGTATTTATTGTGCAATTAGTATTCCCGATTCAGCCGAGGATAATTATAAGGTTCCCATGAACAAAGCAATCGCAACACTCCTGAAAAGAAAGAATGGACTCTAATCTGGTAAAGTAATAAATATCGGCCAGATTGAAGTCGGATGTCAGACATACGGGTCAGCCAGTTCTAGCATTAACGGATACCTATAAGGCATTCTGGCTAAGAGACTTACAGCAGAATAAAGTGCAACTAAACATAGATCGGAAGCTCAATATTGTGCACCTGAACTATCTTTAAATGAAGAGGCTATAAGGCCAGAATTTATTATTGGATAAACAGAACAGTAACGAATAAGACGAACACCGTGAATCAGTGATATTCTATAGACAGTGTTTTTTGGAATTATGTATCCATATAGAGACGATAAGTCATTCGATGATATCGGAGGTATAAACATTACCTGGAATATCATGTGGTTCATGTGATTGGATAGTTCACAAGGAAAGACATTATCTACTAAAACACGCAGTGGTGAACTAACTGTTTAATTCTAACGTTGTCAAGGATATTGGGAAGACATCATCATCATCAGTCTGAGAGACACTATACTGGGTGAGAGTAAACAAGTTCTGTGCTGTGGTGACAATATATGCCGTTATGTGATGAGCACTGTGAGATGAATCTTGGACTGTCAATCTTATCTCACCTACACAATAGACTACACCACAAATTACATATACACATTCAATACCTACACCTGACATAGTTTTCAGCATTAAATATGCTATTAATTGTTTGAGGAAACTGTAGTCAGGGTATGTTATGAAGGAATAAAAGAGAGAGAGATAGAGAGAGATAGTGAGTAAAAGACATAACGGGGGAGTGTAGACAAAGGTCTGACAATAGTTCCAAAGTATAAGAAGGATTTTAAAAGTGTGCTTGTTGACTACACTTTCCCCCATGGACGACAAGCTACATTAATGGGGGCTCGTCCCGGAGATATATATTAGTGACCTTTAATGAGAGCACGTCCATGGGATTTATGGTGACCTTTAAGGAGAGCACGTCCATGGGATATATGGTGACTTTAAAGGAGAGCACTCCATGGGATATATGGTGACTTTAAAGGAGAGCATGTCCATGGGATATATGGTGACATTACATTTATGTTAGAGAAATTACATTACTGTTGGGGACATTACAGTGAGAAAGATCCAGACCGGGTGAATGTGGATAGGTGGTAAGACACATTACATACCTGGTCACACTTTACACGTCTACATAAGTCTTAGTCCTAATCTCCTCTGGTGGTTGAGAGATTGTTTGTGGTGTACTGTGTGGTGTCATAGTTATATATAGACCTAGATATATATAATAAATAATATTTAGATAAATATTTATTTTAAATATTGAGTACGTACTTACTGCCTTAGGGTCTCTTTACTCAACCTGCTGACTCACCTTCTTTAACTATGGCCACTCATAAACTAGAGATGGAAGAATTGAGGGAAAGGGGTGAAGCGATGGGGTTGTCTGGACAAACACTATCTGAGTATATACAGGGGGTAGAAAGAGCGCGTCGTCAAGCAGAAAAAGAAGGTCGAAAGGCAGAGCTAGACCTCAGAAAGATGGAACAGGAGGCCAAGAGACTGGAAATGGAACAGGGGGCCAAGAGACTGGAAATGGAACAGGACAACATGAAGTTGCAAGCTAAAGAGGCCAACAAGATAAGAGAACATGAATACCGCATGCGAGACCTAGAACTCAAAACACAAACTAAGGCGAGAAATAGATGGAGCAGAAGGAGGATTATCTTCACATGGTTCAACCAACATGAGTGCACATGGTTACCATGCCATGAAGTTTCCCTTAGCTGTTTATGAGGAATCTAAAGAACGATTTGACCAATATGCGAATCGCTTCGAGGCCATGTCAGTCGCTATGGGACTGGATAGAGGAAAATGGAATCTTAAATTATCCCAGGGATTACGAGGTTCTGGTTACAAGGTTAACTCACGCCTACCGCCAGGACACGAAAACAACTATGAAGAATTAAAAGCCGCTTTGATGAAACACTATGAGATCACCTCACAAACGTATCGGAAGAAGTTTCGATCAGCAAAACGTGAGCCGGGAGAGCTATTCGCCGCCTACAGTCTGAGCCTGAAATCATACCTCCAAAAATGGATGGATTTGGCAGAGTTCAAGAGGGACTATGAGAGTCTGGAAGAGCTAATGGTAGTCGACCAGATGCGCCAGCAAATGTGAGAACCACTGAAGACATTTTTAGGAGAACAATGGGCGGAACGGCTAGATGTTGTGAATAAGCTGGCGGAGAGATTCGTGGAAGTACATGGGGAAGCTGCGGACCCAAGTATACCAACCACCAAAGGTCAGGAGAAACAGGACCGAAAGAAATATAAAAACTCGGAGGCTAGGAAAGTGGAACCTTATGAAGAGCACTCAGAGAAAAGTCCAGAGAAGAAGAAGGATGGAAGACAGAGCCCACTCAACTCTCAACCGACACGACAGTGGTCTGAGAAGTGGTGTTCGATCTGCAAGTTGCCCTCTCACAACACAAAAGACTGCAAATCGAAAACGAAAAGCTCTCACTTCGCGGCCTGCCGTGTGGCTCCAAGGGCAGTGGCCACCGAAAAGGTCGAGGTCGTTGAAGGAATTCTGGACCAAGAGAGGCCACCTGTGGTCGAACTGATTGAAATCAATGGCCAGCAGGTTACTTGTCTCTGCGATACAGGTTTGGACGGGGAAGCTGTTATTGACGCCAGCCTGGTACGCCAAGACCAACTTACAGGGGAGACCATTGAGATACAGCCTGCAATGAAGAGTGCTGTTACCATGACGCTGCCAATCGCCAAGGTGGAGATTAAGAACGAGGAAGCTGTTATTGACGCCAGCCTGGTACGCCCAGATCAACTTACAGGGGAGACCATTGAGATACAGCCTGCAATGAAGAGTGCTGTTACCATGACGCTGCCAATCGCCAAGGTGGAGATTAAGTCCAGGTACGTCACGGGCATTATTCCAGCAGCTGTATTATCTGACTCCCTATTTCCAGTGATCATTGGTACGAAATACGTGTTCTTGGGGGTGCCCAAACAGCCCGCCCACAGGGGAGCATTAGCCAGTGGATCTCAAGGGAAGAAAGAAGAGGCAGAGACACTATGCGATAACTCAGTGCTAGGGGAATTGCATACTGCCCAGAGGAAGGATACTACGTTGCATCCTTGCTACAGGAAGCTGCAAAGAAGTGCTGAGCCACCTAAACGGGGACAGTACTTTCTGAGGAATCGATTGCTCTATCGGAGAGCTGGAAGGGGAGACAAACTGCACGAGCAGTGGAAGGTCCCAGAGACCCACCGTCCTCACATTCTTCAGAGTGGACACACCATATCCGATAATCGACATATGGGTGTCAGAGAGACATTGCAGCAGATTTCCGGCCATTATTGCTGGCCAGGAATGACCGGTGATGTACGCCGGTGGGTTAAGTCTTGCCCACGGTGCCAGAAAGCACCACCCAAAAATAGGACGAAGAGTAAAATAGCTATTAAGGTGGAACCAAGTGGAAGTATGGGGTCCAGCAGAGACTAATATACTCCAAGTAGGATGGAAAGGACCTTATCCTGAGGTAAAGGTTGTGTCCAAGACCATCTACGAACTCCGGATCGGGGAAGAACTGAAAAGTCGCCCTAGGCATCTCATTAAGAAATGTGAGGAGAGATCCGAGGTCAAAGCTTCGCACCTTATGGTGATGGCCACCATTGGGAAAAAGGTTACAGGTCCAGACGAAGACCCGAGATCGCCAGTACTACATAAGAGGGACTATGGGAAAGTACGAGATAGGTCAGATTTTTCAACCAAAGAGAGGAGGGAAATCACACGTCAGGGAGAGGACCATAGTGAAACATTCGCTAGTAACCCAGTTCAGAAGGGGTGGGTAACGTCGGGAAAGACGAGAGATACCCAGGACTCCAACTGAAGATTGGCTGGCCAGATCCAATATCGCCCGAGATGGTCCTGGAAGCAAAATTCCAGGAGTTTTGGGAAGACAATTCTGTCCAACGAGGACGATACTGCAAATACCCAGAGGCAAAGCCGGGGAAAACCAAGAGGATATGGAGAAAGTGTTACAGTCAGGATGGGACGATCCATCTGTATTGTGAGCCGTCGCTTACGCCAGTCGAAAGTAGGTCGCCCGAACGTATAGGGGAGATGTGTCAACACTAGTGTCTGTCATGAGGAGGATATAGGCTGTCAGTGAGATCGCCTAATTGATGGAGAGGTGATACATTTGAGGGTACCAGCAGACCATCAACATTGGGTGTGCGGAGCCATCTCCCAGAAACTGAACATGAGCTTAAAGCATGGATTGTGGTGGATCATCTGGATCGAACCTCTAGGGAGTAAGAGTCGACGCGGTCAACTCTCTTAAGAGGCGGCCTATGTCACGATACTAGAGGTCAACGATCCGAAATGTTACTAGAACACGAACGGCGTCCTCAGCCGCGGCATTTTGTTTTTTGAGAGAGCCTTGATTGAACGATCGGAATGATTGAAGACGGGAGCGAAGTCTACGGGAACTAACGGACAACGGAATACGACGAGGTCCAACACTTTGAACACTGATGTATCGCGATAAAGCAATTGCAAGAAACCTTTGAAGTGAGAAAAGGAAATTCGCGATCAGGCCGTGTCACGGTCTTTTGTGATAACGGAGAAGAATATCTGTGGTCGGAGGAAACGAGTAGATAATCATTGATGTCCCGAAATGACCGGGCATCAAAAGAACAATTCGGTTGTTATTGAGAAACAGATGAAGAGGACAGGGGGAAATTGGTGGAATAAGCCCATATAGTCGTACAGAGCCAGAGTATTAATAGGCTGGATATTCTAGTGGAATTTAGTGTGCTATTTGGCTTCCACGAGAAGTGGTGGTTTATTCTTGAGTGATTATGAAAAGGGAGTTACAATGTTTCAAGTCGGATAATACTGACGAGCATTTTGTATTTATTGTGCAATTAGTATTCCCGATTCAGCCGAGGATAATTATAAGGTTCCCATGAACAAAGCAATAGCAACACTCCTGAAAAGAAAGAATGGACTCTAATCTGGTAAAGTAATAAATATCGGCCAGATTGAAGTCGGATGTCAGACATACGGGTCAGCCAGTTCTAGCATTAACGGATACCTATAAGGCATTCTGGCTAAGAGACTTACAGCAGAATAAAGTGCAACTAAACATAGATCGGAAGCTCAATATTGTGCACCTGAACTATCTTTAAATGAAGAGGCTATAAGGCCAGAATTTATTATTGGATAAACAGAACAGTAACGAATAAGACGAACACCGTGAATCAGTGATATTCTATAGACAGTGTTTTTTGGAATTATGTATCCATATAGAGACGATAAGTCATTCGATGATATCGGAGGTATAAACATTACCTGGAATATCATGTGGTTCATGTGATTGGATAGTTCACAAGGAAAGACATTATCTACTAAAACACGCAGTGGTGAACTAACTGTTTAATTCTAACGTTGTCAAGGATATTGTGAAGACATCATCATCATCAGTCTGAGAGACACTATACTGGGTGAGAGTAAACAAGTTCTGTCCTGTGGTGACAATATATGCCGTTATGTGATGAGCACTGTGAGATGAATCTTGGACTGTCAATCTTATCTCACCAACACATATGACTACACCACAAATTACATATACACATTCAATACCTACACCTGACATAGTTTTCAGCATTAAATATGCTATTAATTGTTTGAGGAAACTGTTGTCGGGGTATGTTATGATGGAATAAAAGAGAGAGAGATAGAGAGAGATAGTGAGTAAAAGACATAACGGGGGAGTGTAGACAAAGGTCTGACAATAGTTCCAAAGTATAAGAAGGATTTTAAAAGTGTGCTTGTTGACTCCACTTTCCCCCAGGGACGACAAGCTACAAGCACAAAGCACAGGGCATTGGAGACACCCTAGGTATGGAAATGCATGAGGCAGTAAAACTGACCAAGAATCGAGGGTATTTCCGACAGACTGTGATGAGATCGACATTTTGCAAAGGATCTGTTACATCTTGATTATGCTTTGACGTATGTCATCATCATCAAGTGCTATGTCGACAGGCGTGGGCGGTCATGGTTTGCCATCTCACACGATCAACAGAGTCTCGAATAAGGTATGTGTTCTTGTAGCGACAATGCAATGCTGCAAACCATCAAGGTATATATCCCTTTGTCTTCATTTTGCTCTCTTCCCATCAAGCTTGCCAGTTGTCACTAAATTTGCAAGCCTGTTTCTCTACATAACATGCCCAAAAATCTTGACTGTCTGCCTCTAATCAATCTACATGTTTCATTTGTCTCTTTTCTATTCATTATGTACATTTCTTAACTGATGCTTATTTTATTTTTTATACATTTTCCGTATTTTATTAGCAGGGTTGTTGAGACAAGAAGTGCATCGATCGTTTGTATAAGCCATAGAGTGTACAGCAACTCTACGTGGTAGAGGATTATCGAGAAACATGGTGACAACAGGTAATATCAGTGGTCGAAGAGACAGAGGCAGTCCGAGAGAATAGCTGATTGATGGACTGAGACGTTGGCATGGAGGAATAGCATCAACATCATTGACCCATATCACCAAAGACCGAGACCTGTTTAGATACATGAAAGACTACGTCAGTTGGCAGGGCAATACTGTATCAACAATAATAGTCCAATGGTTCTCCAAACAGTAAACATTACAGTATCAACACTATTAGTCCAATGGTTCTCCTAACAGTGCAGTATCAACACTAATTAATACCACAATGTAATTAGTTAGTTAGTCGAGGTTCCAAATTCACTGCAACGGGTCGTCTCCATTATGCCCCGTTCCTGTGGCAGTGAATATCATACAATATGCCCCCCACTATCCAATGTGAAAAGTGGAACAGACAGGAGTCTCGGTAATCCAACAGCCCGCACAGGTACACTGTGCATAATGCGGCCGCCAGAATGCCAACACAAAAGTCCTCCACGAAAACCACAGTTCATCGTCGATGGAATCGGCAGTCACCAGAAAGACTTCATTGACCCGGGTTTTCTCACATGGCTCTGTCTCTATCCGCATGGCGACCAGCCGAAAGCGTCGTATTAAGCACGAACTCCGTAGCTCCTGCGCCGACTCCCAGGAGTCTCCTGAAAAATGCACTCATGAACCGAAAAGGCAAATCAGTCAATTCAGCAACAGCCCAGTATCCATTGTTCCAAACATGCAGGTCACTGTACAAACAAAAGCAGACATGTAGAAGCATTCCATGCGAATATCATAGCTCACAGAGTCGCGCCACGCACTCACTCAGTAGCAGGGCGACGGAATCATATACTACCAGTCCAACATGAGGAAAATGCGAAATACAAACCGCAGCCACAAAGATGAATACTCCAGAGGCCGTAGCTGTTCAATGCCTAACCGCCATGCTGGGGACCGGAAGTCCATACCACAATGTAATATACAAGTAAATGGGAATATTCTTCAACAAGAGAATCGGTACAATTATCTCGGAACAGTCATAACATCTGATAGGAGATGCCATGAAGAGATTAGAACAAGAATTGCCATGGCGAACGTGGCCTTTTGCTAGATGAAAAACATACTGACCAATAAAATGATGTCAATTGCAACGAGAAAAATGCCATGGACAGACAGACAAACCAATGACCAAGTTCTACAAGAAACAAATGAAAATCGTACACTGATTAGAGAAATTAGACGCAGACAGTCAAATTTTTTGGGCATGTTATGTAGGGTTGTCCATGAGACATAATTTACTTTGCGTGGTAATTTATGCATGTCCCATCCCGTCCCATGGGAATAACATTCCCATGGCCAAGACTGGCAGGCTTGCCCATGGGACATGTTTTTCTGTCCCATCTAATGGTAATTTATGCCTGTCCCATCCCGTCCCATCCCATCCCTACATTATTCAGAAAATCCCTCTTTTTTCCCATGGGATTCCTATGGTCAAGCCTGATGTTATAAGAAGAAATAAACTGGACAACTTGGTGACAACTGACAAGATCGAGGGGAAGAGAACAAGAGGAAGGCAGAGAAGTAAATACATGGATGGCTTGGCCAGGTGGCATGGCTGAGACAGGGACACTGAGCCGATCCACAACTCTGGTGATCGAGTGACATGGCGAATCTTGACCGCTCACGCTTACCGGCATGGCACATGATGGATGGATGCATCAACACTAATAGTCCAATGGTTCTCCTAACAGTACAGTATCATCACTAATAGTCCAATGATTATCCTAACAATACAGTATCATCACTAATAGTCCAATGGTTATCCTAACAATACAGTATCATCACTAATAGTCCAATGGTTATCCTAACAATACAGTATCATCACTAATAGTCCAAAGGTTCTCCTAACAGTACAGTATCATCACTAATAGTCAAACGGTTCTCCTAACAGTACAGCGCCAACACTAATTCTAGCACAATCTACCAAGACCCTTCTATGTTTTCTAAACGATAATATTCTTCTCAGTACTCTGGTGTGTCTTACACTATCAATTCCCTTCATATGCCACTCTCATTTCTAAATATCGATCGATATCTATTAATTTGCTTATCCATTTCTACACTGAGAGCCCTAAAACACGTAACTAGGTTGAATATTGACCTACCCCTGCTGGTTATTATCGGGTATCAGAATGTATTCATCAGGAACAGGGTCGTCACATTACAAACATTTCAACAGCGGTTGTTTGCTTGCTCAGTTGCAACACGACTGAGATTTCGGGTCAATCTGATATTTGGAATATCTTAAAAGAATGTGTCAGATGGAAAGAATCGGAATTGCATTCCTATTTCAAATGAGCTGTCATCATAAAAAAATTACGCACTTATAATGGGGTGTCATCACAAAAACATTACGCGCATATAATGGAGTGTCATCACAAATAACACGCTTTAAATGAGCTGGCATCATCACAAATAACACGCTTTAAATGAGTTGGCAGCACCACAAATAACACGCATTTAATGGAGTGTCATCTTCACAAATAATACGTTTTAAATTAGGTGTCACCATCACAAATAAAACGCTTTGAAGTAGTCGTCATCATCACACATAACACGCATATAATGGGGTGCCATTATCACAAATAACACGCACATAATGGGGTGTCATCATCACAAACAACACGCTTAAACCGAGGAATCATCATTACCAATAACACGCTTAAAATTGGGCATCATTGTTAAAAATAACACATATAAAATTAGGTGTTATCATCACAAACAATACGCGTAACATGGGGTGTCAACATCACAAATACGACGCATAAAATAAGGCACCATCATCACATATAATAAAGCATAGGATGAGGCACATTTATCACAAATAACACCACGCATTAGATGAGGCGTCATCATCAGAAAATAACACTTAACAAAATCACGAGGACACAACAACAACAACAAAACCTGTAAAGAACATGCAACTAACTTCTTCTTCTCTGTAAAGGACATGCAACTAACTTGTTCTCGTTCTTATTCTTCTTCGTTGGTTCTTTAGTAGACATCGGCCATGACGACTCCCCAATCTCCCGTCATCTAATGTTATCAAGGTGGTGCTGATGATATAATTACTTGTTGACCACCTATTTCATGTTTTCAGGTATATTTCCCTGTTTACCTCTACCTCTCAAGCCTTGTGTTTTCCCCACAAAAGGCTAAATTTTCTTGTCCACCTCTTTTGATGATATGTCACAAGCATTTCAAATGAGTTTTACGTATTGTTTTGATGAGTGATTTATAACAAGGGCAGCTTTCAAGCAAAATCAGTCGTCATATCTCGTAGGAGGAAACTGCAGTAGATATGTGAAGTGTTTAGACCACCACATTTGTATATGGCTGAGCGCGTGAACAAATTGCTGGCTAGGCTTTCCATCCCGTAGCGAATGGCGAGAGCTGACATACCATTGTCAGCGTAACGTAGACATTATACCACCGCGCTCCCTACACATGTTAGTATCTGAGCTTTTTATATCTGATATTTTCATGATATTCTTCTCAAAAACTTAACAGTAACTGTCTCCGCTCGGGGGTTTTCCTCATATCATTTAGGCTTAATTGAATTAATGTGATAGTTTCAATTTACTGCTGTGCTGAGGAGAAATAAACTTGAAAAAAAAAACATTGGCGAAAACTAGCAAAATTGATGGGAAAAGAGCTAGGGGAGGACAAGGAAATACATGCCTGGGTGGCCTGACCACATGGTTTAATCGGGACAAGGACAAAAACAAAAACACCTGATCAAAGACTAGTAAACCATGATCGCCCACGTTTATAGGCACGGAATATGATAATGATTATGACGACGATGATGATGATGATGCTGATGATGCTGATGATGATGTCATCTGTGCGGGCTTTGTAAAGAGATATATAGAAGCTGCATATTTTGCAGCATCTGACAACATGACTGGAAACATAAGACATATTCTCACATCTAAACAGGAGGTCTCCGGTCAGCTTTCTTGTTGCTTGAAATCATTAACCGCCCATTCACATCAAAGCAATTCTTCTCCATTGCTTTCCGTTTAGAGCAGGAACGATCTGGTCGGCAAGCTCATCTGACCATACAGACCCGCATACTCACTGTCATAAACACACAGGCAGTTATACCAACCTACACACATGTTCGTACACACCCACCCACACACAGGCAGACAGACACAAAGACACATCCACACACAGGCGAATAGATTTACACACACACATACATGCACAAAGCCATTCACGCACGCGCACACGCGCACACACGCGCAGAGAGAGAGAGAGAGAGAGAGAGAGAGAGAGAGAGAGAGAGAGAGAGAGAGAGAGAGAGAGAGAGAGAGGGGGGGGGGGGACACGGACGAAGGTAATTCATTCATTCGCTTTCTTAAGATGAATTCCCGTCCTTGACTTGGGGACGTAAATTACAAGTACCCCCGAAGTGGGTTCGCCTCATGGCGAGAAACACTGGTATTGAGGAAAGCTAATCCACATGCAAAAATCAGTCCAGTACTCTAGACATTGTAGCACGCGTATAGACTACGCTTGAGTTCAAAGCATGTGAACGCAAACAAAGCCCCATGCCAACTGGCGTGCATGATCCTTGTTCTCAACCACTGCTCACGTTCTATAGGTCAGCTTTATAATTCAGGTACTGACATATGTCCATGAAATGTGAACGCAAACAAAGCCCCATGCCAACTGGCGTGCATGATCCTTGTTCTCAACCACTGCTCACGTTCTATAGGTCAGCTTTATAATTCAGGTACTGACATATGTCCATGAAATGTGAACGCAAACAAAGCCCCATGCCAACTGGCGTGCATGATCCTTGTTCTCAACCACTGCTCACGTTCTATAGGTCAGCTTTATAATTCAGGTACTGACATATGTCCATGAAATGTGAACGCAAACAAAGCCCCATGCCAACTGGCGTGCATGATCCTTGTTCTCAACCACTGCTCACGTTCTATAGGTCAGCTTTATAATTCAGGTACTGACATATGTCCATGAAATGTGAACGCAAACAAAGCCCCATGCCAACTGGCGTGCATGATCATTGTTCTCAACCACTGCTCACGTTCTATAGGTCAGCTTTATAATTCAGGTACTGACATATGTCCATGAAATGATTACATATGGAAGATGTATTCAGGAAGTTAAATGATCTCGTACAATAGCCTAAGTCATGGCAACATTTCAAACTTGGAAGGATATTCTCTGCAATGAATCTTTGTCAACTGCGATGAGGAAAAGAGTTATTGCGAGCTATATTTAGTTAATGCTGATGTATGAGAGCTAATCAGTGATAGTTAATTTTTTTTTCTCGCATATCCTTTTACAGGACACCGCTGTCAACATCAGCATCTTTCAGCTGATTGCTGATTTCCTGGCAAGATTACGCTTAGTAGTTTGCCATTGCTTTCTGAGCGACCGGCTCACATACCCCGTTAGTCACGGCTGCGGCCAGAACTCCTACAGATTCTCGCCATACGTCACGACACTCACGAGAGTACACGGGATCACGGAGAAAGACGTTACACCCCTAGGCCAAGTGAGCCGGCTGATAGTTAATAGACGAGAGGAATTATGTGAGTGCTGAGGAGATGTGGTTTTATAGAAAAATTATGAGTACGCCGTGGATGGATTATAAAGCCATGGAGATATTTTGAAAGACGTTAACTCACAAAGCATCATAAGAAGACGACAGCCCACATATGTGTCACGAGAAAGTGGACAACTGGAGGATGTCGTCAAAACGTGAAGATTGGAGCGGAAGAGAGCTAGGAGAAGACCAAGAAAGAAGATGCTGGATAGTTCGACATCATGTCATGGAGGAACATCAGTATCAGACACGACTGGTCGCAAACGAGACAGAAAGCTGTGGACAGACGTGTTCATTAACGTCATAAGGCTTTGATTATATAAAAGAAGATGCAATGACGTCCCAAAACATTCACTCCTTGCCATCTTCTTTCTCTTTGTCGTCCAACCTTACCAGTTGTTACAGTATGTTTCAGTGATTGTTTTCTCATGATGTGATCAACAGATAATTTACGCTTTCATCGACATAGAAACATCAATTGTTGGGAAACGCGTGCAGCCATTCAAACGACATGAGAAACAATTTTACGGGTATTGAGTCCCACTCACGGTGATGAAAGAGAATACGTAAAGATCAGAAGACACAAAGTACAGTATAACAATTGAAAGTTATAGACACACATGGTTTGGACCCCGATGCTTCTAAATGACGACAGGGTGGCATTTTTCATTTGCGAAATCGTTTCAAAAAGCCAGTCCGGTGTCAGGAACCTGACATGAGTGTGTGAATTGTTGGTAATCTGACATGGGTGTGTGAATCGTTGGGAGTCTGACGTGGGTTTGTGAATTGTTGGGAGTCTGACGTGGGTGTGTGAATCGTTGGAAATCTGACGTGGGTGTGTGAATTGTTGGGAATCTGACGTGAGTGTGTGAATTGTTGGGAGTCTGACGTGGGTGTGTGAATCGTTGGGAACCTGACGTGGGTGTGTGAATTGTTGGTAATCTGACGTGGGTGTGTAAATTATTGGGAATATGTCGTGGGTGTGTGAATTGTTGGGAATCTTACGTGGGTGTGTGAATTGTTGGGAATCTGACGTGGGTGTGTGAATCGTTGGGAATCTGACGTGGGTGTGTGAATTATTGGAACTCTGATGTGAGTGTGTGAATTGTTGGGACTCTGATGTGAGTGTGTGAATTGTTGGGACTCTGATGTGAGTGTGTGAATTGTTGGGAATCTGACGTGGGTGTATGGAGTGTTGGGAACCTGACGACGTGGGTGTGTGAATTATTGGGAACCTGACGTGGGTGTGTGGAATATTGGGACCAGCAAATTGTGTAGGCCTGATTGCACCAGAGAATGTGTGGCAAACATTCCCTCCATTAGAGAACATCGAGAGCTAGCACTGAACCCTCGTTGTCAGCGTAACATCCTAACCATTACACCAAATCGTTTCATCGTACACTTTCATCTGCAAATCTAAATATTCGGAATATAAAACCCATACAGCAAACTAGTGAAGATAGTCACATATCCTTTACAAGACGTTGCAGTCAACCCCAGCATGTTTGGCTGTTTGTGATTTCATGAAATGTTCGGTAATTTACCATTGCTTTCTGAACGACCGGCACTCATACCATTGTATGAAAACCAGCGCTAGGTGGTCTGCTTCCAAATAGCCCGCAGCTGTGTTTCGAACGCGGTAGGCGGGATTGCGACTTGCGTTCTCAACCCATTCACCACAACGCCGGCAATGCAAAATAACAGCTGAATAATTCAGTCTTCTTCCTCTTCTTCTTCTTCGTCTTCTTCTTCTGCTTCTCTTCTCATCCCTGTCGTGTGGCGTTGGTGATCATGTCTGTCCGCTGCCTTCGGTCCTGTGTACTGACGATCATTTCTGATACCGGTGATACTCCATGCCATGACACCAAACTGTCAAACATTTTCTCTCTCAGAATTCCCTCCATTTTTCCTGTTATCACGACGTACTCCAGCATTCTGCTTCTCAGAATGTAGACTGTCTTCTTCTTATGATTGTAACTAGTTTCCTTTATGAGCTAATTCCTTTTACGATATATGCATTCCGTTTATATCCGTCCCTCGCGTTGTCGTGATTCTTCTGTAAAACCACATCTCTGAATTTTCTACATAAATCCTCCCTAGTCTGTTAATTATCTGTGATTCATTTCCGTACATCAGGAGTGGCTCTATATAGCTCTTAAGAACTGTTTCAGAATTTACCCTTACATCAAAGATAACAAATGTGCCAGTTCGCAAAGTACATCGTTGTTAAAACTACTGATTTAGAAAACTAAACAAACAATCAAACCTTGAATAACCAAGATCGCATAACTAGCGCCTGTGACTTGACACACAATATTTCCGGGTGATAACAGAAAAACATCAGAAAACAGCAAGTGAAATCGTTCCATGTGGCCACATGACTAAGCTACCAACTGACAGAATACCACAACAAGCAATAATGAACCAAACCAAATGGAACCAGAAGAAGAGGTCGATCATGCAAACAATGGACAGGGGGACTAACAGAGTCCTTGGGAATCTCCATATATGAAGCCCATACATGGGCACTCACCTGCTGTTGATGCTTTACCTCAGCATCGCAATGTACGAGAGGAACAAGATAAGACGAGATGAGGTATTAGGGAAAACGTTATCGACGAAAAATTCACAGTCGGAGACACGTATCATCATTGGAAAGTTTTAGAATCCTCATCATCTTAGTTTTTCATGAGTTGAACCCACGTGGATCCTGATTCCGAGTAGGTGATATATAACATCATTAATGACCAAGACTCCAAAAATATTTTCAATTTAAGAAAGCGCCTGTGACTTTGCGGAAACGAACGCAGTTTGACAATCTCCACAAACCGAGTCAACGGCAGACCATTTGGGAGGGATCGCTTTGCGTTGATTTTCATAATGGTATGCGCGTCGACCGTTCAGAAAACAGTGGTAAACTAAAGTTAGCTTCATGTTCTTTGCAGAACATTGCAGTCAACCCCAGCATTTATTGGCTGCTTGAGATTTTCTAGGCTATGTTAATTCAGATGTGTGCCTTTGCTTCATGAACGACTGAAGTCTCATACCACGGAGATCAACGCAAAGCGGTCTGCTTCGAAATCGCTCTAATTTCGAAACCTCAAATCGGTATGACGAGGTTTTGTGAAACTGCGCGTCTCACCATCCCCTAAGCACAGATGCCGGTTAATGGCAGTCTACAGAACGTACAATTGTAAAGAAAATCGTAAACAGTCAAACAAATGCCAAGGTTGATTCCGACGTCCTGTAAAGGACACACAACTATCTGTGTTGCCGGTGTTCGTGGCCCAGGGGGTGGTGAACGCAGTTTCACAATCCAAAAGTTCCCGGTTCCCAATCCGCCGCACACGATTGGAAGTTGACCGCTTTGCGTTGATTTTCACAATGGTATAAGCGACAGTTGTTCAGGAAGCAATACAAACTATTTGTTTTTAATGTCACATGTCCTATGCAGTACATTGGGATCAATCCCATATTGAGTTTCTATGCAATTGTACTTTTAGTAGTTTCCATAGCTTTATGAACGAGAAGTCGGTGTTCAAGTCAAAATTACCGGTGCAGACAATGTAAAATTGCCTAGAAAATTTGCGACGCCCTGTGAAGGACATGCTACTAACTACCTTACGACAGACAAAGAGTTATATAATTGCGAATGTGAAACGGTTAATGAAAACAAAATACAGAAAGCAATTAAACGCGCTTCTGTGGTAGACTTCGGACTTTCTAACGAATAATATAGGTTGCGACGCAATAGAATCATTGGCGTAAAGTCGTTTATTTACCGTTTACTTCTGCTGCAAAATACTTCTGAAGGTCAGACAGTTTTCATTCACGTGACTTCTAGAAAACGTCTGTTTAAATTACTTCAGACAATGCGTACACTTCTTTCTGCTCGAAATTGTGTTTACTGTATGTCTTATTGGGTTAATAGTGTTTCTTACTGTGTGTTGTTGTGTCTTACTGTGTGTTATTGTGTGTTTTACTGCGTGCTATTGTGTGTTTTACTGTGTGTTATTGTATTTTATTGTGTGTTAATGTGCCTTACTGCGTATTCAGTCAGTCGCGGTTCCAATGGGTCGTCCCCATTATGCTCCGTTCCTGTGCCAGTAAATATCACACAAAATGCTCCTCACTGCCCTATGTTAACAATGGAATAGACAGGAGTATCGGCAAGCCAACAGCCCGCACAGGTACACTGTACATAATGCCGTCGCCAGAATGCCAACACAAGTCCTCCACGAGAAATACAGTTCATTGTCGATGGAAGCGGCAGTACCAGAAAGACTTTTTTGTACCCGGGTTTTACCCCATATGGCTCGGTCTCTTTCCGCAGGGCGACCCGCCGAAAGCGCCGCACAAAGCACGAATTCTGTAGCTCCAGCGACGACTCCCAGGAGTCTCCTGAAAAATGCACTCGTGAACCGAAAAGTCAAACCAGTCAATCCAGCAACAGCCGGCCGCCATCGTTCCGAACATGCAGTTCACGCTACAAACTGCGAACAGATGTAAAAGCATTCCACGCGAAATTTACAGCTTACAGTGTCGCGCCACGCACTCACGCAGTAGCAGGGCGTCGGAACCATAGCCTACTTAGTCGCCTCTTACGACGTGCATAGTAGGCAACAGTGTTACTATTCTTTGCTCCCCCGTGTCGGCCCCGGCATTATTTCGTCTTAATGCGTATTATTATAGCGTGTTATTGTGTGCCTGATTGATCATTACTGTGTATCATCGCGGCATGTTATTGTTTATCTTACTGCGTGTGTCTTACTTGCGTTATTGTGCCTTTCTGTGTGTTATTGTGCTTTACAGTGTATTATTGGGTCTTACTGTGTCTTATAGTGCCTTACTGCAGGGGTGGGCAAACTACGGCCCGCGGGCCGCATACGGCCCGCCAAGTGATTTTATGCGGCCCGCGAGGGCATTTAGAAATACAAATTTTATATTCGTTTTTAAGTTATTTTGTTGAATTTTACAGAATTTCATGTACCGTTATGATGAGTGTCAATAACAAACGTAAGATTGAAGATGAATGCCGTGTTTTTAATGATGAATGGACAACTAAGTACTGTTTTATAAAAGTTGGTAGCAAATCAGTTTGCTTGTTGTGTCGTGAGTCAGTGGCTGTCTTCAAGGAGTACAATTAAAAAGACATTCTCAAACAAAACATTCCAATTTCGGATACAATTTAACGACCGAAAAGAAGGAAAGGAAATGCATTGAGTTGGTGAAAAATTTGGAGAAACAGCAAACTGTTTTCACTAAAAATTCTTCAATTCAAGATGCTGCAGCTGAAGCTAGTCTTGTGCTGTCACACAGAATTGTAAAATAGAACAAGCCATTTTCTGATGGCGAGTTCATCAAGGAATGTTTGCTAGATGCAGCAAACATTATGTGTCCAGAACAAGAAAAAACAAAAACAAAAAAACAAACAGATTTGACAACATTACTTTATCAAGTAGAACTGTGGTCAGACGTGTTGACAAGATCAGTGACAATTTGATGCATAAACTTCAAGATGCAAGTAAACAATTGTTGTGGTATTCTCTTGCATTTGATGAGATTACCGATGTAGATGATACTGACCAATTATTGATATTTATACGTGGAATAAACACTTCTTTCAAACTCACTGAAGAGTTACTGAGTGTTGAGTCACTCAAAGACACAGCCACAGGCCATGATATATTCAATGCTGTTACTAACTGTATTGAAAGATCTGGGTTGGTTTGGAACAAGATGGCAAGTGTTACAACTGACGGAGCTCGTGCTTTGACTGGAAAAAAAATGTAGGTCTGGTAACGTTGATAAGTGATAAGATTAAAGCAGAATATCCAGACCACACATTATTACCACTTCACTGTGTGATTCATCAAGAAAGTCTGTGTAAAACTGTTTTGAATATCAAGCATGTTATTGACCCAGTTGTCAGTGTCATCAACCTCATCAGATCAAGAGGACTCAATCACAAAGAGTTCAAGTCATTTCTTGACGATTTGGAAACTGAACATTCCGATGTCCTGAACCACATCAGTGTTCGATGGCTGAGTCTCGGCAAGGTATTGAAGCGAGTGTGGAAACTCAGAGAAGAAATAGTGATCTTCCTAGAGATGAAGGGCATTGCATGTGACTTTAATACTAACATTGTCAATAAAGAGTGGCAGTTAGACTTTATGTTTGCCATTGAAATTATGGAAAAGTTAAATGAACTGAATGTCAAACTTCAGGGCAATGGTGTGTTTGCACATGAATTGTATGTATATGTAAAATCATTTCAGGCAAAACTCTCACTGTTCTCCAGACAAGCAAGTGAAAACAGATTTTGTCACTTCCCTTTGCTGAAACAAGAAACCATTTCTGGTGAAATGACTGAAAAATACAAAGCCCAATTAGATGCAATGATTGAAGAATCTGGATGGAGATTCCACGATTTCAAGAAATTAGAGCATAGTTCAATATTCTCAGTTCACCTTTTAGTGTAGAAGCTGATGCAGCCACAGAGGACATATAGTTGGAACTGCTTGACTTACAAGCAGATCATGACCTGAAAGAGAAATTCAAGACAGATGGTTTGCTGGATTTCTATGGATCTTTATCACAAGAATCATTTCCCAACTTGAAAAACTTTGCAGCTAAACTTTTATAATTATTTGGATCAACATACATTTACGAACAAGCATTCTCTTGCTTGAAGATCAACAAATCTAAGAATAGGTCTTTATTGTCGGACTGCAACTTGCATGCTGTCATGCGAATTTCAACAAGTAAACATGCTCCAGATTTCAAGAATATTGTCAAATATTGCAAGCAGTTACATACGTATCATTAGAAATCAACAACTGTAGTGACAATGTAGTCGATGTGTGTCTAAATTAAAGCCATTAATAGATAATAAAGAATATTTGTTATAATAGCAAGTTGTAAAATCTTGTTAACAAATTAGTAAAAGTTGTTGTCCATATTGTCAAATATAATATATAAGTGTATAAGTAAAATAAAATTTTAATAATTAGTTATTTATACTGCTTAATAACCTGCTAATAACCTGGTTTTGTCCTGGCTTAGAGGTTACGACTTATCTCCGTAATCTCGTATACTCTCGTAGGTAACGTGTTGACGGTGAGAATCAGCAGTGGTTCGAATCGCATCGGTAACTTACGGGGTATGTGAGCCGGCCGCTCAGAAAGCAATGGCAAACTACTGAGCGTAATCTTGCCAAGAAATCAATATACAGCTGAAAGATGCTGATGTTGACAGCGATGTCCTGTAAAGGATATGCACATACAAAAAATAATTACTTATTGTGATAGGTTGCTGTAAACAATATATATATATATATATATATATATATATATATATATATATATATATATATATATATATATATATATATAAAACAAAGTGTATGTATATGTGTATGTATATATGTATGTATGTAAATATGTATGTCCTTTATTTGTTCGCGAACGGCCCATCCGATTGAGATGAAATTTTCTACACGCCTTCCTTTCATTCCAGAGCTGTCAACTGTCATAGTTTTTTTTTTCTTCTTCCTCCTCCTCCCTCCTCCCCCTCCCAAAATACGTACGTAAATATATGATGATGAGGATGAAAGAATCCCCGAACCAAAACGCTAGGGAAAGGGAAGAAAATGACGTGACTACACAGAATCGTCACACGGCAATCATCATCATCAAGTGCCGTGCCGGCTGGCGTAGGCGTTCATGGCTCTCTGTAGATCTCAGTCTTTGTTTTTTTTAATCAACTCTGCTGCTGATATTCCTCCATGCCACGGCAATATCAATAACAATTCATCTTTTTATGTGTAAGGAAGTTATCTGCAGTCGTGTAGAAGGGAAGAACTAGACGAGTATGAATTCGGAATGGCGAACTCTCTCCTCCTCTCTTCTCCTCCCTCCTCCTCCCTCTACCTCCTCCCTCCACCCTCCTCCTCGCTCTCATCCCTCTCCCTCCTCCTCCCTCCTCCTTCTCCCTCTTCCTTCTCCCTCTTCCTCTCCCCTCCTCCTCCATCCTCCTCCCTCCTACTCCCTCCGCCTCCTCCCCCCTCCTCCCTCATCTTCCCTCCTCCTCCCTCTCCCTCCTCATCCCTCCTCCTCATCCTGCCTCACTCCTCCTCCTCCTGCCTCCTTCTCCCTCATCATCCTTCCTCCTCCTTCTCCCTTCTTCTCCCTCTTCCCTCTTCCTCCTCCTACCTCCTTCCTCCTCCTACCTCCTCCCTCCTCCTCCCTCTACCTCCTCCTCCCTCCACCCTCATCCTCCCTTCTCCTCCTCTTCCTCCTCCCTTTCCTTCCTCCTCCTCCTCCCTCTACCTCCTCCTCCCCCTACAGACAGACAGACAGACAGACAGACAGACAGACAGACAGACAGACAGACAGTCGGGAACGGGAACTTATATGACTACTTATATGAATTAAATGAGATGCTCCCCACCAGGTGTTGGGCGATGCCAGGCCGGGTCAGACAGACAGACAGATAGATAGTCGGAACGGGAACTTATATGACTACTTATATGAATTAAATGAGATGCTCCCCATCAGGCTCTAGGCGAAGACGGGCCGGGTCAGACAGACAGACAGACAGACAGACAGTCGGTAACGGGAACGGGAACTTATATGACTACTTATATGAATTAAATGAGATGCTCCCCAAAAAGGACTGGGCGAAGCCGGGCCGGGTCAGCTAGTGTATATATATATATATATATATATATATATATATATATATATATATATATATATATATATATATATATATATATATATATATATGCGGCCCGCCAATAGCTTTACATTTGTCAATGTGGCCCTCCGCACGAAAAGTTTGCCCACCCCTGCCTTACTGCGTTGTATTGTGTCATAACTGTGTGTTATTGTGTCTTACTGTGTGTTATCGTGACTTTCTGCGTGTCATTATAGCGTGTTATTGTGTCTTACTGAACGTTATTTTGATTTACTGCGTGTTAATGTAGTGTGTTATTGTACAAGGTATGTCTCACTGTGTGTTATTATGTCATTTTTTTTTTCGATTTCCAACTGCCAAAGGATTTTTTTACGTGCGCAACAATACACAAAAGCGTCCGATCTCACTACCCAGAGACCAGGGACTAGAAGTTCACGTTACTTACGAGAGTATACGAGATTGCGGAGAAAGTTGCGTAACCTCTAGACCAGAGAGACCGGCTGATGTCGATTGGTCTATACAAATATAGAACTAGCAGCCTTTGAATATAAATGTTATAGACGGGTTCTAAGAATATCTTTGATACAGAAAAGAGCAAATGAGTCTATATACGACAAGAGCTAAATAGTGAAGAGGGTTGGTTGGCTACTAACGATGATAAAACAAAGAAAATTGAAATATTTTGGTCACTTGAAATGTCATGACAGTTTGAAGAGAATAATCATGGAGGGGTATATGCCCTGGAAGAGAGGAAGGGGAAGACCACAGAGAAGATCGGTGCAGGATGTGGCGGAAGTAGTATAGTGGGGCGCCCAGACACACAAAAACACATCCAAGATGGCGACTGGTGATTTTATGAAGGAAATATGGGTTTTTTTTGGGGGAAAGTGCCGACTGGGTGAAATTTTTTTGGCGGCGTGTGGGAACGAAAAATCTGTGGGTTGTTGGCGGGTGTCTGTGAAAGTAATTAAGGTAAAAGTAGTCGTGTCTATGTTGGTTGGTTCTGTAAAAGTACTGGAAAGCGAGGTTGTGAGTACGGATGAGGGAGGGCTGTAAGTTATATATTTTGGTTACGTAGGGTATATGAATGTGTTAGTATGCGTGGTGTAGTGATGTATAAACTGCCAAGGGTGTGATGGGTCGTGGTTTCTACTCATGGGTTGGATATATGGTGGTGGCGTAGACATCTCATAATGTGTCTGTTCACTATGCGTGGTGAGTAATGTATAAACTGCCAAGGGTGTGATGGGTCGTGGTTATACTCGACGAAGTAAGAGGTGTAGATGGTTACTATCATCTGAACAGTGTGATAGTAGTGTCTAAGTGAAAGTAAAGGGTGGTATGTAGCTTATTCACTATCATCATTTCAAAGGAAATCTTATAAAGTTATAATGGGTGTCATTTGATGGTAAGGGGTGGATATTAGTGATCAAGTAGGAGTGGTCGATATAGGGGTGGTCATAAATGTAATAAGAGGTGTTATGTTCGCAGTTACACACTGGTCAACCAGTGGTCAAGCAGTGGTCAAGTAATGGTCAAGTAGTCAAGTGAGGAAATTTTAGGGAAAAGTGATTGTAATGATATGGTGATGCTTAAAGGGTGATAAATTAGTGGTCAAGCAGTGGTCAAGCAGTGGTCAAGTGGTCAAGTAAGGAAAATTTTAAGGAAAATTGGTCGTAGTGACATGGTAATGCTTAAATTAGTGGTAAATTAGTGGTCAAGTAGTGGTCAAGTAGTGGTCAAGCAGTGGTCAAGCGGTGGTTAAGTGAGGAAGATATTAGGGAAATTTTAGGGAAAAGTGATTGTAATGATATGGTGCTGATTAAACAGTGGTAAATTAGCGGTCAAGCAGTGGTCAAGTAAGGAAAATTTTAGGGAAAATTGGTCGTAGCGACATGGTAATGCTTAAAGAGTGGTAAATTAGTGGTCAAGCAGTGGTCAAGTAGTGGTCAAGCAGTGGTCAAGCGGTGGTTAAGTGAGGAAAATTTTAGGGAAGTTTTAGGGAAAAGTGATTGTAATGATATGGTGATGGTTAAAGGGTGGTAAATTAGTGATCAAGCAGTGGTCAAGCAGTGGTCAAGTGGTCAACTGAATAAATTTTAGCGGAAAGTAGTTGTAGCGACATGGTGATGCTTAAAGGGTGGTAAATTAGTGGTCAAGTAGTTGTCAAGTAGTGGTCAAGTGGTCGAGTGACCACTTAAATTGTAGAGGACGATGTGCCTAAGACTATGGTAGTGATTAAAGTGATCGATGACGTGGTCAAGCAGTGGTCAAGCAGTGGTCAAGTAGTCGAGTGACCACTTAAATTGTAGGGAATGTACGTATAGTGCAATGGTGGTGGGTAAAGTGAGGAAGAATCAATAGTAGTGATAATAGTACTACCAATATTAGCGACAAGAAGATTAGCTGGTGCGTTGTTAGAGATACAAGTATCTTTTTGTGGGGTGTGTAAAAAAAATCATACAAAGAGGGTCATACAAACACAAAGACAGCCAAGTACACACATGTACACACTTGATACATTTGTACATACAGACATACACATAAAGACAGACAAGCACAAAGACACATCCATACCATTACTACTGTCATCACAACTATACACAAGTACAGACACACTCACCCATACACAAGAACACTCAAAGACAAATACAAAGACAGCCAAGTACACACACACATACACACCCATCGCCTAGGATTACTACTGTCATCACAACTATACTCAAGTACACACCCATAAACAAATACACAAGAACACTCAAAGACAAATACAAAGACAACCAAACACAGACAACCCATACCATTACTACTGTCACTATCAACAGATATACACATGTGCAGAGACAGCACAGACACACTCGTACCATTACTACTGTCATCACAACTATACTCAAGTACACACCCATAATCAATTACACAAATACACACCTACAAACAAAAACACACAAAGACACAGACACACTTGTACATACAGACACAGAAGTACAGACAAACCATACCATTACTACTGTCACAACAACAGCTATACACAACTACACAACCATAATCAAATACACAAAGAGGGCCACACAAACCATTACTACTGGTACCACAACCAGTACAGACACACTTACCCATCGCAAATACATAAACAAAACGTGTCCCTACAAGATTATCACAAACCACATACCCTTTTTGGTAAAGAACGCGGATGTCCGAGACAGCCCCTACGTCACCAACGCCATATGCAAAAGTCATTAAGTGGTAGCATGAGTCATCGGTTTGTAGGGAAGCAGGCGGGCGTGAGAATAGCTTGTCTTCAAAAACTCCCACATCAGCTATGTAGGGTCGTGTGCAGAACCAGTATATAAAATAGACGGCGTCTCTTGTGAGCTCAGTACCAGTTCACGGCTGACTTGGGTATCTACAGAGTTATTTTTGTGAAACCTACTGTTGTAAGTCGCTTAGTGTAGTAAGCAGATATTGTTCACGTGCTGACTTAGCTAGCTACAGCAGTGAAACAGGTTGGTGTGAGCCTTATTCGTTTCGTCGGCATCTGATAAAACAGTGAAACATATATTGTATACATCAGAACTTTTTTCGCGGTTGTAAAAACCGAAAGTGTGTCTTTTGACCAGTTTATCAATATGACCACCAGATCTACTTTCACGTGTTCAGTGTGCGACAAAGCCTATTGTGATAACCTTAATCACCACATATACGGTACGAAACCACACTTATGTCATATATGTGGACAACTTTTCAACAGAAAAGGCAATCTACAAAGACACATGCGAACACAGCATCACCCACCCATGAATACAACAAACACTACAACACCAGCGAGGACAGCACCACCTGTATATTTACACCAGCCTCGTAGTGTAAGTCAAGTACCAGACTGCCACCACTGTGACTTCAATGATAACCTTACCCGCCATAATGGGAACATTCACAATGATTATCCCTGTCAGATACGTGACAATCTATATAATTCGAACCTACAACGTTACTTGCATCACCAGACACCACGAGAAAGGATGACACCCTTAGACACCCTGGCAACAAGTCCACTCATAGTAGCAGAGGATATCCAACCAAATGATAGAGACAGCTTGGCAGCCCTTAAGGCGTACTGCAAGGACCTCTCGATTATGCTACCCAATCAAGTGGTAGTATTAGAAAAAAGTGTCGACCACCGCTACCGGGTGGTTTTGGTATGATAAAAAGAAGTATTCAGATATCTTGTATGAAGGATCAACTCTCATACATGTCTTTATTCTGGATCCAAAACAAATAAGGTATGTGTGATGACTTCGACAACAACAGTGTTTTTGATAGTCAACTGTATACTCAAAAATGAAGATCACTAATCCAGAACTTTTTGGTTTTTTCACTAATCATGTATGTCATTGATTTTTTTTCTTATGATATATATCTAAACTGTTTTTCACTAATCATGTATGTCATTGATTTATTCTTACGATATATCTCTAAACTGTTTTTCACTAACCATGTATGTCATTGATTTTTTTTCTTACGATATATCTCTAAACTGTTTTTCACTAATCATGTATGTCATTGATTTTTTCTTATATCACTAAAGTGTTTTGATGAATAACACACATATTTTGGTGATAAAAATATTGAAACCAAGTGATGTATCCATATATGGTTGATGATGTGTTCGTTTATGTTTTTTTAGTCCAGTCATCGTATTATGCACCTTATCACATAACTGACAGGTATGTATTTGGTCTTTCCCCTCGTGAATGCTCCGAATGTGGTGAGTGAACTGATACATATCACAAAAGGTTGTGTCACACACTGAACACCTGAAAGTAGAGCTGGTGGCCATACTGATGAAGCACGTCGTATTGGTAAAGGGGTCCACGTAGTAGTCTTACTGGAATGTCTGAATACCTCAGCCAACTGTGTTTTTTTTTTGTGTGAGCATGGTCTAGCATCAAGACCACGATAATTCCAGCCCTGTGCAATCCTGTGTGTGGTGAATTGTGGTTTGTAACCACGTGTTTACCATCGTTGTATGACTGGTGTCGACAACTTCTCAGTTTCAGGTGTTATAGTTCAAGAGTTCTTGTTGTGAGACGCTATCACATAGCCTTAGTTATCGGTACATCGACACCATGATAATTCATATCACACTTCACCAGTAAGGTAGTATTAGTACAATAATAGTATAATACTGATTATTACACTACCACACTGATAGTTGGTTTGATTGTAACAACCTATTCAGTAGGAAAAAAAATCCAGCACTGGGTACCACCGACATCACTACTACTGAGAGTTGTTGTGGTATTGTAGACTGAATCAGAATGACGGCTTACAGGAGACTCTGTTATTTATACATGAACTACCCACACCTAAACTTGCTACAACCCCACATTTCCAAACCCACACCAGACATACCCCTCCCCCTACCCCTACTGAGTGTAAAAAGTTTTGAAGACACACCAAAAACACGGTATTGGTTGAGTGAGCATACAGCACAGTCAGCACTTTTACCCCCACCCGGCAAAACAATGTCTACTTCCCAGAGCTGTCTGTTTTGGTGGGAAAATAACTCGGTGGTGTTATCTCACGCAATACTTTCTCGTCGAGGACAAGGTTATGACCTAGTATTCAATGTTTGAATCACCATTTTTTTTTTGTTTTTTTTTTTGTTTTGTTTTTTTTTTTTAATTTAGAGGTGTAAGTCGCTGTCATGTTTTGGTGGGAAAAGTCGTGGGTGCTGGTACTTCTCACGGAATAGTCACTGGTCGAGGTCAAGGCTGTGGCCTGGTATTCGTTTTTGGAGATTACGAACAACATAATTACTTTCTTTCTCCGAGGTCATGTTTGCATCAGACATCAGATGTCTTATGTGGTATTCTGCTGACTAAGTTTCCAGTTGGTTCTGGTGGGAACATGACCTTAGTATCGTTTACAACTGTATAAAGTCAAGTCGTTTATGGAACTGAGTCTCCACAACCAAAGACTACTCACTCTGAGATAGAAGAATCTGTGTGTTCTACAATCGACTTGAAACAATTCGCTTTTAGTACCATCTGTGGTGTTGAATTTTCCACAACTGAACGTACTCAGCACTGATACCAGATTTGTTGTACAATTAACTTGGATCAAGGTGTTTTGGTAAGTTGATATTTTGTATTTTCCAATGAACCATAGTAGTTTAATAATTTTATGAACACACACACACACACACACATACAGACACGCGTACACACATGTAAACACAACCACAGACATATACAGACAAGTACACATACAGACAAGTACACAACTATATAATCAAGAGACATCATGCATATTTTAAAAAACAAGACAAAACATTTTTTTTTTAATTTATTATTTTTTATTTTTTAATTCTTCATACACATAAATGAACAGTGATGTATGGTGTTGTGTTCTATAGACCTTTTCTCTTTGTTGCCTTCTTTCGGGGGTCGATCAGTGGTATAAGATTGTCCGAATAGGAATAGGTTGATTGCTGGTCCCCTGTTTGGTTATTGAAGTTTGTAATCTGAGTGTCGTAGACATATGGTGGTGTAGTATCCTGTTGAATATCATAGACATATGATGTAGCTGCATCGTCATATGGTATCATCTGACCACATCTGTTACTGACTTGATTGTCTTGATTACTGATTTGGATGTGGTATAAGATTGTCCGAATAGGAATAGGTTGGTTGCTGGTCCCCTGTTTGGTTATTGAAGTTTGTAATCTGAGTGTCGTAGACATATGGTGGTGTAGTATCCTATTGAATAGCATAGACATATGATGTAGCTGCATCGTCATATGGTATCATCTGACCACATCTGTTACTGACTTGATTGTCTTGATTACTGATTTGGATGAGGTGATTAGTGGTATGCTTGTCTTGATTACTGACTTGTTTGACTGTGTTCTATAGACCTTTTCTCTTTGTTGCCTTTTTTCGGGGGTCGATCAGTGGTATAAGATTGTCCGAATAGGAATAGGTTGGTTGCTGGTCCCCTGTTTGGTTATTGAAGTTTGTAATCTGAGTGTCGTAGACATATGGTGGTGTAGTATCCTGTTGAATATCATAGACATATGATGTAGCTGCATCGTCATATGGTATCATCTGACCACATCTGTTACTGACTTGATTGTCTTGATTACTGATCTGGATGAGGTGATTAGTGGTATGCTTGTCTTGATTACTGACTTGTTTGACTTGGTTGGGTTGGTTACCTTGATTGGTTGTGAATCGATTAAACTCAGCTAGAATCTCACTCTGCATACCGATCATCTGTTCATATTCTTGGCGAGTAAGTGTCATCCCTATTTTAGTCGGAAACTTGATATCGGATTCGCCAAAAAATTCTCCTTATATGCAACGTAGTAGCACCTCTGTATGATGAGACAAACACAGCCTTGGTACCAGTACCCACTAGTCTAACAGTCTCACCACCTCGAGTCATATAGACCCAGTTAGCAGGTACACTTGTTCGGTCTGTAGTAATCTTTAGTTTATAATACTCGAGTGTTACCAACCTCGGCTTTTTATACCACTGGTTGGGTAAATAACATCCAGATTAAACCGGTTTCAACGAGTTATATCTAGAACCAGTCGACCTATATCACAAACTGAACCAAATCATGTTTAGACATGTTTTGTACGTAGGCACCAATGGGTATTCGACCTATAACCTGGTCATTGACCCCTCTATTTGAAGCCTGTTATCGACTATGTGCCAACCCCACAGTTGTGGTAGTTATCTTTCTGGTTATAATCGTAGGTTCAGACGTGGTGTTTGTTTTGTCTACTCGTGACTGTCTGTAGCGAGTTTCTCAAGGTCGATAAAGTCTATTTTTAACCATGCGGTAATATTGTCAACCTGTCCCTGGGCGAGCAGCTTTCTTTTCGTGAGATATAAGTGAATCTTCACCAGTGGTGTTGTAAACACGTCTTCCACAGGTGACCCAGTCTGGTCTTGTCTAGTTTCGATGGGGTGTCTGTTGTAATACCTAAACATCTGGATTCTGAATGAGTCATAGTGCCTTGGGCTATCGAATGTTACAGTAACACATTTTCCGGCATTGTTATGTTTAATGAGTACACCAGCGGGATGTGCACATCTGTTGAGACTGTTCTTGACTGCCCTCTGTTTGTTCAGTGTATAATTTTTAGTAACCATGTCTCTTACCACACCTAGAGACTGGTCTAGTGGCTGTGTAGACATCTTTTCTTGTTGTGTTTGATGATATTCAGTCTTTTCTTTGCACTACCACTAGGGTCATCAATTACGACGTGTGCTCTTCGTGTCAGTAGTGTTCATTTGATTGTTATAGTACGTTGTAGTCAGTGTGAAACACAACCTGAGAAAAAAAGAAAAAAAGAATACCAATGAGGTACTATATATCAACCTCGCTTCTATCATCACCCATCTAAATTTTTCTTCTTTGTTTAGAAAAGGTTTAATACTCATCCACCAGTGTGGATTGACTGAAGGATAATGATGTCGGTGACGTTGATCTTTCACTCCTGGTTGGGGATGGTTCTGGAGTTTCGTTTTGACGATTATAATCGACGATGCTCTCCTCAATTCTACTCAGGCTTAATGTAATTATTTCGTCTTTAGTGAAGTGCTGTTTTAGCACATCCCGTAGTCGAATCGTTACTAGGTCCGCAAAGCTACCACCTTCACCGTCATCACAAGAATGAGCGAAGGGATTCTCGGCTTCTTGATTTTGCGGGGTATTAAGACACCCCATGCAATAACTGTTTGGTTCTGCTCTTAGTAGGCTCCATAGGTCCTTTATTAGTTTTTCTTGGGCATACGCATCTGCAACAAGCATAGATAAGATTAAGGTAGTATAACACCCTTATAGATATACATAATTTACATAATAACTATATATCTGATATGTGCCCATGTAGACCATATATTACTACCGATAACGGTTATGTAGACTCTACAGGATACACTTTCACCTTCCGCCGCTAAAATTCCTATGTGATATGCTACCATTATACCCTTAGGCTCTAGCTATCAGCACTATTTCACATCGACACACCTTGTATACTATATGAAGAAGTGACTTGTCTCTTAAGATATATATGTTTAGCACCATATACTATTGTATTATACTAGGTTTATCATATTAAGGTACTTGGAGACACATAACGACTATGTGGTAGATTTATCAAACACCAACTTACCATATTTGTCTTGCCACATAGTGCCGGGTTGTCAGAGAACGATACTTCTAGACGCCAAGGACAGAGTAGTTGCTTACAAGGGACGCCTAGTATTTATACACTGTCTGCTTTGTGCACACGGTACCACATCTGCTGACTTGGCAATGTGTATTCGTCAACTCTCTTTTTTTTAGTTCTCACAAGCCTGAACACGTGGCAAAAGACCATATAAAAAAACATCAGTTTGTGACCTCATCACTCCTCTCACCCCATTAATTGCTTAAAAAACGGTGGGGTTTCCCTGTTGTGATACCAAAAAAAAAACAAAAAAAACTGCTGAGTTGTTTGTTTTTTTTTTACATGTAATACTACCAGGGTGATGTAGTGGTTACTGTTCTTCTTGTTCTATTAATACCTATATACTTGTCTAATTATCATATCTATATATTCGAGTATAGCTATATATGTCTGGTTGTTACAGACAATGAATCCTCGTGACACCATTGAGGCTGCCATCACGGAGCTGGAGACGAATATCATGACCTACTGTGTTGGTTGCCTGGAGGACCAGCCCAACCAGCTGGCTCATACGTGTATGGGTCATACTTTCAGAGAGGTTGTCGACGCCCATCTCGGGGATGTGATGCGAGTCGTATTGACAACTGATGATCTGATCAGGATAGCCTTTCCTTTCTTCCGGCGTCGTGTTCTGCGGGCCCGCAGGCACCGTCGGCGACAGCAACCACTGACACCCCCACCCTCACCACTACTGCTAAGGTGGAGTCCTCCATACATCACCCCACCCTACCCAGTCAGAGTTAGATCACCATCCCCTCCCTATATTATTAATCCCACACCACCCCACCAGTCTCCTCCACCTCAACCGTCCCCTCCCAGTCTACGTCGAGCCAACACCTTAGTTTTACCAGACCCCTCTATAACACCACCCCGGCGGCCTCTTTTATCCCTAAGACGGGAGAATGCATTCGTATTACACCACGACCCTGATTGTTTCATTGTTGAACCCATTCCCCCGCTAGTAATAATTACCATCGATTAATTCATAGGTGATTTTACTATTCGTTTTCATTCACCCTCTATTATTAATAACCACAGGCACGACAGACCTCTACAGGACCACTCATCTTTCTACAATAATCCGCTGATCCCCTTTGGGGTCGTAATCCCTTTTTAATGTATGGGTCGTACACCTTTTTTAAGTGTAGTTTGATGTTGTATACCAATAAAAAACACTTGAAAATATTACTTTTTTGTTTTTACTTTTGTCTCTGTGTTTTACTGTATCGGACTCCTACAACCCTCTTTTGTTCAGTAACCAACTACACCTCTTACTTCGTCGAGTATAAAGACGACCCATCACACCCTTGGCAGTTTATACATCACTACACCACGCATACTAACACATTCATATACCCTACGTAACCAAAATATATAACTTACAGCCCTCCCTCATCCGTACTCACAACCTCGCTTTCCAGTACTTTTACAGAACCAACCAACATAGACACGAATACTTTTACCTTAATTACTTTCACAGACACCCGCCATCACCCGTCAAAAAACCGTTCCCACACGCCGCCAAAAAAAGTTCACCGAGTCGGCAATTTTCCCAAAAAACCCATATTTCCTTCATAAAATCACCAGTCGCCATCTTGGATGTGTTTTTGTGTGTCTGGGCGCCCCACTATACTACTGGCGGATGATCTCCAGATGGGTGTATCGGACGCCGGACATCTTGCTTATGACCGAGAGGTTTTCCAGACGGTTGTTATGGAAACGAGGTTCTGCAAGGGACATGCTACTGAATGACAGAATGAGCAGCCCACTTCAGTAAGCTTCAGTGCATGTAACGCGTCCGTGACTTTCAGGATGACTGAAGATCTTCCGCCAATGGTCGCACAGGGGACACGCTTGCAGAGCATGCTTAACTGATCCAGTGCCGGCGGATAATATATCGTAAATGTGACCTCCCATTTGGACGGAAGGACGATATATCGCCATACTAGGGTCATCGTGTTATTTGTTTTGTTTCGTGGTATCTTCCGCAATTTTAATGTTCAGCGCATAAAAATTTACATTATAATACTTGTTCAGTTGATTGTACCCCACGTTTGGTCCACGCCTACTTTTTGTTTAGCACTGAATCTGTTATAGTAGTTTCACATTTAGTCCACATGTGCGTCATTGTGAAGGTCTAGGGACATGTATACTAACTTTTTATCGCTAAGACGACAAAGCATTTATTAATGCTGTTTATGCGTATGTTGTTTTGAGTCCATTGTCATCTCTCGCGTTGCGTTGATTTTCATTTAATGTCGGCCGTTTAGACAGCAATGGACTATTCAACGTAAATTATCTAGAAAATCCAAACTTCCCAAAAATGATGGGTTGATTGTGACATTATGTGGAGGCCTTGCAAGTAGCTTCTTTTTTTTTTTAAATTTTATTTTATGTAAACACAGACGCCTTATACGTTGGCTGCAGAATTTATTGCCTGGCGTATTTCGCTGCATGTCGTCAAGTGTGTATTGCAGAGTTATATATCATATAAAGTGAAGAGACGAATAACTTTTTAATGAAATATATAACAGGCGTAGTCGCTGATATTGTTGCAACGTGGAGCAATGTTATACCCACGGTAATCGCAGATTTACTATGAAGTCTTTCTGTCTGCACAAAACTGGTTTTAGACAGAAAAGTGTCTAAAGCTATCTCCCCATTCTGGAGTTTTATAAACGTTACATAAGCAATGATGAACTTCCAACTCATGAGAATATGAGACGACATCCCTTGAAATATTCATCTATGTTTGGAAGAAGTTGCTGCTGCGTGAAGTTCTTTTCAAAACTTAACTAGAAGAATGGACTGCGCTGCAGAATGACCGACGCAAACCTGGGAAAGCAGTTGCGAATAGCAACATCATTAATACCAGCTGACATCACATGCCTCACCAAAGATAAGCAGTTGCAAGTAGCAACACCATCAATACCAACTGACATCACAAGCCTCACCAAAGAGAAGCAGTTCAAGTAGCAACACCATCAATACCAGCTAACATCACACGCCTCACCAAAGAGAAGCAGCTCCTGTCATCACATTAGGGACGAGTTAATTAAATGCGTGACCAAAGATAGCAGGCTAATTTTTAAGTCAATAATTGTGTAAGGTCGAAGTATGACGTCATAAATATCCAAACAGCTCTAGGCTGAATAAAGGTTCATCATTCCTGACTTAAACAAAGCAACCTCTTGTTTCAAACGGAAGGAAACAACAATGATTGCTAGCGATAATTAACGAAAATAAAGAACACACATTTCGCACACGGTAAACATTCTTATTCGATCGTGGCGCATTATGTTTATATTGTAGATTGGTTTAATAAACAGAAATAAATAATCACATAGGGGGAGGTGGTCGTGCGCTTGTGGGACCAGGTGGAGAAGGCGGAGGAACAGATTGAGAACCCATATGTGGAAAGAATGAGATCGCGGGGGACCGGCAGGGGTTCTGGAAGAATCTCAAAACTGAGAGGGAAGACCAGGGGAACGTTTAATCAGATGGTGGTGGGAACTATTAGTAGTATGACTCTTCGCTGACTGTTAAACGAAGGGACGGAGCACGTATGGGAATGTCCTGAGTGCAGTGATGTCGGTTCTTAACTCAACTCAATTCAACTCAACTCAAATAAATAATCATTTAAACATATTCCATTTATAAAAATAATAATGTAATGTGTTTATTTGCGAGAAATGTATATTTCCAATGTGATTCCTGATTTATTTATGTTTTTCACTCCTTACTTTCTCTCTTCGGAAAATGCATTTTCTTTACATGAGACAGCAATCAATACTGTTATAATAATAATCAGCTTCATAATCATCATCAAGTGAACCTCTGAAGTCGGAGTGAGTTCGCCTGAATGGCGAGGGACACCAGTAAAAGGGAAAGCAAACTCACACGCAAAATTCAGTCGCATACTACTTTAAACAGTGTGAAGGGACTACGCTTGAGTTTAAGCGAGCGAACAAAAAAGAAAGAAAAGAAATCATCAAGTGATATGCTAACAACCATCAGCGATCGCGCCTCTGAACAACTTTTGTCTTGCCACGATACAAAAATGTAAAGAATCTTTTCTCTCTGTCATTGTCTGTCATTCTTCTTACCACGAATGAATGACACGCACGCACGCACGCACGTACGCACGCACGTACACACACACGCGCGCACACACACACACAAGTAGAATCGGTAACCTTTACCAGAACATGATCACAAAGTATTAAGATGAACGTTGCGGCCAAAGCCCTCGTCAGTACACAAACAACAGATAAACGCAGATAAACTCTGTGTGTTTGTGTGCGTGCGTGCGTGCGTGCGTGTGTTGTTGTGTGTGTGTGTGTGTATGTGTGTGTGTGTGTGATGTCTCCTGATTTGTTCTCATTGTACAGTTTACTTACGTGAACATAATATAATATATATATTAAGCTGGTGATACCGTTTTGATAGCAACATGTCAGAGATGCATCTACAGGAAATGATAGATACAGTGGCTGTAGAACGTGGAAAAAAAACGGGCCTTATTTTGAATAATAGAAAGACAGAAGTCATAGTAATACCAAAGAAATAGACTGTACCTAAAATGTGCAATTGAAGTAAATGACATTATTTTAGGGCAAGGGTAGAAGTTTAGATATCTAGGCACATGGATAACATCAGATGAAAGATGCATCACAGAGATGAAGGACAGAAAAGGACAAGCATAAACTGCATTCTATCACATGAAGAACATTTTGTTCAATAAGCCATTGCCCGTGAAAGTTAGAAAAAGAGTTCACGCATACTAGATAGAACCAATTTTAATATATGGCAGCGAATCCTTGGCAATTAGTAAATAGGCGGAAAAATCCATGGAAGCCTTGGAGATGTGGTTTTATAGAAGAATGCTGGAAATTAATTTGACAGCCAAAATGAGTAATCTGAACATTTTGGAGGGAAGCATCAAAAAGAGGCAGTGATTTTTTTTGCTACATTATGACAAGACAAAAACGGGAACATGATGTGACAACCAGAAAGATTTGTCGAAAGAGAGATAGAGGAAGACAGCGTGAGCAGATTATTGACAGCCTTGTGTCATGGCACGGAAAGGAGTCAACACAGGAACTGATCCATAACCACGGAGATCGTAATTTGTGGAGAGACACGATCGCCTACGCCAGCCGGCAAGGCACTGGATGATGATGATATTTTTATTCCCCGTTCATTATCGTTCATTCCTTATGGATGTTTATTTCTATATTTAGTTTTTATATCCCCGTCATTTCCCCATTTCCCTGCTTCTATCTGTCTTGTTCTATACCTGACTTCCCAGTGTGTCATAGGCATTTATAAAAAAAAAAAAAAAGCAATGAACCAGAACATAGGTCGTGCCCTTTTCCGCTGCTCTGTTCGCAAAACAAGTTCTTACAGGCTGTTTACAAAAGTAAGAAAAGCCGTTTAACATTTGACCTCTAAAGATTTCAAAGTGTGTAGTTTCAGACCGGGTAGTTACGTTAGTCGAACCAAGTAATTTTATTTTCGGTCAATGAATGATTGGCCTACTGTTGTCAGTGCGCGCGCCCAAACACACACGCACACACATATATACACATGCGTGCGTGCGTGCGTGCGCGCGCGCGCGCGTGTGTGTGTGTCTTGCCGATTGACATGGCATTTTTGTCTGACAGTCTGTCTACATGTATTTGTGTCTTACAGTGTGTCTATATGTGTCTGACAGTCTGTCTACATGTATGTTTGTCTGACAGCCTGTAGGCTATACTTGTATGTTTGTCTGACAGTCTGTCTACATGCATGTTTGTCTGACAGTCTGTCTATGTCCATGTTTGTCTCACAATCTGTGTACTTGTATGTTTGTCTGACAGTCTATCTACATGTATGTTTATCTGACATTCTGTCTGCTTGCCTTTTTGTCTAATAGTCGGTCTGCTTGTATGTTTGTCTAAGAAATTGTCTGCGTGCATGTTTGTCTGGCGGTGTGCCTATGCATGTCGGACAGTATGTCTACATTTACGCTTACCTAACCATATGTCTGTTTTCATGTCTGCGTTCCATCTACGAACTGCGATCACGAGCCCTATGTATAAGCCTTAAAATATGAATCCTTTACCAGAAGTTGCATTCGGCTCCGTCATTTATTGGCTGTTTGTGATTTATAAGGCGATGCTAGTTCAGTAGCTTGACATTGCTTTCCAAACGGCCGATGCCTCATACAAGCTGAATCAACGCAAAGCGGTCAATTATGAGCCTACAAGCAACAAAATCCACCCCCACACAACCGCGTATACCACACAACACACATGTCTGCACCTGACCTTCACAATTCGTCGCTTAGAAAGCTCACATGACTGAGGTAAATATCTGAAGCGTCGATAAGCATTTAGTCAAACAGCAGGGCCTATTGAACAGGTCTCTGAAATTCATAGACCGGAATTATTCTAAAGCCAGATTGATCGTTTCAAAGCTACGCTTTAAATGACATTCAGCAGCTGGAGTTATCGGTCTTTCTGTCTGCCTTCTGGCACCGCATTTAAATTAGGTTATCTGTAGGCAAAAGTACAGCATGTTTTATGAATGTCAGTGAAATATAAGATAGGGCTCTGGGTAATGGAATTTGAACATGGAGGCAGCAAGTGCTTTGTATTGAATATTTGTGTAGGAATGGGTGAGGAACGAGTAACGGGGTTTGCGACAAAGAAAGCTTACATCTGCTATGCGAGATCGTCGTAAGTTTCCGATAGTGAATAGGCATGCCATTCACAAGACGCAACTTTTTGTGTAAATAAGAGAAAAGATATATAAAATAAACCTGCTAAAGATAAACTAGCCTTAAAGAAGCATGACACGCGTAAATGTATATAAAATGTGAATGGACATTTTTTATTGGAATGCAGTGAAAAATTAAAATAAAAAGTGGTTTTTGTTTTCATTTTCTTGCGTAAACATGCTTTGAACTCAAGAGTTTGAGTGTTACTACTTTTAGTGCATTAGATTTATTTTTGCGTGTGGGTTCGTCATCATCATGTGACATGCCGATAAGCGTTGGAGGTCATATTTCGCCATCTCACGCGATCACCAGAGACGTGAATCCGCTCAGTGTTCTTGTTTTTACCATACCACGCAGCCAAGCCAGCAGGTATTTACTTCTCTGCCTTCCCTTGTTCTCTTCACCTCAATCTTGCCAGTTGTCACCAAGTTCTCCTATTTATTTCTTGAGTTGAGTTGAGTTGAGCTTGGAACCGACATCGCTGCACTCAGGACATTCCCATATGCCCTCCGTTCCCTTGTTCAACAGCCAGCGAAGAGTGACACTACTAATCGTTCCTACCGCTATTATTTCTTATCATAACGTGTCCAAAATATTGTGACTGTCTACGTCTAATTTCTGTAATCAGTTTACGGTTTTCATTTGCTTCTTGTAGGACTTGTGTTGTTTAGCTTTCCCTGATGGAAATACCCCTCGCCATCAGGCGAACCCACTCCCACTTCTGAGATACTTACAATTTACGTCCCCACGTCAAGGACGCTTGCGAAATAGTCCATAACTTGCATCCGTGTGTTGTCATCGAAACGATGACGTTCTCAAACATTTTACTTTGCTTTGCTTGCTGCTGTTGGGTCATCATCAGCATGCGCTCTGCCAGCTGTCGAGACGTTCATCAATTTCTACAGATCTCTGGCCTTGGTGCTCAGGATATATTCTACTGGCGATATTTCTCCATGCCACCGTCTCATACCATCCAGCATAATTTGCCTCTGCCGCTTTTCCCGGTGATCTTTGTCGTTGACTGTCTTCCCATCATATGATCAAAGAATGCTGTTTGTCTCTTTCTTATTGTTGTATATACTGTTCTAGTTGTGCCATAGGTTCTTAATATTGTTTAATTTTTACATTGCTATGGCCAGCTTGTTGTAATATCGGATGGAAGATGCACAACAGAGTTTAAGATAGAATATGGCATGCAAAAGCTGTATTTTAGGAAATTAAAAGTAGTTTATGCAATAAGTAACTATCATTGAATATAAGAAGGATAGTTCTGAAATGCTATATTGAGTTTGTTTTGCTGTTGGCAGTGAATCTGGAATGTAAATGAACAAATTAGGAAGATCTTGTAAGCAGCGGAGATGTGGTTCCTGAGCTGAATGTTTGCGAATTCCTTGGACTGCCAGAGTACCTAACAACGATTGTATGAAAAAGGCTACTGAAACTTACAAAATAAATTATATAAAACGATAAGAGGAGACAACCGACTTTCTTTGGTCATGTGATGAGAAGAGAGACAGAGTTAGACCAAGAGAAATGATGCTGGATGGATTGAGACGGTGGTGTGAAGGATATCATAGCAGAGTTGATACAGAACACCAAAGACCGAGATCTGTGAAGAGACATGAACACCTACGCCAGCTGGCAAGGCAGTTGATGATGATGATGATGATGATGATGATGATGATGATGATGATGATGATGATGATGATGATGATGATGGTGGTGATGGTGGTGGTGGTGGTGGTGATGATGATGATGATGATGATGATGATGATGATGATGATGATGATGATGATGATGATGATGATTGCTAGTCTGCGTCTGACTTCTTTGAAGTCCCCATCATTGTTAATTATGTAGCCAAGATATTCACAGTTTGTGATATTTTCAAACTCTTCAATGCTACTTGTGATTTTTGCTGGACATGTAGTTTTTTGCCTGTGATCATTATTTTTTGTTTTAAGTTTAGAAAATTATTATCATTTGCGCCGTGTCTTTTGCTTGAAAGCATACTGATGAAATCGGGCATCTAAAGTATTCATTTAGGTGTGTATTTAGTCTCCTTGAAAGCAATGCATGCATGATTTCCATAGTAATTATGTCCCCTTAATAATGGCAGTGTGGCGAGGGTTTGCCAATGTTATTCGCAAAATCCGGCATACCGCGTTCTAAACACAGCAGCCGGCGATTTGGAATCCGACCGCCTTGCGCTGGTTTTCATACAATAATATGAGTGCCGGTCGTTCAAAAAGCAATGGCAAACTACTGAACGTAAATTTGCCAAGAAATCACAAACAGGCAAAAAAATACTGTGGGTTGACAGCGACGTCATGTAAATTATATGCAACTAACTTTTAGAGCATGTTAAAGGATCAGAGGCTCAACTTCACTGCACCGTGGTTTTTTCCGTATGGTTCAGCGAATTCGCTGTCTCTATTCGCCGTCTCTCTTTTACATATAATCGCAAACTATTCGAACACTATCTCAGTACAGAATACATTTCCCCATAATAATAATAATAATAATAATAATAATAATAATAATAATAATAATAATAATAATAATAATAATAATAATAATATAATAATAATAATAATAATAATAATAATAATAATAATAATAATACCCTAGTATAAAAGTCTTCTACTGGTAGCACAGTATGTCTCCCATTGCTAATAACAATCACCACATCAATAATTAATATTATTGGGTCAAGAAGAAATGATTTTTCTACATGTCCCATACATTTATAATGCATATATTGATCTTGATGTTGATGTTCTCTGTTAGCCTCATAAGTGCGAGTATGGATGAAATAATGTATCAAAGAGAAAGATAAGAATGGCAGTGTTGGTCAGACCTGAGTGCCCACTTGTTAACCCTTTGAAAATAAAGTTTGTTTGTTAGTTCACTCAATTGATCGTTCGCCCGCCTGCTCGTTCGTTCGTTCGTTCGCTGAGTCGCTGAGTCGCTCACTCGCACTTCCACCCGCCCGCTCTTCGTTCGTTCGTTCGTTCGCTCATTTTCAGAAATATCAACTGGGGAACCCTCTGAGTCCACTAAGACAGGTTATAAACAAACACACATGTATTGCTTGGCGCTTAAAGGAGTAGAATAAAGAAGTAGCGACTAGAAGACATACTAAACAACATAAAACTTGAAAACTATAGTTACCCAACCGGTGACTAGTTATTCATGCTTCGAAGCACACTTGTTCCTGCAGTGGGGCTGGTCGTCAGTTGGAGGTGACGAGCTCGAATCGCAGTGAGGTCACTATACTATAGCATTCAATTTCTATATTGTCCAGTGTGTCCTCTAGTCTCTACTTTTTGCCATTCTACATCTATGAACGCCAAACAGTACATGTGCATTTATTTATAAGCCCTCTCCTGGTGGGGTAAATATAATTTTCAATGTTTATGTTGTCCGCCGGCTTCCTGGCCTAGAGGTTAGCGACATTTCTCCGTTATCTCGTATACTCTTGTAAGTAACATGACGACGGTGAGATATCAGCAGTGGTTCGAATCGCATCGGTAACTTACTGGGTATGTGAGCCGGCCGCTCAGAAAGCAATGGCAAACTACTGAGCGTACTCTTGCCAAGAAATCAACAATCAGCTGAAAGATGCTGATGTTGACAGCGATGTCCTGTAAAGGATACGCAAACATTTTTTTTATGTTGTCCAGTGTGTCTTCTGGTCTCTACTTCTTTCTTCTACTTCTATAAAGCGCCAAACAATACGTGAGAATGTATTCTTCTTTTTCTTTCGTTCGCTATTAGAATTTATTTAAGAGCCCTCTCCTGGTGGGGTAACTATAATGTTCAATGTCTATGTTGTCCAGTGTGTCTTCTGGTCTCTACTTCTTTCTTCTACTTCTATACAGCGCCAAACAATACATGAGAATGTATTCTTCTTCTTTCGTTCGCTATTAGAATTTATTTATGAGCCCTCTCCTGGTGGGGTAACTGTAATTTTCAATGTCTATGTTGTCTAGTGTGTCTTCTGGTCTCTACTTCTTTCTTCTATAAGGCGCCAAACAATACATGAGAATGTATTCTTCTTCTTTTCGTTCGCTATTAGAATTTATTTATGAGCCCTCTCCTGGTCGGGTAACTATAATTTTCAATGTCGATGTTGCCTAGTGTGTCTTCTGGCCTCTACTTCTTTCTTCTATAAGGCGCCAAACAATACATGAGAATGTATTCTTCTTCTTTCGTTCGATATTAGAATTTATTTAAGAGCTCTCTCCGCAGAGCCGTCAACGGCCTGCTGTAAGCGTCTCACAGAGCACGAACCCCAAGGGATCGCCAAGAACTGCACTTGCAAACCGAATGTCAGTCAGTTGCATATCCTTTACAGGACGTAGCAGTCAGCTCCAGGATTTGTTGGCTGTTTGTGATTCCTGTGTAAGTTTACGTTCAGTAGTTTGTCACTGCTTTCTGAACGACCGGCAATCACACCGTTGTATGAAAACTAGGTTGTCTGATTTCAAATCGCCCGTAGCTGTGTTTCGAACGCGGTATGCAAAGACAACTTATCACAAACATCAGAAAAAGGCAGCCATCTTTTTTTTTTTTTTGGTCCACGGGTTATGAGAAGACAAAAACTGGAACATCTGACAACAGGAAAGATTTGCGGAAAGAGAGATAGAGGAAGACAGCAGGGGGAGATTCTTGACAGTCTTGTGTCGTAGCACGGAAGGTAGTCAACACGAGGAGATCACAATTTGTGGAGAGGCATGATAACCCACGTCAGCCGGCAAGGCACATGATGGTTATGATGATGATGGTGGTGGTGGTGATGATGATGATGATACTGCGGGATTTGCGAACCGAATGACAGAGTCCGAAAACGAACCTACGACCTTCAGAACACAAGGCGAGCGACTTGATGACCTTGCCACGAAGACCCCGTTTTGGTCGTCTACCGTGAAACCTTCTAAAAGAGTTAATGCATGAAGAACAGCTATATAGCTACACGGCACGGCTCCTTTTCATTCCTGGCAGTCACATTCACAAACGCAGAAGTGCAACTGTCCGCATTTTACACGGACTAACTGTATTATGTTAACTAATACGAGTCCAAGTGGCGCATGATCGTCTCAGATAAGCCACATTCAGTCGATCGCCTTGCAGCCATTGGAATAACACCATAAATACATTCACGGGTATAGATTGGCCTTCCTAGAAGTAATAGAAATAAGTAAAGATTAGAAGGTGAATTATAGTGTGTTCACAAATGTTTGCCCGCATTCACGTTCAATTTTGTTATAAGTATCTGTTTCATAGTTATGAAATTTTTCCTGCCGTCTTATATTTACTCCCACGCAAGGAATGTGTCTTTGATATGTCCAAATGAACTAAAATCATGGAAAGCGGCGAAATTTCTCTGATGCTTTAGTGAAAATGTATTGAATTCAAGCTAACAAAATTGCTTTACAGTAATGCACGTAACGACCTCTGAACAATTCCGTTCCACTACGTGACGTGATTCTCATAAAGAAATGCCCGTGCACCTCGGAGAATATTCGTTATTAACCACTGATGTTTTTGTGGGAAGATATAATACATTTCATAATATGCACTTCATCTCTAACCCGTAAATTATATACCGCGCATAAACAAGCATTGAGATCTGCTGTGCACTCTCCAGAACAAACAAACCAAAAAAAAAAGACGTTTGTTGGGTGTACTGAATGATAAGGTTATATGCTAAATCTCATCTTTTTCCCTCAGTTGGTTACTGAGTTTTGGATTTTATAAGGGGCAAACATTTGTGAACGCATTATATATCCAATACGAACGTTGAAAGGTATAGAAACACCAGGCTATGATTTTGCCGCTTCCAAATGACATTTGATCTATACTTGGTTAATACAAGCTGTTGACACCTATTTAAAAAACATCATGTAGCAGGAACCTGTTGTATGTATGACCAGAGCTAGGATTATCACATTGTTTAGACCTTAGAGTACGGAGGAATATGTGGACAGTCGTTCCCTCGCGTAGTGAACGACCAAAGAGAACATCGAACAACCGTCCGAGCGCGCTTATCCCATTGTCGACTATACATGTCTTAGCCATTACACTTGCTTTTGTTCGCATATCCTTTACAGGACATCGCTATCACCATCACCATCTTTCAGCTGATTTTTGATTTTTTTGGCAAGATTACGTTCATTAGTTTGCCATTGCTTTCTGAGCGACCGGCTCACATACCTCGTAAATTACCGACGCGGAGAGAACAGCTTCCAATTCTCGCGCATGTTACTCACGAGAGTATATGGGATTACGGAGAAAGTCGTGTAACCTCTAGACCAGGGAGACGGCGCTGAGACCCTAGTGCTACAAAAAATGGGTACGTACGAATCGAATTCTGTCCATATTTCACAGTTGTGAGTTCAGGTCGCTGGTAGAACTGGTTAGCGATGACACCTTGTTAGGGGGGTCTGGTATGCCGTCAGTTGACGTAATAATAGTTTTTTTTTTATTCTATAGAATTTAAGTTAGAGCTTAAAAGTATCCCGGATAACGTTGCGACATCTAGAAAGCTTGAGGATGTTACAAACAGGGAAAACAGATGTTAAATCAGTTGGAAGTGATGTATATTAAATGGCGAAGACAGCGAAGATGAGGGGGGGGGGGGAAGAGAAATGGAAGTGCGAAAGGGGGAGAAGATGAAGAAAGGGATGAGAAAGAAGAAGGGGAACCGTGAGAAGAAGGGGAAGAAGAATGAGAAGAGGTAGAAGGAGAAGAAAAAGAAGAAGGAAAGGGGAAGAAACAGGGGAAGATGACGAATAAGGGGAAGAGGAAGAAGAAAACGTGAAAGAGGAAGAAGAAGGGGAAGAGAAAGAATAAGGCGAATGGGAAACAGAAGGAAATGATGGGGGAAGAAGAGGCTAAAGGCAATCATATACGAGTAGCAGACATTCGAAATTATATGCATGAAAAACACAATCAGCTCCACAATTCACGGCATTTCCTTTCCAGAACAATATCTAGCGTCCATTTAAATAAGGCTGGGTCGATTCCAGATCAGGATACAGTCAGAACACCAGAGCTGACATCAAGCCATGATTCAAACAGATCCTGTGCAAAGTTAGTACAGTAATCTCTAACACGGTCTGGCCCAGAAATAAGACACTGGAGTAATGAGAACGAATGGCTACAAAAACATGTCTCAACCGAACTTCCCTGTCAGACGTGAAAGCCTGGTATTATCTCTGTTGATCGAAAGAAATATCAAGGAGATAGTCACAGAAAAAAAGAAGAAATAGCAGAAATGCTTAGTCGATATTGGCTTGAAAGCTATTGAGAACAATAGGATACATTCATTGCCACCAGGGTTATGAGAGAAGTGTATGCACATGTGGAGATTGGCGTTTACAGAAGAAATTAGGCGGGATGGTGAACATGAATAGAAACACGAGGAGGCAGAAAAACTTGGAAATGTAGACGAAACAAATATTGCATGTCCTTGGCCGAACGTTGCGATAAATTCCAGGTTTATTTTTTCGAGCAGTTTTACGTTCAGTAGTTTGCCTCCTTTCCTACCATGTTATGAGACATATCCCCCACCCACCCACACATCTCCCACCCACCACACATCCACCATACACACATCCCCCCACCCCAACCACGCACACACCCCATGCATACATATATTCATTCCCCACCCACATATCCCCCACATACACACATCTCCTCTACCACACACACACATATCCCCACCCCACACACACTCGCCCACACACACATCCTCCACCCACCCACCCATACACCCCCAACCACTCAGCTAAACATACATCACCGATCTCACATTCCCCCATCCACACAAACATCTCCTGCCAACCTACATATCCCCACACACACCCCACACACACTTCCCCCACCACACAATCTCTCCTCACCCACACACACATCCCGAACCCACCCCTACACACATCCCCAACCCACACGCATCCCCCACCCACATAATCTCCCCACCCAAACACACGCCACACCCATCCCCCATCCCACACTCACTCACCCACCCACACATCCTCTGCACATCCTCCAAACCATGGGGGGGGGGGTATATGCATGGGAAGAGAGGAAGAGGAAGGCCAACGAGAAGATGAGTGCAGGATGTGGCGGATGATCTCCAGGTGAGTGCATCGGACGCGGGACATCTTGCTTACGATCGAGAGGTTTTCCGGAAGGTTGTTATGGGAGCGAGGTTCTGCAAAGGACATGCTACTGAATGAATGAGCTTACCATTGTTTTCTGAACGAGAAATTAACGTTTAAGTTCACCTTAATGCCGATGTAGGTATTGAACCGGCTACCCCGTCATCAACGCATATGAAGTTTTAAGAGCTAGAGTTCTTACCCTTTCCGCCACGCCGACATCTATAAGGGGTTAAAATTTATTACCTTGAAATGACGCCATTATTGTTATGAGAGTAAAAAACGAAAGTACATGTTTGCTTTGATTGGAACAGAATTATCATCATTACACACAAGAATACCTTCATCATAAGTGCTCCAGACACGCTATGAGAAGAAATAAATAGGAGAACTTGGTGGCAACTGGCAAGATAGAGAGGAAAAGAACAAGCAGAAGGCAGAGAAGTAAATACCTGGACGGCTTGGTCACGTGGCATGATTGAGACAAGAACACAGAGCTGATCCAAGACTCTAGTGATCGAGTGACATGGCGAATCGTTACCGCCCAAGCTTATCGGTGTGGCACATGATAATGGTCATGCTCCAGTCCGCTCCCGTTGGTCACACAATAATACTTCCATAAGAGCTCCAGTCTTCTACCGTAGGTCACACAAGAATACCTCCATAAGTGCTTCAGTCTTCTCCCGTAGGTCACACAAGAATAACTTCATAATAGCTCCAGTCCTCTCCCGTTGGTCACACGAGAATACTCCCTTAAGTGCTCCAGTCTTCTCCCGTAGGTCACACAAGAATACCTCCATAAGTGCTTCAGTCTTCTCCCGTAGGTCACACAAGAATAACTTCATAATAGCTCCAGTCCTCTCCCGTTGGTCACACGAGAATACTCCCTTAAGTGCTCCAGTCTTCTCCCGTAGGTCACACAAGAATACCTCCATGAATGCTCCAGTCTTCTCCCGTAGGTTACACAAGAAAACCTCCATGAATGTTCCAGTCTTCTCCTGTAGGTCACATGAGAATACTCCCATAAGTGATCCAGTCCTCTCCTGTAGGTCACACGAGAATACCTCCATGAATGCTCCAGTCTTCTCCTGCAAGTCACACAAGAATACCTCCATGAATGCTCCAGTCTTCTCCTGTAGGTCACATGAGAATACTCCCATAAGTGATCCAGTCCTCTCCTGTAGGTCACACGAGAATACCTCCATGAATGCTCCAGTCTTCTCCTGTAAGTCACACAAGAATACCTCCATGAATGCTCCAGTCTTCTCATGTAGGTCACACAAGAATACCTCCATAAGTGCTCCAGTCTTCTCCCGTAGGTCACACAAAAAGAATCTCAACATGTTCATCAACATTATGTGCCATGTTGATAAGTCTGGTCGATTACGGTTCGCCATCCACCACCATCACTGGAGTCTTGGATGAGGTTTGTACCTTGTCTCGATTATGCTATGTGGCTTGGCGAGCCAGGTATTTATCTCTTTGCCTTTTTATTGTTCCTTTCCCATCAATTTTGCCTATTGTACTTTAGTATCTAAGTTGGGATCTCAGGTCTGAGGATCGGCTGGCCGAGTGGCTAGGATGCGAAGTTTTTTTTTTTTTTTTGGGGGGGGGGGGGGGGGGGACAGACCGGGTTCGAATCCTCGGTATGGTGTGGATTTTTTTTTTTTTTTCTGTCGGGGGCAAAAAGTAAATTCTAACCTGCACAGTTCGCGGCGACTGCATTAGCAAGGCTCAAGACTCCTGTGTTCTATGCCGCAAAGTACTATAGGCAGCAGATGACAGTAACTACGTTTACAAGTGTATTCTCCACATAGCCTGCCTAAAAAATAGCTTGACCTCATAATAATTTCAATATATTTGGAATAAAGGGCTGCAGATATGTCATATTCCTGTCGCATACTTCTGGTGATTTAATGGTAAGGCCTGCATAATTATCGATGTGAATGGCAGCTTACTGCAATAAACATACATTGACATAAGTCAGTATATAAGTCATTCCCAGTATCTGTCAATATATTGCACAAGTGAGGATCCGACGATAAGACCAGCTAAGTAATCTTACTAAACGTGTAATTAGTTGCCAGATTTCACAGCCAGTTCAGCTAACAACTATGTCGCTGATTGTTTATGACAGTTATGTGACATCCCCTCTATATGTTCAGTTTAGTTGAGTCGACGGATCAACATCACGGCAAACGGGTGTAACCCATAAGTCAGTGGTTCTCAACCTTTTTTGGCCCATGCCCCCTTTTACCACCCCCCCCCCCCTTTCGAATTTCCTCCCTATAAATCCCCCCACCCTTACACGGTATACATAAAAATGGAAGCTAAGTTTAATAACACATACTAGAACAAGTCTAGACATATACATAAAATGTGATTTTTGGGTCTACTTACGGTATAAAACGAAAGGGCAAGAAGTACAGAACCGTAAAATTTAGAGGGAAAAGCAATATCAAGTAATCGGTTCTTGTATTAAAGCGATCTTGAAATAATCTTAATTCCCCCCTGGAAATCTTAAAATTCCCCACTGGCGAAAAGGGGGAGGGGGGAATTCCCCACTGGTTGAGAACCACTGCCATAAGTGCTGCATTATACTCCTAACTCAAGCCGGGGTCCGGAGAATCTTAGCTCAGTGCACGAACTCCGTAGCACAGGCGAGGATCCTGAAATACTTTGGGTAGATTTTTAACTCGAAATATTACCGGGAGGCGCCGTTAGGCTACTCTTTTTCGATTTCCAACTGCCAAGGGATTTTTTATGTGCGCAACAATACACACGGGCGTCCGATCTCACTACCCAGAGACCTGGGGGAATTTTGTTACTAGAAGTCCACGTGAAAAAAATCCCGGCCCTCACCGGGGCTTGAACCTTGGACCTCCAGCACTCGAGGCGGACACCATACCTCGATACCACTTACCCCCCTCTCTCTATTTGTAGAGTACGATACTGGCCAATGCAGACACGGTGAAGCAAGTAAAGATTGCGAAAGTTAGGAAACCTGTTGAGAAAAAAAGTAAATACATTTTCTGATTCGGAACCTGTTGTGAAACAAATAAAGATAGCGACGTGTCGACAACTTGTCGTAAAACAAGCAAAGCAAGCGACGTGTCGACAACCTGTCGTGAAACAAGCAAAGATAGTGACGTTTCAGACACCCGTGTACAAACCAGTAAAGATAGCTATGTTTCAAAAGTGTCTTGTGAAGCAAGCAAAGACAGCAAAGATATGGAAAGCTGTTGTGAAACTAGTACAGATAGCGATGCTACGGAAAGCTGTTGTGAAATCAGCAAAGACAGCCACGTTTCAGAAAGCTGCTGTGAAACATTAACAGACAGCAAAGTTTCCGAAAGCTGTCGAAAACATGTAAAGATAGCAAAAGTTTTGAAAAGCTGTCGTAAAAGATGTAAAGATAGCAACAGTTTTGGAAAGCTGTTGTGAAACAAGCAAAGATAATACAGTTTTCGAAACATGTTAAACAAATAAAGACAGGGACTTTTCGCAAACCTATCTCAAAAGGTCAACCAAGAGTTGGCGAACTTTGATCTAGCAGCCCTTTGTACTTTGTTTAATGTGTCAAATGATAGTAGTATGTGTTTGTTGCAATGGCAGAATGCCTCGTTTACAGATGTATAAAAACTATAGCCATCAAAGAAATTATAGAAGAAGAAACAACAAACATCCGAGTACTAAGAGAATGCATATTTCTTGTGGTAACATAAGGATGAGAAACTTGGATATGACACAAATCCGTTGAAAAATGCATATGTCTTTCATTGTGTGTTACAAAAGTGTATTAAAAATGCATTCAACGAAAAAGATAACAGACAGGTCTATCCAACAAGAACTCAATATTGAAGAAGATTGGTAATTAAGAGAAACAAAATTGAGGAACAGTGCTAGAAACTTCGCCGCGGATCAATGAGGCTTCTGATCGTCAAAAATGTCACCATTTCCTGAATGTTCTGGCCCTTTACCTTCCTCACACTCTCTGGCGGAGGAACCAATCTTTCTCTTGCTCTGCCTTTGTACCCTGTCTCGAGACGTTCCAGACGTTTTCCCATTTGCACACATGCGCATGTGTCCCCCGGGGAGGAGTGCATCGTTCATCCGGTGCTTCCTGTACCTCACACATATTCTAGCACCTTCGGCCGTGAGAAGCCAGCTTCTCCTCTGTCATCGCTTAATATATTTTGGGCATGTACGATTGCCACATCATGGCACATGATTGATTGACGATATAATAAGCCATGAATGTCTGGAAAATATCATAATTAAAGGAGGTTACGGGGACGTGGAGAAGAGAAACACTGCGTAGATGGACCCAAAATGTAATAGATAGTTCACACATGACGGCAACAGAGATGGGACATCTGGCTTGTGATAGAGAGAAACATTTTGAAAGACTTTTTTGGAGGCGGGGTGGGGGGTGGGGAGCTCTACACACAGGTAGTCTCCGTGGCGAAGTGCTTACGCCCCCTGTCTCGCGCTCCAAAGGCTGTGGGTTCAATTCCGGGCTACATCTTTCGGTTCACGAGTGCAATCTTCTCGGAGACTCCTGGGGGTCCTCGCTGGAGCTATGGAGTTCGTGCTTTGTGCGACGCTTTCGACAGGTCGACCTGTGGAACGAGACCGAGCCACATGGGATAAAACCTGGTGCAATGAAGTCGACCCTCTTGACTTTTAAGTCCGTCTACAGTTCTAAACAGTACGAGCCACGGGATGCTTATGATGATGGTGACGACGACGATGACGACGACGACGACGACGACGACGATGATGATGATGATGATGATGATGATGATGATGATGATGATGATGTTTTGTGCCGAGGACAGAAACAGACAGGTGAGGTTGTCTAACTGTTACTGCTTAGAGTTTTTTTCAATGTGGCTACATGAGCCAGCATTATACTTTGCTTCATCATCATCATTATCCTCCATTTTTACCGTCAAGAATCTTCGGGAGAAATTGTAAACGCTCCAGCGACCGATGGGTGACAATGAATTGTGTCATTTCGTGTGATTGTACAATGTCATTGATGTCGTCAGTTAATTTTCTTCTCGGGCGTCCTCCTGCTCTTGTATCAGATCTGCGTTTATGTAGCGCCAGTACTGGTAATTCATGGTGTTCAATTCTAACCAGATGACCGAACCATTTGATCTTCTGCCTTTTAATTTGTGGGGCAATATGTGTTGATCCCATTGTCTGTCTGATAACATCGTTTCTTATTCAGTCTGGTCTAGTTAAATTGGCAGCTCTCCTCAAGCATCTCATCTCGCAGGTGTTGATGCTTCGCTTAACAGTGTAAAAATAGAGCTGCATGTCATTTACAGAACGTCGCAATCAACACCGGCATTTTTAACTGTTTGTAATTTTCTAGGTAATGTTACGTCCAATAGTGTCCGATCGCTTACTGTTCAACCGATGCTGAAACCACTGTGACAATCAACGCAAAGCGGTCTGCTTTCAAATCGCATGCGGCAGATTCCGAACCCGGTTTGCAATATTTCGAAACTGTGTTCTCTGACTCTAAACTGGAAACAACATCCAGCCACACCAGCCAAGCCGCAGATTTGCCGATTAAACAACCACTGGCCAACAAACAGTAAACATATCCAATCGTTTGGCTGTATAAGTCCATCACGCGATTTGTCGGCTCCAGTGTGCTGGCGGAGAACACAATGAAATGAAGAAGTTGATTGCTTTGTTGAATGTCACGCCACTGCATTATATTGTGATCTAGTATATGTTAACCCCTAACAGTTCATGCCCTACGGCGGGATACGCCGTGGGATGCTTTCACATTGTTATTTAATCGTTTTTGTTTTTAAATTATATTTGTTGGACATTGTAGTAACAAAGAAAGGACTCTCCTTGAATATCAAGAAAACAGTAACAATGGTGATATCAAAGAAAATGGTGACACCCAAATGTGAAATAGAGATAGAAGGGAAAAGTTTTCACCAAGTGGATAGTTTTAAATATCTAGGGACATTTATAACATCAGATGGAAGATGAACAACAGAGATTGGGAGCAGAATTGGGCAAGCAAAGACTGCATTTCAAAAAATGAAGAATATCTTATGCAATAAGTCGCTATCATTGAATGTAAGAAAGAGAGTACTAAAGAGCTATATAGAACCTGTTTTGCTGTATTGATGTGAATCTTGGAATATAAATGAACAAATTAGGAAGAGATTGGAAGCAAGAGAGATGTGGTTCCTAAGACGAATGTTGCGAATTCCTTGGACTGCCAAAGTAACTAACGACGAATGCCTTAAAGAGGCTGGCGAAACTAGAACATTATATACAACAATAAGAAAGAGACAAACAGCTTTTTTTTTGGTCATGTGATGAAAAGAGAGGCGCTGGAGAACATCGTGACAACTGGAAAGATCGAGGGGAATAGAGGCAGAGGCAGACCACGAGAAATGATGCTGGATGGATTGAGACGGTGGCATGGAGGAATATCAACGGCAGAGTTGATCCAGAAAACCAAAGACCGAGATCTGTGGAGAGCCATGAACGCCTACGCCAGTCAGCAGCGGCACTTGATGATGATATTTGTTGCATGCCATTTATAAGACTTGGCAATCAATCCCCAGCAATTTTCTCTGTAACTGTTTAGACTGTTTACGTCCAATACTTTGTCCCTGGAGGTCGGCGTAGCTGAGAGGTATTCTGGTGGCGCCGCCGTGGGTTCGACCCACACGCGGTCAGTTGAGCTTAAATTTTCACTAATCGTTCAGAAAGCAATGGCAACCTACTGAACGTACAATTGCCTAGTAAATTACAAACAGACAACAGGGGCCTGTGAGTGATTGCAACGTTCTGCAAAGGACAGGTCATACTGTTCTATTGTGTGGTGAGGTAGCCATCTCCATTGCTCCTACGGGTGATGACACATCAGATCTTTGTGATCGCGGATTATTTCCCAGGCATTACTCCATATATTGTGTATGTATGTATAGCCGGTGCTGTAGTGAATGGTTAAGCCAGCGGGAATTCCCAATCCCTCATACTGCATTCGAAACAGCTGTCGGCGATTTAGAAGCAGACCACTCTGTTCTGGTTTTCATAAAATGGTATTAATAAATTATGTTTTGCGATTTCATCGATAATCAGAGAAACGGCATAAATGGGTGCTCCATGGGAGCAGCCTCGCCTGGTAGGGATTGTCATGTGCACCAGGTGACTCCGGAAGCTGTGCTTTTGTGTGGATGCGAAGCGTGGACAATGAGCAGATACGCTGAAAAACATTTGATGGCTGTGGAAATGTGGTTTCTGAGGAGAATGCAAATAATACCATGAACAGACAGAAAGACCAATGAACAAGTCCAACAAGAAATAAATGAAAACCGTAAACTGGTTAGAGAAATTAGACGTAGACAGTAAAAATTTGTTTTTGGTCACGTTGTGAGAAGAAATAACTTGGAGAACTTGGTGACAACTGGCAAGATCGAGGAGAAGAGAACAAGGGGAGGGCAGAAAAGTAAATACCTAGATGGCTTGACCACGTGGTATGGTCGAGCTGATCCACTATTCTGGTGATCGAGTGAGATGGCGAAACATGACCGCCCACGCTTACGGAATTTCGCATGATGATGATGATGATTAATGCCTGTCGGTCAGAAAGCACTACTGAACGCAACCGTGCCAAGAAATCACAATCAGCCGAAAAGAAAATGCTGAAGTTAGCTGCGACGTCCTGCAAAGGATATTAACTAGTTATGTATAGCTGGTCCGTGTTTGTTGAATCGGAATGCATGCAGTTACAGGTGTGGCCTGGCTTCACTTGAAACATATCATCGGCGTCGCCAACGTCATCATCATCATCATCATCATCATCACCATCATCATTGTCATCATCATCATCATCATCATCATCATCATCATCATCATCATCATCATCATCATCATCATCATCATCATCATCATCATCAGCATCATCATCATCATCATCATCATCATCATCATCATCATCATCATCATCATCAGCATCATCATCATCATCATCGTCAGTCAGTCGTCAGTCATCATCATCAGTCATCATCATCATCATCATCATCATCATCATCATCATCAGTCATCATCATCATCATCATCATCATCATCATCATCATCGTCATCATCATCATCATCATCATCATCATCATCATCGTCGTCATCATCATCATCATCGTCGTCGTCGTCATCATCATCATCAGTCATCATCATCATCATCATCATCATCATCATCATCATCATCATCATCATCATCATCATCATCATCATCATCATCATCATCATCATCATCATCATCATCATCATCATCATCTCATCATCATCATCATCATCATCATCATCATCATCATCATCATCATCATCATCATCCTCATCATCATCATCATCATCATCATCATCATCATCATCATCATCATCATCATCATCATCATCATCATCATCATCATCATCATCATCATCATCATCATCATCATCGTCGTCGTCGTCGTCATCATCATCATCGTCGTCGTCGTCATCATTATCATCATCAAATGACTTGCTGACTGGCGTCGCAGTTTGTTTCTCCACAACTTTCGCTCTCAAGAAGTATATGTCAACCACAGATCATATCTCCTTGTCCAGTCTCTCTCTCTCTCTCTCTCTCTCTCTCTCCTCTCTCTCTCTCTCTCTCTCTCTCAAACACACACTCTCTCTGTATTTGTGAGTGAGTGAGAGTGAGTGAGTGAGTGAGTGAGTGAGTGAGTGAGTGAGTGAGTGAGTGAGTGAGTGAGTGAGTGAGTGTGTGAGTGAGTGAGTGAGTCCCTCTCGTTTTTTGTTTGTTTGTTTTGTTTTTTAATCTCTGTATCTTGGCAAAATACACTCAGTAATCAGCCACGGCTTTCTGAACGACAGACGCTCATACAATTGTGAAAATCATAGCAAAACAATCAGCACCCAAATCTCCTGAGACTGACTTGGAACCCGGGATGTTGGGATTGTGAAGCTGTGTTCACTAACCCTAACCCGACAATTTGCCCAATAGCCATTGTAAAAGTAATTAATGGCGGGGACAGAACGGGTTACAATAATAATTCTTTGTGACAGGAGGTTACGTGTCAACTGCCTAAAACACTAGGTGTTAAATCAATAACTAGGACACATTTAGGCATTCGGGTAACCTGGATAATGTCTGGGGCGGGACCAGTATATCACCTCAGCAGTCGCAAAGTTTCAGTTGTTCTTTTCTCGTGATTGTGAAGCCGTGTTCAGTAATCCCTAAGCCACAGCAAGTTGCGAAATAGCGAATGTAAATGTAATTAATGGCTGGGACAGAAAGAGTTACAATAGATAAGAGAAGTAACGGCTGATGCCATAGCAGTGTCCACTTGAGCACTTATGGGGGTATTGTGTGAGCTACAGGAGAAGACTGGAGCACTCTTGGGGGTATTGTGTGAACTACGGGAGAAGACTGGGGCACTTATGGGCGTGTTGTGTGACCTAAGTGAGAAGACTGGAGCACGTATGGGGGTGTTGTGTGCCCTACGGGAGAAGACTGGGGCACTTATGGGGCTGTTGTGTGACCTAAGTGAGAAGACTGGAGCACTTATGGGGGTGTTGTGTGACCTACGGGAGAAGACTGGAGCACTTATAGAGGAATTGTGTGACCTACGGGAGAAGACTGGAGCACTTATGGGGGTGTTGTGTGATCTACGGGAGAAGACTGGAGCACTTATGGGGGTGTTGTGTGATCTACGGGAGAAGACTGGGGCACTTATGGGGCTGTTGTGTGACCTACGGGAGAAGACTGGAGCACTTATGGGGGTGTTGTGTGACCTAAGTGAGAAAACATGAGCACTTATGGGGGTGTTGTGTGACCTACGGGAGAAGACTGGGGCACTTATGGGGCTGTTGTGTGCCCTACGGGAGAAGACTGGAGCACTTATCGAGGAATTGTGTGACCTACGGGAGAAGACTGGAGCACTTATGGGGGTGTTGTGTGACCTACGGGAGAAGACTGGAGCACTTATGGGGGTGTTGTGTGACCTAAGTGAGAAGACTGGAGCACTTATGGGGGTGTTGTGTGACCTACGGGAGAAGACTGGGGCACTTATGGGGCTGTTGTGTGACCTACGGGAGAAGACTGGAGCACTTATGGGGGTGTTGTGTGACCTACGGGAGAAGACTGGAGCACTTATGGGGGTGTTGTGTGACCTACGGGAGAAGACTGGAGCACTTATGGGGGTGTTGTGTGACCTACGGGAGAAGACTGGAGCACTTATGGGGGTGTTGTGTGACCTACGGGAGGAGACTGGAGCACTTATGGGGGTGTTGTGTGACTTACGGGAGAAGACTGGAGCACTTATGGGGGTGTTGTGTGAACTACGGGAAAAGACTGGAGCACTTATGGGGGTGTTGTGTGAACTACGGGAGAAGACTGGAGCACTTATGGGGGTGTTGTGTGACCTACGGGAGAAGACTGGAGCACTTATGGGGGTGTCGTGTGACCTACGTGAGAAGACTGGAGCACTTATGGGGGTGTCGTGTGACCTACGTGAGAAGACTGGAGCACTTATGGGGGTGTTGTGTGAGCTATGGGAGAAGACTGGAGCACTTATGGAGGTATTGTGTGAGCTACGGGAGAAGACTGGGGCACTTATGGAGGTGTTGTGTGAGCTACGGGAGAAGACTGGAGCACTTATGGGGGTGTTGTGTGAACTACGGAAGAAGACTGGAGCACTTATGGGGGTGTTGTGTGAACTACGGGAGAAGACTGGAGCACTCTTGTGGGTATTGTATGATCTACGGGAGAAGACTGGAGCACTTATGGGGGTGTTGTGTGATCTACGGGAGAAGACTGGAGCACTTATGGGGGTATTGTGTGAGCTACGGGAGAAGACTGGAGCACTTATGGAGGTATTGTGTGAGCTACGGTAGAAGACTGGAGCACTTATGGAGGTATTGTGTGAGCTACGGTAGAAGACTGGAGCACTTATGGAGGTATTGTGTGAGCTACGGTAGAAGACTGGAGCACTTATGGAGGTATTGTGTGAGCTATGAGACAAGACTGTGGCACCTGTGAAGGGATGTGTAACTCCTGCGAAAAAGTGGGAGACAATTCACACAGACACGGTGTATATCGTCATCTAGAAACGGAGCATGCGCAATGGCCTAACAACGCTTGATACCAATGCTTTTTTTTGTTTTCTGTTTACGTTTTAATCGTTAATTAAATGTTCTAATTTCGTGTTTTTCTTTACATCTGTTTGTGTTGTTCATGATGAAGAGCACTAAGATCGAAACGTCGATTCGGTGTGCTGTGGTGTTATGCATTTTTTTAGATCTTATCTGTGCGTTATTTGTTATAATTGTTATTTTTACACTGTGATTTCAGTCTGTCGGATTGCGTTCGTTGTAAGTTAAGTAACTATGTTCATTGTATATATCATTCAATCAGACTTAAATAGAGCTAAATGGAATAACGGAACTCCAGGGAAAGCCGAGTGCCATGATCAGAAGACTTTAAAACATGGGTCTTCACACTAACCAACCTGAAGGCGATGTTAATGGAGATGGTGGTAGCATGGCTAAAGAATGTCGGCGCTCTAGTACCAGCAGTTAGTTAGCTGCATGTCCTTCACAGGACGTCGCAATCAACCACATCATATGTTGGCTGTCTGTGATTTGTGTGTGTGTGTGTGTGCGCGCGCCCGCGCGTGCATGAGTGATTTACTAGGCAATTTATCTTTACGTTCAGTAGTTTGCCATTGATTTCTGAACGACCGATGCCTCATCCCATCGAAATCAACGCAAATATGTTTGCTTCCACATCTTCCGCAGCTAATGACGGTGAATTGTGAGGCGCGTTCACTGTTCCTAAACCACATCGCCGGCAACTACCACACAGATTTTACTTAAACAGTTTCTTCTGTCTACTTCTTTCCTTCTTCATTCCCCATTCCTTCATTCTAAAGCAACTACCTCCAAATGGTCCTATCCTTACCTATCCCATGCAGTTCTGTGCATATCCTCTCCATCTTATTCTTCTCTGTCTCTACTTCCCTTCCCCGTGTGGTTTTGGGTCTTCCTCTATTAGTTTTGCCATGCGGATTCCAGACAAAGGCCTTTAAAGTTATATAGGATATAGGGTGTATTTTTAATGACTGTGTAGTGTTTGACAATATTGTCGGTCCAAGTTTTGTATTCACCCTCTGTAAAGTTCATGCAACATAATATATATTGCTATATTATTCTCAGATTGTCTCAATGTATGTCCTTTCCAACCGGCTCCGTGGCGAAGGTGTTACGGGCGCAGTTCGTAAGTCCGCATACCCGCGTTTGAAACACAGCTGCGGGCGATTTGGCAGCAGACCACCTTGCGTTGGTTTGTTACGAAAGGGTATGGGTGCCGGTTGTTCAGAAAGCAATGGCAAACTACTGAACGTAAACTTGCCAATAGATCACAACAGTGAAAAAAATGTTGGTGTTGACTGCGACGTCCTGTAAAGGATATGCATCTAACTTCTTCTATGTCCTATCAAATGACAGTGTCTTGTCTTCACACCTTGATTCATTGGTATTTGTCTAATTCTCTGCATGAGCTCAACACTGGTGATCTGTCTCTGCGTCTTTTTCCCTTGATCTTTCCAGTGGGCGCCATCTTAAATCAAATCTACAATGCAATAGGCTTCAGATAGTATGCTTTAGTGAGGCAAATGAATGTTAATGTTAATGAATTTTATTCACATTTTAACTTTCCGGATATTGCACTTTTCGAGATAAGACTGACGGGCGTCTTTAAATTTAAACCAAACAAGATAATTCTGTGTAAACTTTACATAAATATACCCGTAAATGCTAAAAGCATTTCTCCATAATCAGCGTGCGTTTCTATTTAACGTGTTTTCTTCAGGAACGTCAGCCCAGAACCAAGAGGTGCAACTCGCGACTTTTGTAGGACAAGGTCTACTAAACATTCTTTTCGTCTAAGAACCCATGGCATTTGAACAGAAAAAAGAAAAAAAAAACATTAGAGGGGTGGGCTTATGTTCGCATTAATATTATAAATATGGTTTAACCGTAGTTAAAGTTTACATGACTTTTATAACTGAACAATGGTATAAATTATAAAGGAAATAACCCACACGTGACTACACTAGTCACCGTGCAATGAACACAATGCCAAGACTGACTCAGGAAGCATTACATAACACAGGTGGCATTCCCACATATGCAAATATAATATTGTTGTCACTGATATATGGTCCCCTTCTACCTTACATTGTAGTCTTCTTTTTAATATTAACAAAAACCATGTTGCGCGTTATTTGTAAGACGTTGGTTCAACCCATGGTTCATTTTCTATACAATTTTACTTTCAGCATTTTACCATTCATTAGTAGATGCGGTTAATGTACACAGCAGTAGGCGTGTAGAGGGGGGTGCGGGGGTGCGACGGCCCCGGGCATCCAGCCGGGAGGGGGGCATCCAGTTAGGGAGAGGAAGTAGCACAGTGCAGTCGGAGGGGAGGAGGAATGAATGAGGTAAAGAACAATTTAGGGGCATCCAATCAAGGCGTTGGCCCCGGGCATCAAAGAACCTCTGCACGCCACTGGTACACAGTTAACAACTAGGGTTAGAATTATATTGTAAGAAGACACAGAGTATGGTCGTCACTGGGAAGAAAGAAATACCACAATGTAATACACAAGTAAATGGGAATATTCTTAAACAGGTGAATCAGTACAATTATCTTGGAGCAGTCATAACATCTGATGGGAGGTGCTTTGAAGAGATAAGAACAAGAATCGCTATGGCAAAGGTAGACAAGATGGAAGACATGCTGACCAATAAAAAGATGTCAATTGCAATGATGAAAAGAGTGGTTGAAATGCTACATAGAACCTGTACTTTTGTATGGATGTGAAATGTGGACAGTGTGCAGACAAGCTGAAAAACATCTAATGGCATTGGAAATGTGGTTTCTAGGGAAAATGCAAAGAATACTATGGGGGGGGGGGGAAGAAACGACACACACACACACATGCACGCACGCACACACACACACACACACACACACACACACACACAAAACCCCAACCAATGAGCAAGTCCTAAAAGAAGCACATGCGAACCGTAAACTGATTAGAGAAATTAGACGTCGTCACAACCGGGTAGATTAACCTGATCAACGAATGCCTGAAGAGTCGGATGTGTCGGCCGAAAGGTGCAAATATCGCAGCTCTGTTGTAAACTGGCACATCGCAATTACGTCCAAAACACGCAGGAAAAAAAAAAAAGACGTAGTCCCAATGTTCTGGATACGTTATGAGAAGAAATGCACTATAGAACTAGGTAACAACTGGCAAGATTGAGGGGACAAGAACAAAGGGAAGTCAGAGAAGTAAATACCTGGATGGCTTGGCCACGCGGTATGGTCGAGACAAGAACACGGAGTTGATCAGCAACTCTGGTGATCGTGCATGATGGCTAAATATGGCCGACTTATCTTACCGGTATGGCACATGATGATGACATTTGTCAATAACTGAGGACGTGGACTGTGGGGGGGGGGGGGGGGGGGGTTAGTAGTAGTGAGAAACGCAGCCTCATAATTCCCCAATATCCGAGCCCAGGGTTCAAAACCAGCCGCCAGCGACTTTATAGGCAGACCGTTCTGCGTTGTTTTCTATGGTATGAGGCGTCGGCCGTTCAGAAAACAATAGTAGACTACTCAAATAAATTGCCTAGTAAATCACAAACAGTTCACAAATTGCTGGGATTGATTACAACGTCATCCAAAGGACATGCAACACACTTAGTTGACCATTGCTTTCTGAACGAGAAGTCAACGTTTAAGTCCAACTGACCAGTGTGTGGATGTAACCCACTTCCCCGCCGTCAGCGCAAGAAAGTTTAAGCGCGAATGCAATACATCTCTCGGCCACGCTGACCTATTTTAATTAGCATTAATCCACAGAAATATCAATTACTGTGGTATACTTATTACACAGAAATATCAATTACGGTTGCATACGTATTACACAGAAATATCAATTTCTGTGGTACACGTATTACACAGAAATGCCCATTGTTGGAGAACCATTGAATGGCATCGAAATAGCATGAGAAATCACTTCCGGTCACCTGGAGGCAACAAGTTTGAATGCCCGCGTGGTCAATATAGCTTTTAATTAGTGTATTCTTTAGCGTGACCTCTGATCTTTACTTCCTTTCTATACTTCTATGAGTGCCGATCTATACCCGTACCCGAGAATTCATTTCTCGGGACAATAGGCCTACTCTGGGAAACCTGGAAGACAGAACAGCATGAGAAATATATGTACAGGTAGATAGATGTTCATAGCAGTCATGGGAAGCAGTGGTCCTCGGTAGTAGTAGTAGTAGTAGTTGGTGTGGGTAAAACATATTTGCAAACAATATGGTCGTAAATAAGGGACATTGAGTTGTGTCACTTTGTGACAGAACGGCCTGCGAGGGTTCACATAGTACCAAAATGTGACAGAACAGCATAGGGTCACCTAATACCAAAATGTGACAGAACAGCATGGGGTCACCTAATACCAAAATGTGATAGAGCAGCATGGGGTCACCTAATACCAAAATGTGACAGAACGGCCTGGGAGGGTTCACATAATACCAAAATGTGATACAACGGCCTGGGGTCACCTAATACCAAAATGTGACAGAACAGCATGGGGTCACCTAATACCAAAATATGATACAACGGCCTGGGGTCACCTAATACCAAAATGTGACAGCACGATCTGGGAAGGGTCACATAATACCAAAATGTGAAAGAACGGCCTGGGAGGGTCACATGATATCAAAACGGCCTGCATTACGATTGCCACCTTGACTTTCCCAGATCCCAGCTACAAATTTTATTAGACTGGGTCGACCCCACAGCTACATTAATCGAAACAAAATGTAACACTTTCACTACTGGGGTTCGAACCCGCGACCACTGCACTGGTAAGCGAGTGCAGTAGCCGACACACCCTCCTGGCTTATAGTTTTGTCTCATGTTGGTATAATTCCAAATGGAGCCGCTATGGTATAGTAGTTAATTCGCTTGCTCTTCGAGACAGGGGTCGGGGCTCTTATTTCCTACCAATATGGTTTTGAGTTCGACACAGCCTCATAAACTGGGCACATGTGGTGGAGTGAGTCTGAAACCATTGGTCTCAGGAGACAAAGCTACCCAAAATAACGTTAACATTTTAACATTCATATAGTGAGTCGAATGTTTGCGGGAGCTCCCGTCATCTGGGTTCCCCAGGCCCCTCTTGCCAGCGGGGCAAGCTGACCCCCCCCCCCCCCCCCCCCCGCCCCAAGCCAGTCCGTCACTGCTGGGCATGAGGTAATTTTAAGGATTGTAGAAGAAAGAGGAAGAAAAAGGATGGGGGAGGGGGGGGGGGGAGGGTGTCACGTCACCCCATTATTCCGCAGCCAAGAACCTGTGAAGGTCTAACAGTTTATGCCAAGAGAATGCCTTTACCGTTTATTTAAAACACACACACGCACACACACACACACACACATGTGTATATATATAGTGTATATACACTACACACACACACACACACACACACACACACACACACACACACACACACACATACAGTCTTGCTTTGTCGAACCCAAAGTTACTAACTATCATGAGTCGTCTCACTCTGAACTGAACTCAGAACAATACAATCTCGGACTAGAGCGCTACGTTTCTACTGAGAAAACACATTATACTTAAACAATATTAATTATTTAACTACAGGAAAACACATTTTTTGGGAGAAATAGCAGCTTCATCATCTTAGTCTCTTATCTCTTATACTTATACTACTAGTAATATATAGTATTACCTGGGCATAATGTTCACATTAACATTAGTCATTACGTACACAAATAAATATGCTTTTTACACAATTCGCCTGAAATAACACGCATAGCAATTTCAAGTAATCAGTCAACAATAACAACACTCACAATAATATAACGCAATATTAATATTATACTGTCGATATTATATACTGTCGATATGCTAACGATAAACAAGGACCCTGCCGATAATAATCTGATCTTACCTGTGGCTGTTTAGACGTACGACACTAATTTTGTAGCAGACTGCCTCATTCAAACAGCTGAGACTATGATTCACTGAAAACACTATACTTATATTTAATATTTATTATAGCAACACAATGACATTTAGTTCCATGCAGCGATTTTATTTTTCAAGACTTACCTGACCAGCAAAATTAACAATCCAAAAAAGGAAAATAGTCACAGAATGTATTCCAATCACAAGTACAACGCGTGAATGTTTTCATCCAGCCTTCCCATTCTCTCATATCCAAGGTAAACTGTGAGCCCGCGGCAAATGTCTCGGTCGCTGGCGAATTGTGTACGCAGAAACCAGTGATGTGATATCACGTGGTACACATTAACAAGTCTGCTGGTCGCTGAAAGAAGAGAGGACAGGGAGAGAGGTACAGGTTGTTGTGCTGGTGTTGATTTTATTTGTATATTCCTTATGTTTAGCTGTTTTTATAACTTAATTAAGATGAATATGTAGGTGTTGAACCAAACTTATAAGGCAGTGATAGGTAAATGGGAGAATCCAGCACATATTTGTGTACTTCTAACGTTAATTAGGTTGTTAGAAAGAAAGCAACGGAGATGTGGTTCCTGAGACGAATCATCGAATGTTTCGAATACCTTGGACTGCTACGGTAAATAACAACCATCTTGTATGTAAGAGACTAATGAGACTAGAACATTATACACAACTATAAGAAACAAGCAAATCACATTCTTTAGTTATTTCATGACAAGATAGACATTCGAAAACATACTGACAACTGGAAACATCAGTGGGGAAAAAAAGAGGAAGATCCAGAGAAATACTGTTTGGTGGACTAAGACGGTGGCACAGAGGAATATGTCATCAACAGATTTTATCTAGAATACCAAGAACTGAGATTAGTTAGTAAGTTAGTCGCGGTTCCAACTTCACCGCAAAGGGTCGCCCCATTGTGCTCTGTTCCTGTGCCAGTGAACGTCAGACAAAATTCTCCTCACTGACCCATGTGAAATATAGAACAACAGGAGTCTAAACAAACCAACAGCCCGAATAGGAATTATGCATAAGGCTGCTGCCAGAATGCCAGCACAAAAGTCTGCCAACACAAATCCGCCGACACAAACGTCCGCCACAAAAACATAGTTCATCGTCGATGGAAGCGGCAGTCACTTGGAAACCAGCAGCCGTACATTACTGCATAGGGAAACCCAGTTATTTTAGCGACCTGCCGGCCACCATTTTTCTTAACATGCAGTTCACGCTACAAACAACCATGTACAGATGTAAAAGCATACCACGCAAAATTCACAGTGTCACTCCATGCACTTAACTCAGTAGCAGGGCGATGGAACCATCTATGAGTCGAACTTGAGGAAAGTGTGAGCAAACCGTAACCACAAACATAAACACTCCAGAGGCCTTAACAGCTCAACTGCCTATCCTCCATGTTGGAGACCAAAAGTTCTAGGTTGTGATCATCTAAGCCAGTTGGCAGGGTACATGATCATATTGATGATAAACATCTCTTTAAATGGATAGATACCAGTACCAGCTTCAAATATGATATGATTGATTGAGACTATGAGACTCAATAAAGCTGGTATGGACTAAACCAGCACAAAGTAAAAGACACTGTCACAAAGTCTAATAACTCTTAAAACCTCAGAAGTCGGAGTAAGTTCACCTGATGCTGAGGGACACTGGTAATAGGGAAAGCTCAATCCATGCACAAAAATCAGTCCAATGGACTAGAAGTAACAGCTCGTGTATGGACTTCGCTTGAGGTCAAAGCAAGCGAACAAAAACAACAAAAGACTCATAAATAAAAGAGTACCTATACCTTGTATTTATTACTTGAATGAGATTACTTTGTGCTGCTGCAGTCACTTATTGCGGGCAAGTTGGTGTAATAGTTTTGATGTTATGCTGACAATTGAATGAGCACGGTTGGACGAAGATTCATTATCAGCTCTTGTCATTCACTTTAAGTGAGAAAGACTGACCACCTATCCTCCATGCACTCAAGCCTACAGATTAGTGATGGTCCTAACACTTAACATACCTCCTTTAGGCTCCTGGTTGTTGTTTATTTATGGTATACCTTACCAGCTATGACTTACGGGGATAGTGAGATGTGCAGTTTCATCATTCCCTGACATACCAAGTCAAGGGGTCAATACACCACTTTGCATTGATTTTGATGTCTTTTTTTTTTGCTTGCTCGCTCTCTTTGAACTCAAGCGTGGTCCATCCACACTACTTCCAGTGGTGCTGGACTGAATTTTGCGTGTGGATTAGCTTTCCCTATTACCAGCCACCCTCGCAATCAGGCGACCCCACTCTGACTTCTGAGGTATTGTAATTTACATCCCCAAGGCATGTATGAGGATGTCAATACTTTATTCCAACTGACCAGGCTAGGGGTTGAACCCCTACCTCGGCATCAACACACCAGACCAGAAGTTAATGAGCATACTCTTATCCATTCAGCCATGCAGACCTTCTTAGTGAACTATTTGTGTCTCTGAGTTCCACAAATGACAATTAGATGAGAAATAATGCACTTACCAGCCTGCGGAATTTTTTCAGCACTCACAATGCAATTTTCTGGTCTGAAGCTTTATTGCATCACATTTTTACAGCCACATAAGCTCTTAAGTGTTTTAAAGAACTTATTGTATTCTAATTACCTACCTGTTTGCTGACAAACTATTGATATGTATAAGTAAATCATGAATAAAACCATTATTATTGTAGCATATAGTCAGGGTTCAAAATCAGTGGCAGGCGTTGAAGCGTTAACTGTTTCGGAAGCAATGACAAACTACTCAACTAAAATTGCCTAGTATATCACAGACAGCCAGTACATGCTGGGGTTTGATTGGAGCATCCTGTATAGGACATGCTACTAACTTTAAGCTTGCATAAAAGTAATTTATTAAGGATTTTGTTTATTCTAATGCTAAAAATAAACTATGTAGCCTATCACAAATTGAGGTCAGTTTTCCTATTTGTGCATTGTTTTGTTTTTTTTTAAAACTGTTCAACACATTGAAGGTGCTATAATCTATTACTGTGTACACATGTGTACTTAACGAGTATTGAGACTGATTGCTACATTGATGTAAGAAATGTATCTTTTGCTGTCTTCATCAACTCGTTGACGATTACATTTATATCATTAAAAGACATCAATAGTAAAATAGCAGAAATTTTTCCAAAACAATTTTATCCTGTGCACCAATATTATATGGCTCCCAAGAGTCTCCTAAAACCAGATCACTGATAGCAGCATAAGTGTCTTATATAATCGGATAAGGAGCGTGGGAAACTCTAGGCAGAGAGTTAAGTAAATAGCCTGTTGTTGCAGGGTGCTGAGACTAAGGACATAGGGCCTGATGTTTTTTGTGATCTGATTTAACAGACTGGACATTTTTCAAATTAGCTAATTGCTAGATCAGTTGTTACTTTAATCATTGATAATAGCATTAAAGTACAAAAAGCTACAGTAATAAACGTTTATTTGTAAATGAAGCACAATTTAAACACAAAGCATGACCAAGAAATAGCTTAAAAGATACATATTTATTACAGTGAAGGCAGAAGAGTGCTAGCTTTTAGTCAAGGAGGGATATTATTACCTCATTATCACGGGGCTTGAAATGTGAGATGAGATCACAAATTGACTTGCGAGGAAACTGAATAAAGAGAGTGAGAGTTGTACAGTGCCAGCCTTAGTCTCCTACCCTGATTTGATTTCATCAAATGACAAGAAATAATTGAGATGGCTGAAATAGAAACAGAATACAATCGATGGCAAAGGTGATCTTCTGTCTTGTCCAGTATTTTCCACAGCATATTTCTTGTAGTCACCTTCCCACAGGTTGACTAACTAATGGATTCTTTGCAGTCTTCCACTTGCATTCCTCACATGCTTAGATAGACAAAACCCTAGATTACACGAGACTATAAAATCACTAGCTACTCTCAAATTTAGCCGGCTCCATGGTGAAGGGGTTACAAGCGGAGTTCGTAATCCTGCATACCTGCCCTCAAAACACAGCTGCAGATGATTTGGCTGCAAACCGTTTTGCATTGGTTTTTTACGGAATGGTATGGGTGCCGGTCATTCAGCAATCAATGTCAAACTACTGAACGTAAACTTGCCAAGAGATCACAAGAGCAAAAAATGCTGATGTTGACTGGCGTCCTGAAAAGGATAAGCAACTAACTTAACTCTCAAATTTACATTAGCAGGACATATTAAGATGTCATGATTAAGATGTACTGAGATGCAGTACCAGTACCTTTTCCTATAATCAGAAGACACCAGCTTTTATTTCTGCCTGTATTGTATATAAACTGTGGTTAGTGATACATTAATATAGAGTGGCAATTTCATTTTTGCAGGCAACCAAGGGTTGGTAGGACAGAGGCGAGAAGGAAACTGCAGCCGTTGTAATCAAAGTGTGTTAGTATCTGTTGGGAAAGCATCTTGCCCTGTGCACCAATCCGGACAGATTGAGACGGTTCTTGTAGCTGTCTACCCTACAAAATATGTCGAACAGGGAAAACGGTGAATTATGTTTTTGTTTGATCATTAATTTAAATGTTAAAGGTGCTAAAGTCATTCCAATGGCAGATACGGGTACTGCTAAAAGATTGTGAATTGGTAAGGGATCAGTGTGTACTATGTCACCACTTGATGAGGTAGGATGACTATGCTGCCTTTTGTCTACCTAAACTCTCAGCACTGTACACATTCTATAGGTCACTGTTGCAAACTATGTCCATGACCTGGCAGTGGTGACCACCCATGTGTTTCAGGGCCCATAAGGGGGCTAAGGATAGCAACACTGTAACATACCATGCATGTCATAACAGGCAACTAAGGAGGGTTGGTGCAAGACTGGCTACCATATCCTATAGAACATTTCAGCTGCGAAATTCAACCAATCATTAACAAGTATACAGAGAGGAGGGCTTAGCATGAGTTGAAAACAAATAAATCAATGTGATTATTGCTCGCTGGACTTTAGGTAGCCTGGTGTGCCTTACCAGTCGAGGAGACCTCATCATTCGGGGCCACATTGATTGATGGGTGTCAGTCGCGGTGATCGGGCAAATTTTGAGCTATAGCCTACGATAGGTGAAGTTCTGATATTCTAGTATGATAATTGGTTGCGTCCAGCGTGAGTCACATGGTCAGTGGTTACACACCCGTCTCACACACCAGTGGTCAGGTTTGATCCCGGGTCCAGTCAAGGATATGCACTACTGACGAGCTCAAATGAGAGCGAAACTCGAGTCTAGTGCTTCCATATTGCTGTGGTCAAGGCTTTAGGTTTGTACCGGAATATGATCAGCGTTGCCAGTAGTGGGTTGTGGTCAATGTTTAAATCAGCACTTGACCAATGATGTGGTCAGTATCTTGCCTGCTGCCTTCAACAAGGCTTTTCCCAGTACTCATTTTAGACTACATTTAGGCTGCTTTTACCAGGAAGCCCAGCACAATTTTAAAAATCTTGCTCGATGTGAATTCGAACCCATGACCACTGTTCTTGGAGACAGGGTTCATCACAGCTTATCATCATAATCATCCAGTGCCTGATCGTCTGGTGTGGACGATCAGGCCTCTCCACAAATTGCGATCTCCGACGGCATGGATTGATTCATCGGTTGACTCCCTTCCGTGCCATGACACAAGACTGTCAAGAATCTTTTCACACTCTTCCTCTGTACTCTCTGTCCGCAAATCTTTCCAGTTGTCACAGCTTATACAGAAAATTAAATGACTGTTTTTTCCCAGTAATTAGTTTTAGACAAAATATTTCAATATGATTACATTTTTATAAAATTTAAACACACAGTTCTTTATTTTTCATTACTCTTTACAAAATGTAAACATAACTTCCTGCTTTGTCAATACCTTTTATAAAATGTTAACATATAGTTCCTATTTTGTTTTCAGATCTTCACTCTGACAATACTAAACCTGACAGTTTTTCAAGTTCCACAGGGTCATTTAGTAAGTTTAGCTTACTTTTAAATGAGATTACTTTGTGACTGAATTTAAACAGTTATTAAACATTACCATCTCAGGTTATAGTTAGTCAGTTCTTTTTTATTTTTAGCCTTTCTGTCGTTTCAGCTTAGAAACTACTACTACTACTACCACTGCTGTTACTTGATACTACAATTACTGCTAATATCTTCTGCTACTGCTACTTCTATTGGTACTACTACTTGTTGCAGTCATACATGGAACAAACTTTTAAAACTTTATAAAGTCCGTCCACAGCACATACATAATTCTGTATGCATGCTTGTATATAAAATAGTGTACTACCAATGCTCTTGTATATTGTAGTAAGTTTTTGACATTATTTTTGTTTTGTGTGTGTAAAATACTGAATTTATTAGTGTCAGATGAGTGTGAAAGTCCAACATATGCTACCAACTTTGAAAAAGTCAAATTACCCGGAAAAACCCAAGTCTGTATCTTTATATTTATCATCTGCCTACCTTCTAGCATTGTGCTTCTATTTCTAATCATCTTTCTCCCTACTTTCTAGCATTGTGAGTACCTCTATACCTAACAGTCTGCCTTCCTGTTTTCTAACACTGATTATACCTCTGTATCAAACAACTCTGTCCCTACTTTGTAACGCTGTCGTTGCTTCTATATCTTAATAACTATCAACCTACTTTCTTACACTGTCCGTGCTTTCATATCTTAACAACAGCCTCTCCACTTTTATGAATGATCATTTTAGTAGGATTCTAAACTGTGACATATCACCTCTATATGACCAGCTGTACTAACCACCACATTTCTGGAACGATCTATCACTGAGAAAAAACAGTCTGTGCATAATAAATTCTTGTTCCCCTGAACAACTTTATCATTGCAGGTCTGGACCCAAACCCTGATGATGAGGAGGAGAAGCAGAGGTTGATAGCTCAAGTGTTAGAGAGGCAGAACACACTGGATGGTAATGTTGAGTTGTATACAGTCTCGCTGTTATTTTACTGTTGTATTATTATTATATTACTGTTTATGATGATGTACCACACACCAACCTCCACCACAAATGTTAAGAGTGTGAATACTGAATATTCACATGAGCCTCTGAATACGTAAGCATCCCATGATGCTGGTGTCAGTATTTCTCTTACATACCTCTGAAATCGGAGTGGGTTCGCCTGATAGCAAGGGACGCTGGTAATAGGTAAAGCTAATCCACATGCAAAAATCAGTTCATTGCACTAGAAGTAGTAGCAGGTGTATGGGCAATGGTTGAGTTCAAAAGTGAGTGAACGGAAAAAAAATGTGTGTCTCTACTTTGTTCTTGGTGTATTTCTAGCAGATTGGGTAGTAAGACAGTAAGTAAAGGAACTTTTTTATATGTCTTGAGGAATATGGTATGGGCGCCATATTTCTATAGACCAATCAGCGCTAGAAGGATGATGAGGTCAATGTCACACCGGCCACCTTTACTTCCCAGAACATTTCCTGACACCCATTTTAGGCTGGGTCCACCTGAACACCCAGGTGAAGTTTTAAAATCCATGATCTGTGAGGCAGACTTTCTGACCTCTTAGCAACCCAATCCATTCCCTGGTTAATGATAAAAGTATGTCCATGTCATTGTGGCATACTGGGAATGTGGCGTACTGGGAATGTGGCGCTTTGCCCATATATTTATGACCAAATCACACTCACAGGTTAGTGAAGTAAAGGACCCTTTTATATGCATTATGGTACATAATGTGCTAGACTCATATTTTATAGGATAATCTGCACTTAGGAAGAAAAGATGCTGGCAATGGATAGAACAGGTACTGGGGACAATACAACTAGACACTCTCTTGTCTGGAACTCACCAGGCGAATGAAATAGTGGGAGATATAAAACACACGAAGAAGAGAATTACAGAAAGAGATGAATAATATTGGGAGGACATAGAAGCAGCTTCAAGAGATAACACAGATAGGACAGCTTGTCGTGGTTTGGCTGAGTTCCTGTGTACTAGTGGAGGAAAAAGGGCAGAAGAGGAAGAAGAAGCTGCACTTGATGAGTGATAGGATCAGTGTCTGTATGGAACTGTTTAACATTTGGACTAAGGATGTGTCATCCACCTCTAACTCAAAGAGTGCTGGATCAGAATCCATTTATGGTCACATTTTACACGCAAGGAACCAAATCAACTCAACCTTAAAATGGCCTCCACATTTAGAAGTTGTAAGGAATAAGCCATATAAATGCTATTTTGGCAAAATTTCACAACAATATAAATCCCACCCACAACATTCATTTTATAATATCTGTTGAGCTTATCCATGTCTGTGAAAGTAAGAAAACGAGTTTAGGATGTTGAATTTGTGTGGAATTTAATCAGTTCCTGGGCCAGGTGGCTTACACAGGTAGAACAGAACAACATTTAGCAAATGGAGTATCTGAACACATATTGGCATGGGTGAAAAAGAGGGTTAAGCATTCCTATGGAAACTCCCATGCAGTCAATGAGCCATAAAAACAAGCCTTATTTATCACCCAGCATCTGTTAAATTGCAGTAATGTGATCAACAAAGAAAAGATGTTTTATCTAATCTATTTGACAAACATGGAGACGGATTGTATCTGCAGCAAAGAACCTCAATGGCTCGGAACGCTGAAGAAGAAGAAGAAGATTTGACAAATGTGAAATGAATACTAAAATGCACTCAAACTTTAGTAATTAGGTGTTTAAAACACCTTTTGTGCAGACAGAAAGACTTGCTAGTGAATCTGTGATTACTGTGGGGATAATAAATGCTCCACATTCAGTGACTGTGTGTATTTCAGCTAGATAGAGATTCATCTATCCATTTCATATAATTTCTTCTTCTTCTTCTTTCGTTCGCTTGAAATATGTCTATATCTGCAATGTCGTCTCTTGCATGAATTGAACTGTTTTTTTCAGTTCACACAGTGGTCCATAGAGTTTATCTTCCACTGTCGTCTCTCTAGGCCAGAAGGTTTGCCTAGATATGTTATATTTTGGGCAGTCTTGGAGTATGTGCTCTGCTGTCTGCGACGCCAATCCACATGTGCACATGGCTGTTTCACCAATCTTGAATTTTGTATACATGTGGTTGCGTAATCTATTGTGCCCTGTTCTGAGGCGCAGAATAATGACTTGTTCTGGTCTGTCCATAACGTGGTAGTCATCTTGAGCAGGTTTTGGTGGCTTTCTGACTGATTTGATCATTCTTTTCTTTTGGTGGTATGTAACGGGCACATCAGGCTGTTCTTCTTTGGCTCCTTCCTTAGCCAATTGATCAGCTCTGTCGTTTCCGGGTACTCCACAGTGGGATGGTATCCACTGTATGGTGACTTTATGCTGACTGCTAAGTTCAGAAAGTAGTGTCCTTAGTACTGGCAATTTCCCAGAGAGGAGCGCCTCGAGTACTGATTTTGCATCTGTTAGTAGCACCACAGGTTGTGTACCATTGCTGTTATTTAGTAATTTCTCTGTTGCTATCTTGATTGCCTCAATTTCGGCATCATAGTTATGGCAGTACTTTCCTGTCGGTACTCTGGCTGTGTCCCTAGTATTATTTGGGTATTCTATGTACACTCCCGCTCCTCCATTTCGAACAGCATTTTGTGCTGACCCATCTGTGTAGACTCGGATCCAGAGATCCTGTGGGTATTCTTCATCAAGGAAGCTGAGAGTGGCTGTTCTGCGCTGCACACTGTTCTGTTCTTCCTTGTCAAATATTCCTCTCACTTTTGTCTGGATTTGTAACGATAGTCTATGCTCATCTTTCCATGGAGTTCGCTCTGGAATAGTTGTTAGGGGGATACCAACTGTGGGCAGATCAGTGGTTTCTCTGCAGAGTCGTTTGGCCTGGTGGATAAAACTACTTCTTTTCAACCGCCCCATAGCTAGGTTTTCAAATCTGTTCTTCATAGGGTGGCCTGGCAAGCTGAGGAACTTTTCTGCTTGTATTAGCGTTTTCGTATCTCTGCGCTCACTCAGTGCCTGTGTCCTCCCCATCTTCTCCATTTCCACTATAGGGGTTGATCTCATCCCTCCTGTGGTGACTCTACGTGCTTGATTTTGCACCTTGTCCAGCTCTTGTAGTGTGGTTTTTGATGCTGAACACCACGCAGTTGACCCATATTCCAGGTGTGGTCGTATGCTCTGTTGGTAAACTTTGCTAAGTATTTTTGTACTGGCTCCCCATGTGGTTCCACTTAGCTTTCTCAGGATGGCTATTTTCCTTCTGGCTTTTGCTACTGCTTTGTTGATGTGCTTTCTCCATGTCAGCTTGCCATCAAATGTTACTCCAAGGTATGTTGGTTCTTTATCTTCTCTTAGGGGTGTTCCATTTATCTGGATGATCCCTGCCTTTTGTTTTGGAGAGAGGGTAAATAGGGTGGTGCTGCACTTGTCAGTGTTTATGCTGACACACCATCTATTTGCCCATGCAGCAAATGTATCTACAGCTCTTTGTAGCAATCTGGTGGCCACTGATGCATATTCATTTGTGCTCCATAGAACCAGGTCATCGGCGTACATTGCCGCTTTAATTCCATGCGGTAGGTGAGCAACAAGATCATTGATGAAGATTAGAAAAAGTGTGGGGGACAAGACTCCGCCCTGGGGGACACCGTGACGCAGTAGTACTTTCTTGCTCTTGAGTCCGTCTATCTGTACTCGGGCTCTTCTGTTGTGCAAGTATGCTTTCACCCATTTGTACATTCTTCCATTGACTTTGCAGTTTCTCAGTTTCTTCATCAGACCTTCTTTCCAGACTTTGTCAAAGGCTTTCTTCAGATCTATCCATGCCGCAAGCACCAGCTTCTTCTCTTGGAATGCATCCTCAATTTCTTGAGAGAGGTAGGTTGTCTGATCTTCCGTAGAGTAGCACTGCCTAAAGCCAGCCTGCTGTGGCACAAGGATGTTTTTACTTTCAATGTACCACTGCAGTCTGTGATTGATGATGCGCTCCAGTGTTTTGCAGAGACAGCTGGTGAGGCTAATTGGTCTGTAGCTAGAGGCAATGGAACCATCTTTCCCTGATTTTAGGAGGGGTATCATGATTGCTTCTCTCCAGGCTTGTGGAACACTGCCTAAGGTCCAGCTGTTATTGAAGATCTGCAACAGCTTTGTTTTGGCCTCTGTTCCTAGGTTCCTGATCATTTCATTGGAGATACCATCAGCTCCTGGTGACTTTCTCATTTTCAGTTTTGATATGGCTAGCTCCAGTTCGCTGATTGTGATGGGTGCCTCCAGAACCTCATGTACTATTTCCTTCTGTCCTGTATGTTGTCGTTTCTCTCGAATCTCTTGTTGTTTCTCTGGACTAATTTTGATATTGCTATCTTGTGCGAACGAGTCCGCAAAATGGTCAGCTGCTTGCTTTCTTGTTAAGATTTTTCCATCTTTATGTAGCGCAATTTTTGAGTTTCTCCCTGTGCCCTCGTCATTAAGCTGTTTTATTAGCTTCCACAATTTCCTTGTGTCTCTTTCAAAGTTCAGAGACTCCGTTTTCTCCTGCCAGCTTTTCCGTCTAGCCTGCAGCTTGGCCCTTTGAAATTTGGCTTTTGCATGCTGGAATTTATTGTGGTGCTCTTGGCTGGGTGTGGCCTCTGCTTGCTTTCTACACACTTCAACATCGTTATGCAACTGTTCCAGTTCACTACTCCAGTAGGGTTTATATTGTTTACGGGCTCCTCTTGGTACTGTTTCTCGCGCTGCCTGTAGTATGCATTTCCCAAACTCTTCTACTACTTTATTTATGTCTTTCTCAGTGTTCAGGTTTCTAACCAATATGCTGGTGCGATGCTTGTACATTGCCCAGTCTGCTTTCTTGTAGTTCCACCTCGAGAGGGTGCTGCTTTCAATTACAAGCTCATTTTCTACGGTTAGAAAGACTGGCCGATGGTCACTGCCACCAAGTTGTTTCCCAACAATTCGTGTAATGTTCCACTCCAGGTCTGGTGAATGAAAAGCCAGGTCAGGTGTAGTTGTAGAGTGCCATGATCTCGAGTAGAAAGTATGTGGGTCGGACGGCTTGTTAATCAACATGAATCTATTCTCATCCTGCCAGTCTTCCAGTCTCTCTCCTCTCTGGTCCATGTGATCATAGCCCCAGCTCTGCGAGTGGCTGTTGAAATCGCCACACACAATCATTTTTTCTTTTAGTGGTAGTGTGTCCAGTGCCTGTGGGCGGTCACTTGGACAGTAGTAATTGATCAGATGTAGATCTGTATTACCTGTCTTAAGTTTAAGTGTCTGATACTCAGCCCCTTCCATGTAGACTTTGATTTGGGAAGCCATGATGTTATTTCTTACAAGGGTCAGTATCCCACCTTTTCGCCTGTCCTTTCGGTCAGATCGGTAACACTGGTAGCCTCTGATTTTGAAGGCTATATTTTCATTGAGGTGAGTTTCTTGCAAGCAACATATGCTTACTTTTTCTTGGTCCAAGATTTTTTCTAATTCTATTTTTTTGTTGCTGACTCCCTCCGCATTCCAGTGCATTATTTTAAGTCTTCGTTTGGTAAGGCCAGTCATCCTATTCTCATGTCCCCTGGCTCCACAGGACATCTGAGAAGGACCTCCAGTAGTTGGGGTTGGACCCTTTCGAGACATAGGGCCCGGCACTGCACCTGCCTGGGGGTCCAAAGCAGGGCGAGCACCATAACGATTAGCAGTAGTCGACATATTCCATTTTGCGTGATTGCGTGGCATCCTGATTTCTGTGGTGCGCCTCTTGGCTGGTTGCCTCCGACTTCAGCACCTTTCTTTGCTAGAGCAGACTGTGGTCTCACTCGAGTGTAGATGTGTACACGCGCACACACCTGTCTGCGCATGCATGTACGTGCATACACATCTAGAGCATACTGGTTATTTTCCGGCGCCAGAGATTCGCCGTCGCCCCTTCTCCTGTTAGTTTAAACAGGTCCGCCGCGTGAAGGCCAGGAGTTGGACTTTTGCTGCATAGGTTATGTATTCACGAGCCATTGAGGTATTTAAGCAATGTTGGGCGCTCACCCCAACACAGCGCCTCGGCTACATACAGCAACATTTGGAACCCTTCATATAATTATAACTGCAATAATATAAAATATAATATGTAACTGCAGTATGCACCTGGCGAGATCTAGGAAAATATTTACGAGGCAACAAGGGGAAGACAGAGAAGTAAATACCTGGATATCTTGGCATGGGAGAGACAAGAACAGTGAGCTGAGCCACGACACTGGTGATCAAGTGGGGTGGTGAAACATGACCGCCCACGCTTATTGGCATGGCACATGATGAATGAGTTGCTTATGACATCTTTGTTCAGATTGTGATTATGTTTAGCACTGATTAAATATTCATCTGAACCTCCTAATGCTTGACTGTTCCATATCTCTTCTAGATCTGTCATCTCGGGTGGATTCTGTAAAAGTGGAGAACCTGAAGCTGAAGTCAGAAAACCAAGTGCTGGGACAGTACATTGAGAACCTGATGTCTGCCAGCAGTGTATTCCAGTCAGCCTCACCAAAATCTAAGAAGAAATAAACTCTGACGACTGAATCAAATCCACAATCAAATTCTGGGGGTCTTTTCTGGATGTCAAGATTCATTCAGTGTTTAATGTCACATTTTTCATGATTGAAAATAGTGAGGATATTTATTTACTTGCTATGTGTAAAACTTGTACATTTTGTATTTTAATATATTCAAATGTATTAACTTGGCCAAAGTGGTGCACGTTAGAACTAAGTAATTAAAACAAAAATGTGAAGAAAAGAAGTTAGGAAAACAAAAAGCTGCATTTCAATTTTAGCTTTAGTTTAAGCGTGGGAACATAAAAACTTATAATTAAATTTTTGATGTTTGCTTCACATCTGAACATCAAAGAAAACATGGCTTATAAGCAGTATCATGTCTTAGAAACTAAAATACATTGGCCGTCACAGTGACCCAGGTAGAACAATGATGGGAAGGCTTGGTTGCTGGGAGGAGAGGCAGGGGTCAACCAACACGATGATGGACACAGGACATTGCAGACACCTCTGGCATGAGGGTGCAGCAGAAATGGCAAGAGATCGAGAATGTTTTCGGCGGACCATGATAAAGGTGATGTTCTGCAGAGGACCTGGTACATCTTGATGAGATGTCCAAGTACATAAAGTAACCTGTTATGTTAAACCGTGCAGATTTACAATAACTCAAATTGTCGGGGTTGAGTACAAAATGTAACCTGTTATCTTAAGGTGTGCAGATTTACAATAACTCAGATTGTCAGTGATGAGTGCAGAATGTAACCTGCTATCTTAAAGTGTGCAGATTTAAAATAACATAAATTGTCAGTGATGAGTACAAAATGTAACCTGTTATCTTAAGGCGTGCAGATTTACAATAACACAAATTGTCAGTGATGCACACAAGTAACATATGGGGAGACCAGATTAGAAAAAACAAACAATGCACTTTCACGTTAATCTGTGGTTAAAATCTAGGTGTATTGAGCAATTATATAATCCATTGATTGACGTTTCCTGACTTGAATCTCTACAGTTTATATCAAATCTCTAAACTGCGTCTGTTTTCATCAGAAATGGCAGTTATTTTCCCTTTCACACGTCTTTATTTTCAGTAGCTGTTTTAGCCAGTCAAGATCTCTATCCTAGGATGGGGGTATTTATTGGTATCTCTCCACAATTTATGTTTACATTTCTGACATGTTTTATTCCTGGTTTTGTTGTTAATGTACCATTGAGTTTGTTGTGTGGAGATCTGTTTCTCCTCTTCCTCCTCCCCCCCCCCCCCCCCCCCCCCCCCCCCCCCCCCATATATCTGTTTAGCCAGGACTGTGGTTATCATGTGAGATGGCAATCACAGCCGCCATGCATATCCTTATGGCACATTATGATGAGTTCACCTGCATCGAAATACAGTCGTTCCTTTGACAAGGTGCTTTTGTCATGTGGAGGTGGCGGGTTCGAAACCCGGTATGCCTATAGCTTTCAGTGTTTATATTGTCTAATGTGTCCTCTGATCTTTGTTTCTATCCTTTCCTGACAAGTGCCAGTCAATACCTAAGAATTAGTTTCTCATGCTAAATTGTGGAAGTGAGGTGTCTTTTATTAAGCCATTACACCTTTGCCTGTTATTGTTTGTTTTATTTTTCCACTTGTTGCATTCAGACTGCAGCTTCTTACTTCACTCACTGTCCTATAACCATGTCTTTCAATCAAGAAATCAATCAGGTGCCATCTCCACAATGCAGGTTGGCTGTAGTGGATCTCCAACACTGTCTGTCTCTTGCCTTGATGATACATTCTTTCAGATTGCTGTTCGTCCGCCTCTTGTTATCTTCCAACTTGTATCGTTGCCTACCTCATGCCCGCATTCCTTCAGTCCTACCCTCCAGTATGATCTTTATAAGAGTGTTATGCCTTTTAACAAGGCCGAAATATTCCACTTGCCTCTTTTTTATTTATTTCATCAACACTCTTTTCATTCCATTTTTCTAGAACCTCTGTATTTGATTGTTTTTGTTTCCATGAAATATGACATATTCTTCTGTATATCCACATGTTCCTGCTTAGTATAAGGTGTGTCCTAATTCTCAGACCCTTCAGGTAGGTATTCTCTTAATGCAGTGGTTCTCAACCTTTTTTGGCCCGTGCCCCTCTTCACCATATTTTCAGAACGTCATCCCCCCCCCCCCCCCTTTCCTATCAAAAATTTGGCCCGTGCCCCCCTTCACCATATTTTCAAAACGTCATCCCCCCTCCTCCCCCCTTTCATATTTCCTATCTAAAAATCCCCCACCCCCTACACAGTATACGTAAAAATGGAAGGTAAATTTAATAGCATATACTAAAACAAGTTTAGACATCCACATAAAACATGATTTGTGGGTCTACTTACTTTATAAAATGAATTTTAGAAGGATGAGACGTACATAACTGTAAAGTATGAAGGGAAAAACAATATCAAGTAATTGGTTCTTGTATTAATGCGATCTTGAAATGGTCTTAAAATCTCTTCTGACCACTGTCTTAATGTATCCTTTCAAAAGAATTTCGATATGCATTCATCATCATTTGCTGCCTTATTTCCTATAGGAGTTTCTTCCCTGAGTATATTTACAACAAGCTCCTTCCCAGGGTGCTTAGAGCTACTCCATATCGCTGCTTTTCTTTTGTTGTATGTCTGTTGCTGTCTTTGGGGTAATACATGGTGAGATCTAAATCTTGTTGGCACCCCTACCTTTTATGTACCAGGGGTGGACATTCTCTATTTAGAACAATATTGCCCTTGGTGTGGAGAACGCCATACACAAGCAGTTTCCATGGAGCCATACATGAGCGAGGTAAAGAAGTGGGAACCAAATAGGATCCTGGTCTATCCATTAAGATACGACTGCCACTCACCGGGAGTTACTGTCCCTCTCTCTTTACCCTACATCATGTTTGTCTCTAGCCATGAATGATTGCAGTATATGTTCACCAGTCTCTGAGGTTTGTTATGTCACTTTTTACTGATGTAGCAACAATGTGGAAGAATTATGAATATTTCTTGCTTGTTCATTTACTGTCAGTATTGGGCAGTGTGCAATATTTTAGTTTAGGACAGCTTTTCTGACTTAAGTCAGCTAGTTGAAATGCCTTGATTTGTAGACTTATGTAATATACATATATATTTCAATGCCATTCTCCATTAACATTTTTCTCAATCGAGGATTGAAATTTATGAGTTTGTTTTGCGTAATATTTTATTTTATTCAATTTGAACCATGTTCACAATTCTTGTTTATTTTTTATTTGCTTCTAAGTGGGCTGCATTATTTTCCATTCGCATTTGGCTGTGAATGTTTTATTGCTTTGTATGCTTGTTTAGGGCTATGTCTTTAATTCACTGTCAACTTTTTTTTACCATTTTGTTTTTTTTTGGGGGCCATCTTTTTCTAAGGAAAAGATAACACCAGAATGTGATATTATAATAGAAGAAAAAATGCTTAACCAAACCAGTGCATTTATAACATCAGATTGAGAGCAGAATAGGCCAAGCAAGCATAAGGTGCATTTCAGATAAAAAGTATTTTATGTAATGTCACTTTCATTGAATGTCAGAGAGAGAGAGAGAGTACCGAAATGTTAAATTGTACATGTTCTGCGGTAAGGTAGTGGATCTTGGATTTGAAATGAAAATATTAGGGGAGATATGGTTCTGAGACTAATTTTGTTAATACCTTGGACTGCCAGAGTAACTAACAATGATTGTCTGGAAGAGGTTAAGGAAAGTTGAACGTTATATTTTGGAAGAGGTTCAGGAAAGTTGAACGTTATATTTTGGAAGAGCTTAAGGAAAGTTGAACATTATATTTTGGAAGAGGTTCAGGAAAGTTGAACGTTATATTTTGGAAGAGCTTAAGGAAAGTTGAACGTTATATTTTGGAAGAGGTTAAGGAAAGTTGAACGTTATATTTTGGAAGAGGTTAAGGAAAGTTGAACGTTATATTTTGGAAGAGGTTAAGGAAAGTTGAACGTTATATTTTGGAAGAGGTTAAGGAAAGTTGAACATTATGTTTTGGAAGAGGTTAACGAAAGTAGAACATTATATGCAGGTATAAGAAAGAGACAAAGTGTTCTTTACTCATATAATGAGAAGTGAAACATCAGAGAGCATCATGACGACTGGAGAGATCAGCAGTGGCAGACCAAGCAAAATTATGCTAGATGGTCTCAGATGGAGGAATATCAATAGAATTTGTCCAAAACATGAAAGTCTGAGATCTTTGTATATACGCGAGTGCCTACACCATTTGGCACGGCATATAATCTGTTTGTGTCTGAAATGTCATGCGTTGATTTTGACCTTGTTCCTGTCGTGTAGCAAGATTTATTTCAATCTCAGCTGTATTTACAATTCACCATTTATATATTTGCGCGCATCAATCACCTTATTTACTTAGTGTGACATCTTAATTCAGTGTTGTTGCTTTTATCTCTGATTGTTGATGATACATTAGTTCTGTTTGCAATTAAAAGATGAGTAAGTCAAATTAAGTGGTTCAGAACAGTGTTAACATTTTGTTTTCCATGATCTAACCTCTTAGTTTTATTGTCTTGTTTTTCCCATTATCAAATCTCGCATTTATATTGTCTGGTTTTCCAATTATCTAACCTCACAGTTAGTCTTGTTTTCTACTTATCTAACCTCGCAGTTATAGTCTGGTTTTCCCATTGTCTCATCATCACCATCAAGTGCCATGCCTGCTGTTGTGACTTTCCACAAATCTCGGTCTTTAGTTTTCTTGATTAACTCTGCTGATGATATTCCTCCATGCCACTGTCTCTATCCATCCAGCATCATTTCTCTTGGTCTGCTTCTCTCTCTTCCTCTCAATCTTTCCAGTTGTCACAATGTTCTCCAATGCCTCTTCTCACTACATGACCAAAGAAAGCTGTCTGTCTCTTTCTTATTGTTGTCTCCCATTAATTATATTGTCTGTTTTTCCATTATCTAACCTCGCAGTTATCTGGTTTTCCCATGATCTAACCTCTCAATTATATTGTCTGTTTTTCTATTATCTAACCTCTTAATTGCCGGCTTCGTGGCTTAGAGGTATGACTTTTCTCCGTAATCTCGTATACTCTCGTAGGTGACGTGATGACGGTGAGAATCAGCAGTGGTTCGAATCGCATCAGTAACTTACAGGGTATGTGAGCCGGCCGCTCAGAAAGCAATGGCAAACTACTGAGCGTAATCTTGCTAAGAGATCAACATACAGCTGAAAGATGCTAGTGTTGACAACGATTTCCTGTAAAGGATATGAAAAAAAAAATACCTCTTAATTATATTGTCTGTTTTTCCATGATCTAACCTTGTAGTTTTGCATACTCGTCTGGCTAGTGCTCCTAGATTACTAAGCCTCTCAGCCAGAGTGAAGTTTCTGAGCTTAATTTAGTCGACGGATCAACATCACAGCACACAGGTATAACCCATAAGTGCTGCATTCTACTTCAAACTTAAGCCTGAATCCGGAGAATCTCAGATCAGTGCACAAACTCTGTAGCATTGGTGAGGATCCTGAAATACTTGGCTAGATTTTTAACTCAAAATTTTGCCTGTGCAGCGCCATTAGGCTACTCTTTTTCGATTTCCAGCTGCCAAGGGATTTTTTTACGTGCGCAACAATACACACGGGCGTCCAATCTCACTACCCAGAGACCAGGGGAAATTTTGTTACTAGAAGTCCACGTGAAAAAATCCTAGGGATTCTGAGCTTGGAGAGGGGAAGGAGTTCTGCAATACAGTCCTCGTGGAGTTGGTACTTCAGTAGGAAAGTCCACACCAACATCACCATGACCAAATATGGTAACAGTAGGAAAGTCCACACCAACATCACCTTGACCAAATATGGTAACAGTAGGAAAGTCCACACCAACATCACATGACCAAATATGGTAACAGTAGGAAAGTCCACACCAACATCACATGACCAAATATGGTAACAGTAGGAAAGTCCACACCAACATCACTATGACCAAATATGGTAACAGCTAGTCTCTGTCACATACAGATGGAATGTGGTTACTGATGTAACAACTAGGAGGTTGCCGTGGCAAACGGGTCAAGCTGCCCGCCTTGCGCCGTGAAGATCGTGGGTTCATTTTCAGACCGTCATTCAGTTCACAAGTGCAATTTGTTCGTGGACCTTAGGAATCTGTAGTTTGGGTTAGAGTTTGTGCTCTGTGTGACACTTTTTGTTACAGTATCCTGTGGCCACGGTGAATGGTGCACATGACAAATAGTCAGTCACAGATGTCATACTGAATGATATACATGAGGAATAGCTACACTGAATGGTACACATAACAGTCTCATATGCAACACTGAATGGTACACAAAGAATAGCCAATCACAAATGCAATATTGAATGGTACACATAAGGAATAGCCAATCTCAGATGCCATATTGAATGGTACATGAAGAATAGCCAATATCAGATGCCATATTGAATGGTACATGAAGAATAGCCTATATCAGATGCCATATTTAATGGTACATGAAGAATAGCCAATATCAGATGCCATATTGAATCGTACACAAAGAATAGCCAATCTCAGATGCCATATTGAATGGTACACACGAAGAATAGCCAATCACACACCCACATTATGGTACACATGAAGAACAGCCAATCACAACACACACCCACATTATGGTACACATGAAGAACAGCCAATCACATATGCCACATTAAATGGTACACATGAATTTTTAGCCAATCACAGATACCTTGCTGCATGGTGCAGACTACAGACAAACACACATCACCCCCCCATCATCTCTCAAAAACCACTCATTTACAAACACCACATCATTTCTGTGACTTTTGTTTATCTTTTATTATTTTTTTTTCGTTTGTATTTTTTTAAATTGCAGTTTAATCTACACATGAGACTAAATCCATTGCAAAATGGCACCATACTTTACTCACAAGCTGACCACACACACATAATAGCTTCAACAAAAGGCAAAGTAGTTCATTGTAACGTCAGCCCCTTCTACAGGCTCCATGTTTTCATGTTGCTGCCGTCAGGTTTTTGTTTATCTTACAAGATAAATTAAAAACATGTCAGGTACAATGATAAACACATTGATATCAGAATAAAATTTCACAAAAATGCACAAAGTTAAAAAAAAAAAGACCCTTTTCCAAGCCTTGTACCTAGTAAGCATTCAGTATTCTACACTTAAATATTGCCTGTCCTTTTATAGGATGCAGCAATCAACCCCAACCTTTATCAGCTACTCGTAATTTACATTATTATTTTATGTTCAGTAATTTGCCATTATTTTCCCAGCCTTTATCGACTATTCATGATATTCTAGGTAATTTTACGTTCAGTAATTTGTCATTTTTTCCCAGCCATTATCAGCTAGTCATGATATACTAGGCAATTTTAGGTTCAGTAATTTGCCATTATTTTCCCAGCCTGTGTCAGCTATTCATGATATACTAGGCAATTTTAGGTTCAGTAATTTGCCATTGCTTTCTGAATGGGAAGTCAACATTTAAGTCCAAGTGGCCGGTGTGTGAAATGAACTCACTTTGCATGCCATCAGTAGATAAAAGTTAAGCAGGTTAAACCTCTTGGCCACACCAACCTCTGTTATTCCACACACATCCTCAAAGTTTGTTAGTGAAAGGACATAGTCCTCAACCTAGTGTCAAGCATGCCACCTGATGTGGCACAAATTGCCACCCAAAAGATGTTGGTGATAAACATGATTCCTAAATAAACATAAGTCATATGACTAGGCTTAGATTTCAATAATTTACAATTAATAATGATAGAATTTAGTGTTACTATTTCATGCACAACCTCTGGGGGATCGAAAAAAATGCCATTCCTTTTAGAAATCTTAGTATACACCAGGTGACCTCAATTAATGTAGAGGTCAACTAAAAATAAAGGCGGCCTGCCAGTCTTCTCTGAAGTTTTACGAACAGTAAATAAATAACTTGCTTGTTTCACAAACATCCTTTCATTTCATACATGTCAATGTTAATTGCAGACACTCAGTAACTATTCCACTGTATCTGTATGTGTGAAATCAGGCCTATGTAGTCACAACATAATAAAATACATGTTATCTTTGAATGGATAATGCCCAGGTTCTGCCCCTGTATTCCCTGAGGGTTGACTGCTAAATGCCTATGGTCTAATGGGCCTGTTAGGGAGCACCACCTGTAGATGAAAGGGCAAAAATGTCACAACTCTGAGGTTGTGGAATGTCCTAAGAAACTGTTGGGGGAAGGCTAATCCAGTCAACAAATACCAGAAAGTGTTGAAGGAAAGATAGATCTCTCTTACACACATCAATGTTTTCATTTGACACATTTTTAGATTATACTATGAAAGTTATAACAGTGGTTTTCCCCTGGCTTCCACTGGTGAAAGGTTCATTGTCTTGTCTTGTAATTCCCAATGGAACAGATACCTTCAGTCAGCTCATACCAAGCTCCCTCTCCCCTCTATCCAATGCTATCTCTTCTGTTTCACGTGACTCTCCCATATTTCTCATCTCTCAATCTCTTCTGTGCTTCTATTACGTTACATAAACGTTAAAGTTAGTTGCATGTTCTTTACATGATGTTGCGATCAACACTAGCATTTATTAACTGTTCCTGATTCACTATGTAACGTTAGTTCAGTAGCTTACCATTGCTTTCTGAATGGCCAATGCCTCATACCATCAAAATCTATGCAAAGTGGTCAGTCTGCTTCCACAGCTGATCTTGAACCCTAGACGTTGTATGATGGAGAATGATGAATCAGCGTGCCTTACTATCCCCTGTGCCACTGCCTCAGTTGGACAATCGGTAAACAAAATGCAACAGACAGTTGATATCACAGAAAATAATGAAAATACACAGCACAGACAAAATGAGTAACTTGTATATGTTTTGAAAGAGACAAAGACAATTTATCATACATATTACATATCAGAAAGAGATTGTCAACAAGTGTTTGGCCATAATTTGATAAGAGAACAAATGGACCTCTAGGGACCGCCGCTCTATGAAATAACCAAAGTACTCTCTAATGACCTCCTCTCTATGAAATAACCAATAAACTCTCTAAGGACCTCCTCTCTATGAACAAACCAAACAACTCTGTAAGGATATCCTCTCTATGAACTAACCAATAAACTCTCTAAGAACCTCCTCTCTTTGAGTTAACCTAGGAACTCTATAAGAACCTCTCCAGAAAAATTTTACAAACAAGTTCTTAGAACATTCATAGACCAAAAAGAAGAAAAATGTCAGGGACTTCAAATGAAAACCTTAAATGTTTTTTTTGGGGGGGGGGGGGGGGGGGGGGGGGTGGGGGGGGGGGGGGGGGGAGGGGGGGGGGGTGTGTGTGTGAATATATTCTGAAAAAGTAAAGAACAAATGTATCATTTTTCAATATAGCCATCAGTGCGTTGAATGCAAGTCCTCCAGCGCCGATCAAGTGCTTGGATTCCTGTAGAAAAATCGATTCTGGGGTCACTACACTGTGCACTGGCCCAGTCGTGAACAGTCTGTCACAGAAGTCAGCTGTTTCGAAACTTCCTATCCCAACTCATACATTTGCTGGACTGACAGGCATGCTTCACCATACCAGACCTTCATTCGCTGATGAATTTCTATAGGTTTCACCCCTTCACTGATCAAAACATGGATAACAGAACGCTGCTCCTCTTTGGTGCATGTCAAAAGTTGGGCGACCATCTTTAAACTGTCCTAACGTCACCATGTTCATCTGCACCACGATGGCACATGCTCAACACTCTTGACATCCTTAACAACGATACTGACAGTTTACAAGACAATTGCATGGTTATTGTCATTTCTATCACACTTTTAAGGTTTTCATGTGAAGTCCCCTCGTATTCTACAAGATCTGAGCATTGGAAAAAATTTTTAAAAATAACTCATAAACAGCATGTCTTGGGAACTACTTTGGCTATATTAAGCGTCACAGCAGTTTACAAACAACATTGATGGAAGGCGCGAAGTGATCAGCATAAAGATGGACATAGGATGTTGCAGATAGGCTTGAAAATGTAGGAGGCAGGAAGACTGGCAAGGGATCCAGAATGTTCTAGCAGGGCATGAGAGCAATGTTCTGTAGTGCACCTGTTACACAATTACGATAATGAGTGGTAAATTACGTAGAAAAAAATAAGAAAGCAAAGGGAAAGGTTTCTACTACACCAAAAGTGACATAACCTTCTGGTCTTTAAAGAGTTCATTTCTACTGTTTATATAATTTAAATTCCCATATAGAAGAACATTCCTTCAAAATGGATGTGTCCTTAAAATGTTTATCAAATTAACAAGTACACCAAGAAAACAACGGCAATGTAACAGCAGCACTAAGTACCTATATTCACACCTTTTCATGCACAGTACTTTATTTATTGCACTAATTCTGCACCAAGCAATGCGTTATGTTTTATTTACTCCATATATGGCATATTCTATTCCTAAATCTTTTGTGCATCAACACACACATCATACGTTTAACTCTATACATGGCATTCTATTCTCAACTCTGTTGTGTATCAACTAACACATCATATATTTAACTCCATAAATGACATTCTAAACTCAATTCTGTTGTGTATCAACTAACACATCACACGTTTAACTCCATACATGACATTCTATTCTCAACTCGTGTGTATCAACTAACACATCATACGTTTAACTCCATATATAACATTCTATTCTCAACTCTTGTGTATCAACTAACACATCATACATTTAACTCCATATATGACATTCTATTCTCAACTCGTGTGTATCAACTAACACATCATACGTTTAACTCCATATTTAACATTCTATTCTCAACTCTTGTGTATCAACTAACACATCATACATTTAACTCCATATATGACATTCTATTCTCAACTCTTGTGTATCAACTAACACATCATACATTTAACTCCATATATAACATTCTATTCTCAACTCTTGTGTATCAACTAACACATCATACATTTAACTCCATATATAACATTCTATTCTCAACTCTTGTGTATCAACTAACACATCATACATTTAACTCCATATATAACATTCTATTCTCAACTCTTGTGTATCAACTAACACATCATACATTTAACTCCATATATGACATTCTATTCTCAACTCTTGTGTATCAACTAACACATCATACATTAACTCCATATATGACATTCTATTCTCAACTCTTGTGTATCAACTAACACATCATACGTTTAACTCCATATATAACATTCTATTCTCAACTCTTGTGTATCAACTAACACATCATACATTTAACTCCATATATAACATTCTATTCTCAACTCTTGTGTATCAACTAACACATCATACGTTTAACTCCATATATGACATTCTATTCTCAACTCGTGTGTATCAACTAACACATCATACATTTAACTCCATATATGACATTCTATTCTCAACTCGTGTGTATCAACTAACACATCATACGTTTAACTCCATATATGACATTCTATTCTCAACTCTTGTGTATCAACTAACACATCATACATTTAACTCCATACATGGAATTCCATTCTCAACTATTCTGTGTAACAATTAACACATTGTACATTTAACGCCATATGCGGCATTCTATTCTTAACTCTGTTGTGCATCAACCAACACATTATGCTTTTAACTCCATAAATGGCATTCTATTCTCAACTCTGTTGTGCATCAACCAACACATTATGCTTTTAACTCCATAAATGGCATTCTATTCTCAACTCTGTTGTGTACTAACTAACACATCATACGTTTAATACCATATATGGCACTCTATTCTCAACTCTGTTGTGTATCAACCACATCATGCTTAAACTTCTGGTGTACCAAACAGTTATTAAACCGATCTACTCGGAGGTCAGCATGGCGGAAATAATAAGCGAGCTCGTTCTTAAACATCCCGTGTGTTGATGCTGAGGTAGGGGGTTGACCTACACCAGTCAGTTGAACAAAAAGGTTGTCTTCTCATCCTTGACTTGGGGATGCAAATTTACAAGTACCTCTGAACTCAAGAGTGGAGTCGCTATATGGCAAGGGACACTGGTTATAGGGAAAGCTAATCCACATGCTCGCCGCGTTGATGACTTGCGGGATATGTGAGCCGGCCGTTCAGAAAGCAATGGCAAACAACTGAGCGTAATCTTGCCAAGAAATCAACAGCGGAAAAATGCTGGTGTTGACAGCGACATCCTGTAAAGGATATGCAAGAAATAAAATAATCCACATGCAAAATTCAGCCCAGTGCTACTAGAAATAGCACGTATGAACCACACTTGAGTTCAAATCAAGAGACCCCCCCCCCCCCCCCCCCCCCCCCCCCCCAAAAAAAAAAAACAGACATCTACTCTGTCTGGAAGCTGTAGTAGTGCATGGCCAGCATGCCTGCCTGCCATCCAAGTCGTCATGTTTTTTTAAATCGTCATTGAGGTGCATATTTTCATACTGACCTGGGCTGCCAGGTTGTGACCCAATTTAAAACGGGTGCCTGGAAATATCCTGGAAAGTAAACATGGTGGGGCGGGGGGGAATCCAGAGAGAGAGAGAGAGGAGATGCACTACATTCTTTTACTCAATGATCATATCCAGTATTTCTTCATACACCTTCAGGCATCAATACGAATACATTCAAATGAAGCAGCCATCAACGCAAGCTTATTGGCATCTCCTTAGAGTTTGTTTTCTAATGGAGTGAATGTTGGCCAAAACAGCTTTCCCTGGGTCTGCAAATGTTGGACACTCCTGCAACAAATGTGTTAGCTGTCACTTTACCAATTCCAAAGTTACATTTACGAGTATCTATCAACAGTACAAATAAATTCAGAATCCGGAGTCAGCTGTGTATTTGCCCATTTTTGGGGGGAGTCTCCGTGGCGATGTGGTCAAGCCGTCTCGCGCTCCGAAGGTTGTGGGTTCAATTCCGGGCTACGTCCTTCTGTTCACGGGTGCATTTTTCTCGGAGACTCCTGGGGGTCATCACTGGAGCTACGGAGTATGTGCTTTGTGTGAAGCTTTCGGCAGGCCGCCCTGCAGAAAGAAGCCGAGCCATATGGGATAAAATCCAGGGTAATGAAGTCGATCCTCTCGACTTTTAAGACTTGCCCATCAGATTTGTCATTGCACCTGTAAAGTCCTGAACCAATTTTTACTAACAAACCATCGCCACCAGCACATGGCGACCACTCGCAAGATCTATCACATCGCCCATAAACCGTTACTACCAAAAGTAAATGACAGAAAATATTGTTAAGTGTAACAGATTGATAGCATGCCAGTAAATTCAGAAAAGAGAACACCATGTATCTGATATTAATTAACATCATACACGGGTAAACAGCTCTGAAGCATGTATATGTAATTTTCCAGCATTAAAAATTTGTGGTTTATAAATAACATTTTTCAGGGGCATTCATTTGAAATCCATTTGTGCCGCACCAAGCATAATTGCGTACGTTGAACATGATCATGCCATAATTATGTGATAAGTACTGACCAATGAATAAAAGAGCACGTGCTTATCATCCCATGATGCATAGATTCTGTTTCTGACCGTTGAGAAAACGGCAGGGTTGATCCAAAATCTGTCCAAAGAAGCTCAGAGAGCGGTGATTCAGTTTCTTTCATTTGAAGGAAAGTCGACCAGTGGACAATCATTGAAGAATGCAGGCAGCGTATGGTAACAAATGTGTGTCAAAGACAACAGTGACAGACTGTCCATGAATGTTTCGGAAAGGATGTCAGTTCACGACAGATCTTTGACGGTCGGGTTAAGCACATACTGTTGCAACAGAAAACACCATTGCCAAAATTGATGCAGCAGTACAGATGAACCGTTGTCGAAGCATACGTTCGCTAGCAAAAGAATTTGATGTGTCAATTGGGACAATTCAAAAAGTCGTTCGTAAGAAACTGCAATATCAGAAGGTGTGTTCACAATGGGTACCACAAAGAAAGAAAAACAAAAAAAAAGAGGAATGCATGGGAAGGCGTTTGGACCATTTGCTGCGTTACAGAGTGGAGGGTGATGCATTTTTCTTCCGCATAATGGCAGGCGATGAATCATGGTGTCACCACTTTGAGCCGAGCAGCAAAAGAGAGGGCATGCAATGGAAGCATGCTGGATCACCAAAAGCCAACATTTCAAGTTACAGGTTTTCCTGGTAAGGTTATGCTGTGCACATTTTTTTTACCATGAAGGGCTATAGTTGGCCGACTTTAAAGAACCTGGTGTCAACATCAACTCTACCCACTACTTGCAAACACTAGACAAGCTGCAAAAAGCCATCAAGAATAAACGACCCGTCATGCTTTCTCGCGGTGTGATTTTGTTGCATGATAATGCTTGTCTGCATGTTGCAAAGATTGTGAAGGAAGCATTAACAAGGAAGAAGTGGGGAAATTCTGCAACATCCAGCCTATAGTCCTGATTTGTCACCATGTGATTTTCATTTGTTTGGACCTCTAAAACTAAAAGTTCTCAAGGGGTAACAATTTCACACAGATGCCAATGTAATGAACGCGGTAAATACTTGGTTCAGTGAGCAACCACAATCCTTTTTTGCGGACGGCATTCGCCGCCTACCTTAGCAATAGGATGCTTGCCTGAATGCCTACGGCGACTTCTTCTGACCAACCCATGGTGCATAATTCATTCAAAATTAATGCTTTGTTTAATTAACACCTGTTAACGTTTCTTTGATGCTGTTGTAATAAAGCCATTGGAATGGGTTTCAAATGAACGTCCCTAATAATTAACATCATACGCTGGTAAACAGCTCTGAAGCATGTATATGTACTTTTCCAGCATTAAAAATTTGAGGTTTATAAACAACATTTTCCCCTCCCTAACCCTTTCTTATAGACTTAAGAAAATAAAGTGGGGAAAAATTACTTAAGTTCTTGCTAGAAGAACGGTTTCTTAAAGTTCTTAAATAGCATGTTTTGAAGTTCTAGTTAGAACAAATGTTTTTAAAATTCTGAAACAGAATGTTGCTTCAAGTTCTTGTTAGAACAAGATTGGTTTAATGTTCTTGAAGCATAATTCTGCTTCAAGTTCCTCTAAGAACACAATTCCTACTTGAAATGAAGTTCTAACTAGAACAAAGTTCTACTTCAAGTTTTTGTTAGAACAAAATGTTTCTTGAAGTTCTTGTTGGGTTACTTTATGTTCTTCCCTATATTGACAAGGCAAGAATGTAACCCAAGCAGGTGACCTAGCGTACTTGCTATCGTGCAACGATGCAGGCCTTCTTAAGACTGTAGGTTGAGCTGCCAGCACAAAGTAGGTCATCAGGAGAATTTTAACTGCGAAGCTTTCAAGAAACCCTCCCTCGTCCTACTCCGGGTGCCTGGGCTCTGGGACTCTTCAATTAAATGACTCCGAGTGATTCGCCGGCTAGGAGTCCCTTCTCGGGAATCCAGATGTAGAATTCTTGAGGAAGCCCCACTGCCTTCACTGGATGGCGGGGACTGTGATCGGTAGCTTCTATTGCCATCCAGCTTGTCTTCATTCAGTCCAGCTGGGTCACACTTTGGGGGTGTTTTCACTACAGCCGCAAGGTCGGCACTTCTGCTGACATCTTCAAATGAAAGTTGCTCTTTGGGCCCTGGGCTCTGAAGTTTGTCTAGGTCACCGAATAAAGCAGCATCACTTGAAGTTTTCTCAGAGCTGTCACTGAATTTTTTGGGCATAGTATTCTGGCCACCAGAAGAACTATCTACTTTTCTAGGTATACGATAATTGTTAAATATGCTTCTTGATGAAGAATGGGCACCGAAGACGTTATCTCTGGGTGCTGCCTTTATAGGAGAAACAGAGAGAGATAATTTATTTGAGAAACCACTAACATCATTTTGTGTGTTTAATGACGATGATTTGTTTACCTGAAGTGGGGTGAGATCTTGCCTAGCTGGTGGCAATGAAGCACGTTTTGTATGTGCGTCTTTAATGATGTCTGGCTTTGAGAATACATTTTCACGACTACTAGTCCTTTTCACAAATCTATCGATAGTTGTTTGGGAACTATCCCTAAACCCATTAGCACCCCATCTGCACCTACCTTTAATGATTTTATCTAAATTAGCACTGACACGTTTTTTCACATCCTCTTTTACCAGCAACTGCCGGCTGTCATGAAGCGCTGTCAGAGCAGATTTGTTTGGTAAAGATTTTAACACAACTCCGCGACCACTTTGCCCGTTGTTAGCAGCGCGGGTGTAGGTACACTTTTTTCTTGATGTATTCAGTCTGAAATCCTCAGATTCATCTTCATCTGTTTCATCCGTGAGAATGCGGCGAGATGTCTGTGATCTGCGGGTGTGGGGTGGAGAAACTCTTGATGGTTCCAATCTTGGTTTGAAGTTTTCGTCGATTGAAGTTCCCTTCTTCCCATCACTTTCTGAAGGTAATGGAATTGCAAGTACTGATTTACTTCTTGTTCTCTTATGCCGAGTTTCACCGTTAACAATGTCTTTTTCTGTACTTTCATTATGCTGTTCCTCTTCATCTGATTTTACATCTATTTCAGATTTAACATGATTTGAATCAGAAATCTTTTTATCTAGAACTTTAGTATCAATGCTTTCCTGCTTTTTATGCCTCCGAAGACTTCTGGGACTGTACGAAGGCAATTCAGGATTCAGATTTTGTCTGCACAATTTCAGATGAATTTTTGTCAATTACACTAATCAAAAATATTTCTCTTCTCCTCGGTGTCACCCTTTGGCTTATTTTCTTCAAAAATATCATGTCTTTCGTAATTATCTTTGACAACTTCATAACTAATTATGCCTTTCACAGGTGAATTGGCTTGCTTCTTCAGCCTAAGTTTGCTTTTATGACGAGAGCGCTTTTCTTCGACCGGATCATCTAGAATTATAGTTCTTTCAGTGACCTGAATCTTACCACTAGGGACATAGATGTCACCATCTATGGGAGAATAAATGTCTTTTGGGTTGACCCTGGGTGAGGGTGACAGCTGAGGCATTATCTTGTCTAGTAAATGAGGAGGGTTTCCAGATAACTCAGATGAAATGAGGTCTCTATGTAGCTTCCTCTTTTTCCCTTTCCCCGACTGTAGCTGCGAGGTGCTGAATGGATGAGAGCTGTTCTGATAATCAACATCGGAGGCATCCGCTGTCAGAGTAGGGCTTAAAGAGGAGGCATCATGATCAGTATCATCGCTCATTAGAAGACTGGTCTGTCCAACAGACACAACATCAGCTTCACCAGAGGCTGTAGATTCTGGTTTATTAGTGGTGCTGGAGTTGCTGGACTGGTCAGATGATGACAGCAGCTGCAACCTGGATTTCTTGTGCTTGCGGATGTGTTTTTTCATTTTATTTTTTCTGTGATATGAACGTGATCGGGCTGATGTTATGCTTTGGATTTCAGGCGATGACACAATAGATTTCCCTTGCACACGAAACTGATCAAACAAATTCCGAGGCTGGTCAACAGGGGAAACCAAATCTGTATTGGTGTCAGATGTAAACATATCACTATCAGAGTTCTCTATCTCCACATGCAAAGCTCCAGTCACCGACTCTGACAGCATGGGAAGAACCTTCTCATGACGCTGGTGCATCATATTTTTGGACTGCAGAATTGAAGTCAACTTCTTTCTCAGGTCACTAGAGGGAACAAACTTCTTGGTCGGTGACTCAGAAATAGTTTTAACATCCCCAGCTTCACCATCTGACCCTTTGTCTTCTATCTCCGTCAGCTTCACCTTCCCTAACCTGCTCATTTGGGAGGACTGGGTGGTTTTTGCCATGGCTGCCAGAGATTCATCCTCACTGCTTTCTGCCATGGAATCAGTCAGTATCTTGAAACCATCCACAGAAAAGATATTATTCCTTTGATGAACATCAGACTTGTCACTGACAGAAGCTGATGTCGTCGAGGAACCATGTCCTTTTATTCCGCCAGCGTCCTTCTTGGTGACACTTTTAGCCAATCTCACAGATTTATGTGACTTCTTTCCACCTCTTTTACTTATTTCATCGCTGCTTTCATCAAAATCCTTGGGGGTTTTGAGATTTTCAAGGGTAAAGAGATTCTCCCGTGGTTGTTTGCTGTTGCTGCGTGCAGACGCCACTCCATAATCACTGTAGATTGAATCAAAGTAATAGTCATGCCTGACTTTCTCGGCTTCCCTGGCACTAAGGTTGAGGTCTGGATCCGTTAGCACACGAATCTGGGCATGAAAGACGCTCTCTTTCAATTTGAAGAGTTGTCGCTTATTCTTTTCTCGTTTGCTGATCATATAGCAGAGATTGCGAGCCTGAGGATATAAATGAATGCACAACCGATTATGCAAAATAATATAGTAATGTAATATTCCACATTACATAGAAATTGACAATTCCAAAATTAGAGAACACAAACTATCAATTAATAACTATTTCTTATCAATTAACTGCTGGATATTTTTAAAAACAAACTATTAATTTCTGGATATGTCAGAAGTCAGAGTGAGTTCACCTGATGGCGAGGGACAAGGTACTAGGTAAAGCTAATCCAGATGGAAAAAATCAGTCCAGGATACTAGAAGTTGTAGCCCATGTATGGACTACGCATGAGTTCAAAGCGTGCGAACGAGAAAAACAAACTGCTGGATATTAAGATAACAGTTCCTTATCAATTATTGGATATTAAAATAACTATTTCTTATTAATTGTTGGATATTAAAATAACTACACTTGACATGACATGCATACAGTGCTACAATTCTTTGCTTCCCATACAGGGCCCCGATAACACATGGATGAGATGTCCCAAGATGCATTGTACCCTAGATGAGCTGTACCCGTTGAGATGTACCCTAGATGAGATGTACCTTAGTAGCATAAAATTGATAACTCTATCAACTAAATGCAAAGACTAAACTAATCCAAGAGTGCCTGGTTTGTAACAGCTGACAGTAACTCACAAAGACTGACATGTTTCTTCTCTCCATTTCTCCTTATCAGCTCTACTTATGACTACTGTTTTACATCAGTCAACTGCTATGGGGGGTCTCAGGTTCTCTTCTTTGCCCTCCCTTCATATATCTGGCACATAAATGCTGGTGTGGCTTAGAGGTACTGCATCTGTATTGTCTTGGAAAGTCCTGCGTTTGAATCTAGTTACTTTCAATGCTGATTTAAAAGAACCCAATGTCAAATATTTCCCTGACCTTTGAGTCGAGGACTGAGTGCCTTGTCTTGTTGAACAAGGACAAAACATACAAGGTTCCACAGGGCACGTTGCATTGTTAAAAAGTTTTTGATGGGTCTGATGAGTTGATTTGAGCCAAGAACCGACATCACAGTACCCAAGACATTCCCACAGGTGCTTTGTCCTCATCTTCAACAGCCAGTGAAGAGTCCCAATACTAATGGTACCAGCTGCAATCTGATTATATGTCCGTGTGGCCTTTCCTCAGAATACACAAGATCCCATCGGGCCCCGACCACATCTGCCTTGTTGTGCACCAATACACCATCTAGCAGTGCAGATCCAGCCAATGTGTAAACCTGATCTTTTCCCAACACACCAGCAAGCACACCACAGAGAAAAGATCCAAAGGATTATTCTATCGTCAATTTTTTTATTGAGGCATGCCTGTCTTCACCCTTCTCAGCATGCTATGTGAGACTGTTACAATCACAGCATGTGTGTGGTGTTTGTCTTCCAACCAAAAAGCACACACATGACATCAGTCTATCGACTTATCATCTTCCATCACACCATCAATTCATTCACCGCCTTCTTTCTTTAGCTATCATAAACCATGCCTTCAATTATGGTTGCTGTTAAATCACCATGACATTTATTATGGTGAAAATATTTTTTCAAGACATGATGTTAAGAAGTCAGTTTTCTAAATAAGAATAATGGTTTCACTATAAATAATGCTTGTGTCAGCCCTGTGGTGGCACTGTAGATAGTGCACCGCCTTGCCAACACAAAGGTTGAGTTTATCTGAAAATTCTCTGGAAAGAAAAACAATGGTATGTCAAGGAGCTGGTCGGCACACCTCACGCTGTGACTGTACCGGCACCTGGCCACTTTGACAGAATGACAACCGTAAATTGATTAGAGAAATTAAATGTAGACAGTTGAGACTTTTTAAATACATGAAGAGACATAAACTAGAAAACTTGGTGGCAACTGGCATAATTGTCAGAAAATAGCAATGGAAAGGCAGAGGGATAAATACCTGTATGACTTGGCTAAATGGTATAACTAGGACAAAAACACAGACCTGATCTACGATTGGTAGTCATATCAGATAACAAATCATGATCGCCCAGGCACAAGATGATGATGATGATTATCCTAGAGTAGTGAGTCAGACACCTCTCCTTCTCAGATAAGGATACAAAACTTGAGATGACCCATAATTCATCTCTGTCCTTAATTATCTTCTCCGTGAGTTTTTAGGGAACTAAAGAGACTCACCCTCTCTAAATCTTGCCTCAAATGGACAAACATCTTCATTCGAGCGCTGAGACTGTCCTGCTGCTGTTTCTGCATTTGATCTTCCTCCTCCATCTTGGGTGTTATCAGGGGCTTGTTTTTATTCACCTGTCGCACACAGAAAAGTGGATGTATTTTAACAGAAAGATACAAAAATACACAACAACATAGTGGTACTCTAGTGGTGCCGAGAAAGCCACAAGGAATCTGGATTGCAGGCTTCTTTCCCTTCTATCATCTTTCATATTATCTATTTTACTGACACTCGATTTTAGCATGTACGATATGAAAACTTAAACATTACTTACTTCATCATGTTAATACCAATGTCATTTACTGCCTATATAGTACCTTGCGGCGTATGGCAGGGGGGAGGGGGGGTGTGTCTTGAGCCCGAGCAATTAAGATCGCCTGGCTAGTGCAATCGCCGCAAACTGGGCAGGTTAGGGTTTTACTTTTTGCAGACAGAAAAAAATCCACAACTTACCCAGGATTCGAACCTGGGTCTCCCAAAGGAGAATACAGCATTCTAGCCACTCGGCCAGCCGCTCCTCAATTTATATCAATTTTAGGAAATATCTGATTGGATTGCATCAATATTCCTTACATTATACAATTTACATGTGTAACATATTTTTCCATTTTTGTGAGGATGCTCACAATAGTCGTCAGTGTGTGTGTGTGTAAATTGTGGGAGTACTATTTCAGTGATTATGTGAAGCAGCGTGAATGCGTGCGTGCGTGCATGCGTAGGAACATATACATAATCACATAACATGCTATTCCATATTATTTGTGTATTTTCATATTTTTATTTTTACTGCCACTTGATTTCACCATGTACAATATGAAAACTATTGCACTGCTTTATCAGTTTCAGCTAACATTATCCTGTTGCAATTCATTAATATACTTTAAGATATGCAATGTGTACGTATAATATATTTTCCCATTTTTGTGTGGATGCTCATGACAGTTGTCAAAGTATGTATGTGAAAGTGTGAGAGTCTGTGTATATTAATTTGAGTGACTGTGTGAAGCAGAGTGCATGTGCGTGCATGAATTTATGTTTGATGGAATATATATGGTCATGAAAGAATGAGAGAGAGTATAAATGAGTGAATGACCTAGTTTTGTGATTTGAGTGGGTATATGTGTGTGTATGTAGATATACAACTCTGTATTTGTGTGTGTGTGTGTGAAAGTGTGTATGTGTCAATTATGTGTGTATAGGATGCAGTGTATGTGTGTGCCTTGCTCTTTGCTGTATGTATGAATGAGGAAATAGGTCATGAGAGAGTGTGAGTGAGTGGTGATGCGGCAGTGGGTGTGTGCGTGTAAGAGTAAACTTTTGTAAGTGAATTTATGATTGTGATTGAGTATATGTGTATGTGAGGGAGTGTGTATTTGTGTGTTATTGAGTGGGTTCATAACTGTGAGAGTTTGGGTAAATGAAGTATGTATGCAGGATTGTACGCCTATGTTTATGAATGTGCATGTGTATGTGTGTCTGCTTGCCTGCCTCATAACATGGTGCATTTAACAATACCATAACCATATGCATTTTTTATGTTTACAACGTTCATTTGACATTGTCTTTTTTTCCTATGTGAAATTAACATGCACAACTGATGAACAAAAGATGAGTGATTGGAAGGGCAGAAGGTAAGATGGGCCTGCGTGCCCGAATTGTGACCCTTTGAAAATAAAGTTTGTTCATTCACATAAGAAGATCTCCAGAATTGACACCAAGCATATCACTTGAGGGAGCCTCAGTAACGCAGTCATGCCTGGCAGTCATGCAATTTTTTTGCGCTTGCTCACCTTGAACTCAAGTAGTACTGAACTGAATTTTGCATGTGGATTAACTTTCCCTATTAACAGTGTTCCTTGCCATCAGGCGAACCCACTCTGACTTCTGAGGTACTTGTAATTAACATCCCCAAGTCAAGGACGAGAGATCAACATTTTAGTCCAACTGTCCAGTGTAGAGGCTGAACCCCTTGCCTCGGCATCAGCACAACGTATGTTTAAGAATATGCGTTCTTATCCATTCGGCCATGCTGACCTATGAGTCATGTGATTGAATCTCTATCAAGCCTGGGATTTTTCTTATTAGAGTTCCTAGGTCAACCCAGACTAAAATGGATACAAGGAGATTACCTGGGAAATAAAGGCAGCTGGTGTGATACTGATATCACCCATTTGATACCAAGTGGTCTATAAAAATATGAGACTACCTTCACAAATATATATATATGGGGCTGTTTGCCTCTGGGCATGGGGAGATTATAGCCAATGAAATAGCTAAAATGTGTGGAGAAAACATGACCAACCTAGCTGTAACCTTGGCCAGCCTGCATGCATTGTGACGAATCACGACCTGGTTACATCCCAGCATGCCTTTCCAAACATGTAATGTCCTGCTACCAGTTTTTAACACCCCTCTGAGTTTCTAAGTGCTTGAATAGCTTGGCTACATGGCATGAACGAGGTGGGAACAGACCCCATACAAGACATGATCATGGGAGATGGCGAACTAAGACTGCCCATGCTTGTAAACATTGCACACAACTACAATGATGACATGATGAATAAACTTCACACAGGTCTTGGGATTAAATAAATGACATGTGGCACCAGTAGTGAACTAGGTCTAAAAATAGTTGCCATGATTAATATTTTTAAATTACTGTCTAATGTTTAAGGAGGCCCACTTGCAACTGGGCAAGCTGATAACCCCACCACTCATCACAACATGAGAGTTGTACCACCCACTTTGGGAACCACTGCCCACAATACATTGGACGTAGTCTAGGGAGGCAGGAAGCAACCCAACTCAACAACGCACAGTGATGAAACAGGGAAAAAATAAGATAGTTAAAACCACCAACCTTTCTCTTCAGCATCCAGTATGCTGTGACAATGTCAACTGCCTCCTCGGGGATGAAAAATTTGGATGATATTTCGTGAGTATCTACCAGAGTATAGAACTCTTCTTCCAGCTGCTTTAGCCTGCAGAGAGTTAGACCCAAAAAAAGAAGGCGAGTGTTACAGTCAAACAAATTCTTGATCAGAACGTTTCAGCCAATGCAGAACATTTTTTTTTGTGCGCGCTCGCTTGCTTTGAACAGAAGCGTAGTCCATACACACTACTTCTTGTAGCAGTGGGATAAATTTTGCATGTGGATTAGCTTTCCCTATTACCAGTGAAAGGTAATAGTAATTAATGTTCAAGTCAAGGACGAGAAGTCAACATTTTAGTCCAACTGGCTGGTGGACAACAGATTTTTTATACATACAGTGAGGCCATACAAAGAAGGGGGTTTCAACTGCTAAATAATGAAATCGTTATAACAATATTAGTGGTGGTGATGTGTGTGTGGTGTGTTGGGTGGGTGGATGTTGGTTACAGTGTCTGAAAGTACCAGGTTCATCCCCTGGCACATGGTTGGGAATTTGTCCAAGAACCACTGGTATTTAATGATATCACATGTCCCACCAATCTCTTGAGGAGTGAGATCACATACCAAACTTACTTGGATAAAGGCAAAAAACAGAAAGTCCTTTGTGTAAGTTGTGCACGTTATAAACCCCGAGGCAGTTGAACATCACACCAACCAGGCCACAAGGCTGCTGAGATAGCAAACTTTTTAGGCAACAAAACATGTCCACTGGTAGACAGAGCCGGTGACTTTGAGTGCGATCTGTCTAGAGCAATGGTTCTCAACCTTTTTTGGCCCATGCACCCCTTCACCATATGTTCAGAATGTCATCCCTCCCCTCCCCCTTTCTTATTTCCTCCCTATTAAACCCCCCCCCCCTACATAGCATACGTAAAAATGGAAGCTAAATTTAATAACACATACTAGAACAAGTCTAGACATCTACATAAAACGTTATTTGTTTACTTACATTATAAAACGAATTTCAGAAGGGCAAGAAGTACAGAACCATAAAGTAAGGAGGGAAAAACAATATCAAGTAATCGGTTCTTGTATTAACGTGATCTTGAAAAAGTCTTAATTCTCCCCTGGGGAGAACCACTGGTCTAGAGGAAACCAACCGGACACAGATGCACGCTAAAGTCGAACACACCGACCATTAAGGTGCATTACTAAGTGTGATGAATTCCCCTCAATAGAGCAACGCAGAAGTAGAGTACCATTGGGCAGCAGTTTAACATAAATAAATAAAGGACCCTTACATCTATTAGGTAGGTTACCAACTAACAGTATACCACAACAAGCAATGATGTACAGACCAGAGGGAAGCAGAGGAAGAGGCCGACCACGTAGACGATGGACGCAGGGAATAACAGAGTCTATGGGAATATCAATACATGAAGCACATAAGCGGGCACTCTCCTCCTGTTTATACTTCACCTCGACACCGCAAGGTACAAGAGGAACATGAGATGAGACTGCGAGAGTCTCCGTGGCGAAGTGGTCAAGTCGCCTGCCTCAGGCTCCGAAGGTTGTGGGTTCGATTCCAGGCAGCACATCCTTTGGTTCACGTGTGTATTTTTTGGAGACTCCTGAGGGTCGTTGCTGGAGATACGGAGTTCGTGCTTTGTGCGACGCTTTCCTCGCTGCGGAAAGAGAAAGAGCCACGTGGGAATAAAAACCCAGTGCAATGAAGTCGACCCTGTCGACTTTTAAGCGACCTTTTTAGATGAGATGAGATGAGATGAGACATCTATTAAGGCACAACTGGCATATGGTGCTAGACCCATATTTTATAGGTCAATGGTTGCGACCCGTACTTGTATAGGCCATTTTAGGCTGGGTCAACCTGAGAGCCTAGGACAATTTTTATAATCCACCGCGATGTGGATTCAAGCTCATGACCACTGTGTCAGCTACTACAGTTCCCAAAGGTCAGCAGAATGTTCATAAAATAAAGTGAGACCGTGAGAAAATAAAGTGAGACACAGTATAAGGTCGGTCAACCACGAAATAATGAAAAAAAAAATAATTATGTTGCATGTCCTTCACAGGACGTAGCAGTAAACCCCAGCATTTTTGCTGTTCGTGATTCCTGGGCAAATTTTACGTTCAGTAGTTTGCCATTGCTTTCTGAACGACCGGCTCCTATACCTTTTTGGAAAAAAATAACACCACTGTGTTTCGAACCCGGGTACACAGGCTCACAAACCGCGTTCGCAAGCCCTTAGCCACAGAGACCGGCGAAATAATGAAATCAATATAGTAATAATTCTGAGAAGCAGCCTGTTCATAAACAGCACAGTAAGACTACATATGGTTCCAAACTGCTATCACAGCCGGAGTCGCGGAGTTGAGGATGATCTTTCTGCCATGTAAAATTCCCCCAAGATGGTGCATTCATCACCTCTGAAAGCAAAAGTTCAACTACAGCGTTCACATGGCGGAACTGTTTTAATTAACAGGAGAAAGGGCGGTGGCAAGTCTCTAGGACCATAATTCCAGACTGATCTAGATATGTATGTACATACATACATAGATAGATATGTATGTACATACATACCTAAACTCAAGTAAGACGTCTACCCTGGCAAAATAGGTGCTGAAGATGGAAGGAACTAACCAGGAGGGGCACCACAGCAATCAGGATGCCACGCACAGATGCAATGGAAGTATGTCTATAACTGCAAGAAGCAAAGGTGCTCACCTGTTATGAACCCTTAAGCAGGTGCAGAAGCACACAAAAGAAGAAGAAACACTAAGGTTTGCTAACCACTTAATGATGAAAACTTTAAATCTCTTACTTTTCTGATCTTTTCTTTGCCATTTCAGCTTCAGAAACATCGTTTTCATTATCTGCATGATCTTCCTTCTTTGGTGACTCTGACTCTGATGCGTTTTGGTTCTTTGTGTGTTTCGGACAGTAAGCCTATGTCAAAGAAGCAAATCCAACAGTTACACAAAACATGTCAACATATTTATATGCAAAGTAAGCCAAAAAATGTTACCTTCACAACAGATATGACATGTAATCTTTACAGATGTGAAATTTTATTTTTATAGATAGATATTTTCATAACATATGAGAAGTAATATTTAGAACTTTTCATATGAAATGTAATCTGTGCATGCCAGATCACAGGCTCCCTAAACAAATTTTTTACAGCGAGCTGCGTTGTGGTAAACGCTCTGAAAGCAGCCTGAGGAAATGCTTTAAAGACACTGAAAATTTCACTGAAAGCTTTTGGAATTCATCTTGACACCTGGGAGACTGCTGACAAAGACCAAAATTCATGGCATACATCATTACGCAAGGGTGCAGTCACTTGTGAAGCAACCAGACTGCAAGAGCTGTGAAGAAAAGGCTGATAAACCACAGCAGGAGATCCTCTTTCTGGAACGTCAAGCATTCTTTGCCCACATTGTCAAAGAACATTTCGATCTGAAATCCATCTTAGAACTCATGGCTTCATACTTTCAACACCACTGGATGTAATGAATGGTCATCATCATTCTTGATGGACAAACAGCATAACATTAAAAAATCTTTATAAATAGATTTCCTTAACAAATATGAAATGTAATCTTTATAGATATTTGTCTTCATAACACACATTAAATGTAACCTTCATAATAATGATCAACATGTCACCACACACACACACAAAGGTAAAAGATTCCACACCCATGCCTCGTAACATAGTGAGATAGACAGGCCCATATTACATGTGTGATAACGTGATAGTCATTATCACACTGGCTGCATCAACCCTTAAAGGCATGTGCTCACAAAAACAAAACCATTCCTCATGAGGGGATTCGAATCCAGGCCCACTGGGTTAGTGGGCAAGGGTATTCTACTGCATTACCTAATGCTATCTATTAGTTAGTTGCATATCCGTTACAGGACGTAGCAGTCAACCCCGGCATATTTTGGCTGTTTGTGATTCCTGGGCAGGTTTATATTCAGTAGTTTGTAATTTCTTTCTCAATGACCGGCACTCATACCATTGTATAGAAACCAATGCAAGGCGGTCTGCTTCCAAATTGTCCGCAGCTGTGTTTTGAACGCGGTATGCGGGATTACAAATTGCATTCGTAACCCCATTGCCATAGAACCAGCATGTCATCTGTGCTAACCATTAAAACAATATTTTAAGTAAGAAAAGTGTACATGCAAATGTCATGCTATGCCACCAGGTTGAAGAGGTAACAAATAATCATGCACGTCAAGTCAAATCAAGTCAAGTGTTTAAATATTGCATGACATCCATTCATTGGCACCTTGCCGTCTTGACAGACGATAGTTTGTTACATTATGCTTGAAAAAGGATAATAACTACAACCAATGGTGGTAACAAATGTGATTGATCAGACCAATTCGCACTGTAAATGTTTGTCCACAATGGATGCATGTGAACACACGGTCATTTTCACCATCGCGCACCATCTTACATTGCATGACATAGGCCAACCAAAAACATCAAAGATGGGCCACCATTTAAAACAAATAAACACAGATAAAAATCAGAAAAAAAGGGGGAACGAGAAGCTTACCCTTAAATGAATGCCATCAACATCATCAGAGTCGTCAACAATAGTTTTCATGTCTAGATTATGAGCAAAACCACAAGTCACGTGGAAGGCTGTCTTGCACTGTTTCACAGAGCACTGAATGCACGCTCCGACACGTTCTTTACACAGACAGCACACCAGGGCCCACCTGGACGGCTGCAACAAACAATAAACACCATATTTTGCAGACATTCACGGGTTTATGTTGGTGTTAGGATGTCAAATAGTAAAGATGGATGTTACCAGATACTCATGTCTTCTTTGCATCATTGGAACTTAGCCCCTAACCAACTAACGCCAAGCCATCTTATCTTTTGCTATCTAACTTCTGTAGCTCTCTTCACTTCAAATAGTACAGGTGGAAGGATGTTACTAGATACTTCTTATTCTGTTACTATATACTTCTTCTTCTGCCCTTGTTACCCTCATTGGAACATAGGCCATAACCTACTAACACAAAGCCATCTTAGTCTCTTGCCATATTTCTGCAGTTCCCTCTATGTCCTGCCTATATTATTAATCTATCTCTCTAATTCTTGTCTCTATGTGTTTTAGATCGCTAGTTGTATGTGGGTTCCAGAGAAATGACTGCATAGTTATACTATTAACAGATTTTCTCAAAGTGTGTCCCTTCCAGAAACAGTGACTCTCCTTATCCCTTAATTTGCTGAAATCTGTCTAGTTCTGTCCCTGAGCTCCACTCTGATGTTTCTGTAATACCAAGGTAGTCCTATTATGTGCAGGTAGTCTATAGTTTATTACTAATTGCTTTGGTCATTCCCCTTGTTTCTGTCATACCAAGGTAGTTCTATTATGTGCAGGTAGTCTATAGTTTATTACTAATTGCTTTGGTCACTCCCCTTGTTTCTATCATACCAAGTTAGTCCTATTACATGCAGGTAATCTATAGTTTATTATTACTAATTGCTTTGGTCATTCCCCTTGTTTCTGTCATACCAAGTTAGTCCTTTTTGTGCAGGTAATCTATAGTTTATTACTAATTGCTTTGGTCATTCACCTTGTTTCTGTCATACCAAGTTAGTCCTATTATATGCAGGTAATCTATAGTTTATTATTACTAATTGCTTTGGTCATTCCCCTTGTTTCTGTCATACCAAGGTAGTCCTATTATGTGCAGGTAGTCTATGGTTTATTACTAATTGCTTTGGTCATTCCCCTTGTTTCTATCATACCAAGTTAGTCCTATTATATGCAGGTAATCTATAGTTTATTATTACTAATTGCTTTGGTCATTCCCCTTGTTTCTATCATACCAAGGTAGTCCTATTATGTGCAGGTAATCTATAGTTTATTATTACTAATTGCTTTGGTCACTCCCCTTGTTTCTATCATACCAAGTTAGTCCTATTATGTGCAGGTAATCTATAGTTTATTATTACTAATTGCTTTGGTCATTCCCCTTGTTTCTATCATACCAAGTTAGTCCTATTATGTGCAGGTAATCTATAGTTTATTATTACTAATTGCTTTGGTCACTCCCCTTGTTTCTATCATACCAAGTTAGTCCTATTATGTGCAGGTAATCTATAGTTTATTATTACTAATTGCTTTGGTCACTCCCCTTGTTTCTATCATACCAAGTTAGTCCTATTATGTGCAGGTAATCTATAGTTTATTATTACTAATTGCTTTGGTCACTCCCCTTGTTTCTATCATACCAAGGTAGTCCTATTATGTGCAGGTAATCTATAGTTTATTATTACTAATTGCTTTGGTCACTCCCCTTGTTTCTATCATACCAAGTTAGTCCTATTATATGCAGGTAATCTATAGTTTATTATTACTAATTGCTTTGGTCATTCCCCTTGTTTCTATCATACCAAGGTAGTCCTATTATGTGCAGGTAATCTATAGTTTATTATTACTAATTGCTTTGGTCACTTCCCCTTGTTTCTATCATACCAAGTTAGTCCTATTATGTGCAGGTAATCTATAGTTTATTATTACTAATTGCTTTGGTCACTCCCCTTGTTTCTATCATACCAAGTTAGTCCTATTATGTGCAGGTAATCTATAGTTTATTATTACTAATTGCTTTGGTCACTCCCCTTGTTTCTATCATACCAAGTTAGTCCTATTATGTGCAGGTAATCTATAGTTTATTATTACTAATTGCTTTGGTCACTCCCCTTGTTTCTATCATACCAAGTTAGTCCTATTATGTGCAGGTAATCTATAGTTTATTATTACTAATTGCTTTGGTCATTCCCCTTGTTTCTATCATACCAAGTTAGTCCTATTATGTGCAGGTAATCTATAGTTTATTATTACTAATTGCTTTGGTCACTCCCCTTGTTTCTATCATACCAAGTTAGTCCTATTATGTGCAGGTAATCTATAGTTTATTATTACTAATTGCTTTGGTCACTCCCCTTGTTTCTATCATACCAAGTTAGTCCTATTATGTGCAGGTAATCTATAGTTTATTATTACTAATTGCTTTGGCCACTCCCCTTGTTTCTAACATACCAAGGTAGTCCTATTATGTGCAGGTAATCTATAGTTTATTATTACTAACTGCTTTGGTCACTCCCCTTGTTTCTATCATACCAAGGTAGTCCTATTATGTGCAGGTAATCTATAGTTTATTATTACTAATTGCTTTGGTCATTCCCCTTGTTTCTATCATACCAAGGTAGTCCTATTATGTGCAGGTAGTCTATAGTTTATTACTAATTGCTTTGGTCATTCCCCTTGTTTCTGTCATACCAAGGTAGTTCTATTATGTGCAGATAATCTATAGTTTATTATTACTAATTGCTTTGGTCATTCCCCTTGTTTCTGTCATACCAAGGTAGTCCTATTATGTGCAGGTAATCTATAGTTTATTATTACTAATTGCTTTGGTCATTCCCCTTGTTTCTATCATACCAAGTTAGTCCTATTATGTGCAGGTAATTTATAGTTTATTATTACTAATTGCTTTGGTCATTCCCCTTGTTTCTGATCCACCAAGCACAGATACCCATGTCAAATCAGGTTATTCAGGCCGAAGAGTGGTTAACAAGTATTTTATAACACATTATATTTGTTATTAAAGAATGACAAGATCTAGTTAGTTTGAAAATATATAAACAAGTTATTGAAAGTATAATAGAACTTTCATGGTTTGGCCACATTTTAAGCCATGAGGAAACATCAAAACATTAGTGCCATAGGGCAAAATGCTGAGAACAGAGGACGAGATAGCTAAATCCAGGAAAAACATTTATAAGGCAGATAAATACAGGTGTATTAATACAACCACACATGGAATTACAGAGATACTGGCACCTTGCCATCTGCACAGCGAATGTGACATCATACCAATTTGCATGGTAAATGTTCGCCCACAATGGTTGCATTTGAACACAGTCATTTCCACCATCAGGCACTATCTGAAATCTCACACGCTTAGTGTGAACCTATCAGCAATCATTTTCTTCTTTGTCTTTATTCCATTCCTGATCTTTTCCCTCCATGCAACGTGATCAGCAGCGACTTGCTCTCTAGATGCAATATCAAGACTGTATCATGACTAAGTCCCACTGACACACATCTTTGTACCATAGTAGATGCCGACTACAAGATCTTTTACGCATCATCCGTAATGTGTCCAATCCATCTAAGTCTATGAAGACTGAGCCTGGAACACACACCAACCGATCTTTCCAAGAGCTATGCACAGATGTATTAATGCAAGCCTACATGGAGTTAAAGAAAACAGCACAAGATCTATGAAATGGAATGACCAGGAAGCTTCCAGACAAGCCCACAGGTTAACACAATTCATAATACGAATCGTGATCAAATAAAACCCGTCCCAATGCCCTTTTATACACATATGAAAGGTATACCAGCAGGTGTGGCATAATTAAACAAATCAACTGTTAGGCAGCAAGCACACACCTGGGGCCATCAGAAGAAGTCACTGTAGGCATTCACACACGCATCCCACTGCTTAGGGGGATGGTGGATGCTGCACACCAGTAACCTTTTTTTTTTTGGCCCATGTACCCTTTCACCATATGTTCAGAAAGTCGTCATCGGAAACCCTAAAATTACCCCCTGGTGGGAATTCCCCACCGGTTAAGAACCACTGCTGTACACGAAAAAGCAACTGTATCGGTATGCCAATGTTCGCGCACGTTTCAACTAGGGCTGTACCGGATTCAAATGTTTAAAATCCGGCCAGAGCCGGATTTATGAAGTGAGATCCGGCCGGAGCCGGATTTACAAATAAAAAAATAAAAATAAAATAACGTACTACATCACTTGATTTAGGTGAGTGGAGTCACTCGACTGTTCATTACTGCAGTTCATTACTATAGACATGACAATGATGACATATACTCATATTAAATCATTTAAATGTAAAATAATTACATTTACATTAGAATAAGTAATTAAGTAATATTAAGTTCCATAAGTTCAAGATGAAACATAATACATAAGCACATAATGAAACATAATACAATAAGCACACTAATTTAGTAATTTTAATTTTCAGTTTCAGTTTTTAGTTTTCACATTGTTTTCAGTTGGCAAATTGGCAGCTCAGTTACAACTCACAACAACAGTACATTGAACAGACTGAATTTATTGAAATACATTCATTCAGTAATTTCACTATTTCAGTCAGTCAGTCTTCATTATGGCTGTGAAGTTGAACTCTCAGAGTCAAGAAGGGACGAGTTGTATTTCAGGAAAATCAACGTCTCCGCATTTTGTGGTAAAAGGCTACTACGGTGGTCAGTGATAATGTCTCCTGCAGTACTGAACAGCCTTTCCGATGGCACACTTGTAGGTGGTGGTGCAAGAAATGCCTGCGCCAGTCTAGCCATACTTGGAAATCTTTGCTTATTGGCATGCCACCATGAAACTGGATCTGACTGTCGAGTTTGAAGTGGCTCTGACAGGTACTGTGTCACCTCAGTGTTAATATTGTTGCCTTCAGCACTTGCAGAACGATCTGTGGTGGGATTTTCCTCGACAATTGTGTCAAAACAGCTCCATAGGCTGGACTCGTACTGTGTGGCAGTGCTCACAGAAGTCAAAACACTAGTACTACTACCACTACTAGTAGCTGATGGATCCTGTGGACTGACTGTGTTTGCTGAATCAATAATGGAGTTAGCTGCATAATGGGTTCGTGCATCACTTCTACCACGTTCGGAGAAGAAGCACAGCTTGAATAGAGGATCCAGTAGTGTGGCACAGGTGTAAATACTGTTGGATTCAATGTCCGCAAATCTGCTGCTAACAGCTTCAAGCAGGGCTGCTTTCATAGTTTTGATCCCAGCATCACTATCTTCTTTCTGGAGGAAAGCCATGAGTGTTTTCACTAATGGGATCACAACTGATATTGATGCCTGAGCTGCACTTATTTCACGTGTGATTTCTTCAAATGGTGCCAAAGTAGCTACCACATTCTCCGTGACTGCCCACTGCTTGTGCCGTTAGCCCAGTTACCGAATCAATTTCAACACAGTACAGGCTGATGCTGCACCGTTGTTCTAACAGACGTCGTAGCATATAGAACGTTGAGTTCCATCGTGTTGTCACGTCCTGGATAAGCTGATGTTGTGGTAGGTTTAATTCATTTTGAAGTTCATGCAAACGACTGGTTGCTGAAGAAGAGTGTTTGAAATGTCCTACCAATTTTCTTCCAGTACTGATGATGCCAGTAACATACTTTTGATTCAAAAGACCATCACGCACACACAGCTGCAGTGTGTGTGCAAAACATCCAACACTTGAATAGCTGCCATCACGAAAGCATTTGGCAATGTTGAATGCATTGTCTCTCACAACAACATGGCACTTCTCACGTGCAATTGACCACTCATCCAGCATCATTTCAAAATGTGCAAGCAAGTTTGTGGCCATGTGATGTTCATCAAATGCAGTACAATGGAAGATTACACTGCGGTGAACGAAGGAGTCTGTTAAGCAATGGCCAGTGAGGCCCATAAATGACTGAGTGGTGTGTTCAGCTGTCCACGTATCTGTTGTGAATGATATGTAATCAGTGTCAGATATCATTGCTGCAATTTTTACCTTCAGACGTTTACACATGTCAGGAATGATATGTTCAGCAAAGTACTTTCTTGAAGGCAATTCATACCTTTTTTCCATTGTATGCATCAACTCTCTGAAACCTGGTCGTTCCACTACTTGAAAAGGCTCCATATCTATGGCTATCATTCGGGCTACGGCAGCATGAATGCGTTTAGCATTGGGACTGTTGATGTCCCAAATTTTGGCCCGGTCCCATGCCTGCACAATTGACTGCTGGGTACTGCTGCTTGCTTTGTGCAAACACGGTCCCAGAGTCATCATAGATGTGGTCGCCAATACACTGGCCTTCAGTGATGCTTTCTTTTCCATCATTTCGTCATAGCTTTTCTTGTGCATCGATCGCAAATGGGTCTGCATTGATGATGTTGAGAAGTCTTTGGGGCGATCTGATCGTCCACGCGATAACTGTTTGTCACACAACTTACATATTACTTTCGCTGAATCATCGTCTTTAACCTTGAAGTAATCCCAAACGGCGCTGTATGACTTAGATTTTGATGCCATTTTATTTTATGAGCAAGACCAAAGAAATTTACGAAAATAAATATTCAAGTTCCACAAACTCATGAAGTAATGCACCATTAAAATTCAAAATGAGTGTTTTTTTCTTAAAATTCTTATTTACATCAGCGAGAAATAGTAAACCGGAAGTGCTACTGTGCTATTGCCTAAAATTCGGCCTGGCCTCATGAAACATGTACAGAAAATTCACGTGACTAGGCAACACAAATCTGGCCTAAATTCGGCAAAATTGGACTGGAGCCGGAGCCGAAGTCAGATTTGTAAAAATGGCCGGATTCCAGATTTGCCGGAACCGGAGCCGAAATCCGGTACACCCCTAGTTTCAACTGACCCGCCTCACACATGATAAGTTTGGAAACGTTATATTTTATTTACTGCTTCAACTGCAGGAAGTCTGGAGCTATCAATAGCCTAGGATAGTTAATTAAATTTGCTTAGAACCCCCTGATTAAGAATACAACAAGTTGTAAGATAAGACGAGAACAGAGGCAAGCAGCTCAGGTGTACATACCGGTATGTTGGATATCTTTGTGATGGGCTCCATCTTCTCTGGACACCCAATGCTGACCTCAGGTATCCACAAAGCACAGCTGACATGGGTCCACTTTGTTCCACTCCTAACAAGGACAGGAAATACAAACCACTTTAGAGTACAATGATTTCAATAAAATACCGAGTGGAAAATAGATAACAAGCAACAAACATTCACTAATAATAGAGATCTCCCAAGATTTGCTGCCTCACACTGTGAAGGTAATGGGTTCATTTTTGGGTTGCGACATTCAGACCACGAGTGAAATATTTTCTAAGACTGTGATCATCATAGGAGCTGCTGAGTTCACACTTTGCATAATGCTCTTGGCAGACAGCTTTTCGTTCTGCAGCAAGAGACCAAGCCAGATGAGGTGACACAGGATGCAATCAAGTTGTTCTCTCGAATTTGACTAGCATTTTTATAAATATCTCAGTGAGAGATAGATATGAATATAAAGACCCCAAAAAATGCATTTAAATTCTTCTTTTCTTCTGCATTCATCTGGAATGTTGTTTTAGGCATAATTGTGTTGTGCCTGTTTACAGAAGAGCTGTGATATTTGAACCTTTCAGCTGACACATCCAACTTCTTCAGGCATTTGTTGGTGGGGTTACCTCCCTGGGTGTTTCTCACTGTTGTGGTGTTATTCCCCCACCCCAGCTGGCCCATTTAGAACAGCTGAAGACATCCCAGTCAGCCCTCAAGGGAAGGCAGGGGCAGACCATGGGTATTTCCCGCCATCCAAGGAGACTTCCATAATTGCAGAGTCGACACATAGCGCTCTGGTACTGGGCTCACCCAAGGAATCATCACGTCCTGCACATGGCTGCTTAGTCTCATTCCATACATTGGGCCTTCCATTCACCACAGGCTGTCCCTCCGGAAACCAGAAAAATACAGTCTGCAGATGACATCCACACAATGAGCTTTCGATTCAGACTTTTCATGTAATTTATTTGCTATCCAGGCAATATTCCATTTCGTGCCACTGGGACGCTTTTTCCACCTTTGATGACACCCACACAATTAGATCTTCATTCAGGACTTTCCATGTAATGGAGTTGCTGTGTGTTTATTTGACCTATGCTAGGTTACTACAGATTTCTTAACTCTATGGTGCTATTTCAATGCCTGGAAGCAAATTATGTTCATATTCAATAGTTGTGAGTTCTTCTGGCTAATGAAGACATCTTTTTAAGGGCATCTAACAGGCCATGTGTCAAAGAACACTTGTTTACAGCAAGACGCTGTCATCATTTGGAGGCAACAGGTTTAAATTCCAGTGTAGTCACTATAGCTTTCAATATGTATGTTGTCTAGTGTATCCGCCAATCTCTACTCTTATGAGTGCTAACCAATACTTATATATTTGTTTCTCACATAGTGACATGGAACCACCAAATTCACATGAACAAGAACACTGACAGTTCTAACTAAAATATTAATTGCATTGAAATTCTCACTTGTGCTTATGGAACACATTTTTTTTTTTCATAACACGAAAGTCAAGGTGCTTAACTAATATAGTAAAGCCATTTACATACTGGCACCTTGCCATACAATAGTTTGTTACATTGTGCTTCAAAACAAGAAAGGCACAACAACCTCTCCATAGCACTAAGCCAGTGCTGAATTGTAAAGACCTTGTGTTGCCACGCACCATGATCCCTCTCTCGGCCTGCCTAGTTTACTCCAGAGGGAAGGTAACACCAATATATCTGGCATAAGACAAGCTGCAGAAGCTACCGTATCAGCAAAGCAATGCTATAGGGGTCTGGTCTGATTTGACATGACAATTAGTCTTTAGTTTGCATTTCCTAGCAACAGGATGAGACTTGTACCCTTCCAATTGCACTCCTCCATCCAAAGGCATTGGCACAATGTGAGGTGTCAGGTTTGGGAAGCGTACCAACATTCGGCGCTAACAAAAAGAATAGTGCTCAGACATATCTGACTAAAACTTGGCCTAATAGCCACTTACATACCATAAAATATATTGAGAATATGCTGTTATGCCGTTATCTTCCACAACCAGAGTGGCACACGTGTGGCAATGTCAATTCTACACCAGCTGCCCTTACTGTATCAGAGCTGTGGTACCAACTTCACGAGTCTGGACCCATTCTAAAGCTGTTCTGGCAGGAAGATATTGAATCCTGCCTCTACAGGAAATCAAACCTAGGTTCACTATGTTAGGCAAGTAAGTGGGCTAACTAAACAGGTTCAAGCCAAGAGGAGTGACTTCACTGCACAAATTTTTACTCAATCTAGAGAAGTAGCCAGCCAAGAGCAAAGCATGAACTCTGTAGCAACAGAGATAACCCCCAGGGGTCTCCAGAAAAACTGCACTCACGATCTGAACAATACAGTATGAAAACAAACCCACGACCTTCACAGCATGAGGCAGATGTCTTAACCACTTTGCCACCGAGACCCCTTGTGCGTATGTGCACTAACGCCTAGCAAAATTAATCTACATAATTAAAATACCAAAATGGTGATAATTGAACACTAGAAAAAGAAAATATAACACTGAATAAAATAATTAGCAAAAAATATTCATACTCTGTGAGTCATAAATGGTGATGTGGAACAGAAGGATAAACAAAAAACAAGCACCAACTTGGTAGACTTCATGGCTCCTCCTCTCTTTGGACACAACAAGCACATCGGTTTGATTCCTAGTGCGCAGATTCTACATAACCAGCTGCCTTCTGGGATAGTCTGAATCCCATAACAAGCCTGTCAGACAAACAGCAAGACAGTTAGTAACGGACACTTCCACAAATGGTTTATGTATTTCTTCTTCTTTGTGACTCTTTCGAGAAAAGTGCATTGCACTTAGTTATGCACCTCAAAGATCAGTCAGTCCGACTTTGGCATGCATTTGTGTATGGTTTGCTTGCTGTAGACAGATTCCTGCAGGCTCCTCGGTTGAACATCTAGGGCTGTTTCATCCAGCCATAGAACAGACCTCTAGGCCAGAGCTCCTCAAAGGATGTGATAGCGACTATGTGGGTGAACGCAATTGCCGGCAATTGTACAGTATTGTATGGGTTCTGCAGGTCAAAATGCTTGCCAGCGTATACACATTGCTGTAGAGGGTATATTTTGTGTGCATGTAGTTACTGAGTTTGCTGTGTGCTATCTAAAGATAGCGTGCCCACGATGCATAAAATTGCTGTTTGCAAACTTTATTTTTAGCTATTTATAATTATTGTACATGTCTCTAGCTTGAAGTAATAGAGCGGTTCACGTTTTTCAGTGGCCCCCAAAAGCTATGCCCAATGTAGTGTTGTAGCTACTTGAAGGGTCTCCTATGACAGGTCAAGGGATAGGGACTTGATGTAGTGAGGCACAAACCTGCTGCCTTGTAGTGTAGACAAAATACAAAGGAAGGCAAACTCAAGGGGTAAAAACGGCTGTCAAAAAGTTTCTGCCCAGTCCATACTTTCACTTGGGAGATCTGACTTGTAGCTGCATCATTCCTAAAATAGCTCTTGGGGTTAAGAAAGTATATAAGCTTCTTTGCCACCACATAAGGAAACATTGTTAGAGGTAATAAAACACACCATTTTACTACTAAATTCAAACACAGATTCGACCATATAATGAAACAAACTACAGCAACCAGCCCTTTACCTGGTGAACACAGATATCACAGCCATCGCAAAACACCATCTCATTTGTATCTTCGCTCTCCAACTGTAAATATCAAATAAACAAATTAAAATAAGTCTCAAGTTTATAATTCAATATAAGTTTCTATGTCTTTGATGTGCCAATTCAATGATTCTGAACCCTTTGAAAGCTTGGCCATGACCTAACGGTGCCCTGTGCAGCTGGTCCTAAGAGGAAAATCTCAAATTCTGCATAAAGTTGCCACTTCATGATATATAAGGACCATGTCACAATCACTAAAGAAGAAAATCAGACTTTTGAGCTTAAATACCACAGAAAAGTTCTAAGAATATTGTGGATCAAGAAGAAGAAATATACTAACACCCGACAAGATCTGAACATCGAAGAAAAGTGGTTCATAAATAGCACCATGTCTATCTCATTAACTGACACACTTTGGCCAACATTATTAATCTTCACAGTGGCTTGGAAAGAAGAGTAATGGAAAGCATGGTTCTTGCAGGAGTCTAGCACGAAACTAGGCACAGCACTCTACAGACATTAGTGATTGGTTGATATTATAAGATGTCTATACTTAGTATAAGCTGCAAAATTCCCCCACCCCTTATCTAGCAAAAGCAGTTAGTTAGTTAGTCGAAGTTCCAACTTCATGGCAATGGGTTATCCCTATTATGCTCCGTTCCTGTGCCAGTGAATATCACACAAAATGCTCCCCACTGTCCAATGTGAAAAGTGGAACAGACAGGAGTCTCGGCAATCCAACAGCACGCACATAATGCCGCCGCCAGAATGCCAACACAAAAGTCCTCCACGAAAGCCACAGTTCATCGTCGATGGAATTGGCAGTCATCAGAAAGACCTCATTGACCCGGGGTTTCACACATGGCTGTCTCTATCCGCAGGGCGACCCGCCGAAAGGGTCACATTAAGCACGAACTCCGTAACTCCAGCGATGACTCCCAGGAGTCTTCTGAAAAATGCACTTGCGAACCGAAGAAGGCAAATCAGTCAATTCAGCAACAGCCGTTAGCCATTGTTCTGAACATGCAGGTCACTGTACAAACAAAAGCGGACATGTAGAAGCATTCCACGTGACTATCACAGCTCACAGAGTCGTGCCACGCACTCACTCAGTAGCGGGGCGACGGAACCATATACTACCAGTCCAACATGAGGAAAATGTGAAATGCAAACCGCAGCCACAAAGATAATACCCCAGAGGACCGGCAAAAGCAGACTAATGTTTACACAGTAAACACTTGAAAAAAAAAAATCAGACCTCAACATCAAAGAATAAAAGTACTGTTCAACATTTAAAAAAAACTAGTTTGGAAAATAGTGCATACAGAATATGTGGAATGGCGTACTGTACACAACATATTTAAACAGACCAATCAGAGATGCACTCTTTAACATCTGCCAAATGATAATAAGTACCTACTGGTGCTCCTGGCCATAGGGATATTTTTAAACACTTCCTTAGCCTGGACCCAGATGGAATACACAAGTACTAAAAGCAGAAATGATTGATTGATTGATTGATCTAGGAACCGACATCACAGCATCCGGGGCATTCCCACAGGCACTCCATCCCCATCCTTAGCAGCCAGCGAAGAGTTCCAACACCAATAGTACCAGTAGCATTCTGATTATATGTCCATCTCGCCTTTCCTCTGAGCGTCAAGCGCCGGCCAGATCCCCTTGTCACTCCTCGCTGCTTCATTCTTGCCAGACCATGATGATCCAATTGCTCCTCCGAGGTGTACACGTGCACCCACAAGGCCGCAACCACGTCTGCCTGTCATGCATCAATACTCCACCAAGTTTTGCAGAGCCAGCCAATCTGTCCGCCTGTTCAATCCCCACATCACCGGTATGCCCCGGAGAAAAGATCCAGGCGATGCTTGCCACCCGTGACCTCCGAAGCGAAGCAAGCCACTCTGCACCAGTTACAATCATGATGTGTGTGTGTATCGTATTCTCGATCCAGCGGAAAGCTGCAGTGACCGCCTCCACCTCCATTCTTAAGCTAGATGTTGTGGTATCATATGCCAGGCTCTCCAGCACCAAACATCAGCCATTAGCTTTTGCTATGAACCCTCAGGTACTTCTCCTACCTCTCGACACTGAACCATCTGTGTAGATAATCACATCAACCAAGTGAGCATTATCCTGAATTAGTTGCTGGATTTCCACTCCCTGAACTCCCGGCTGAATGTGATTATAACTCTGCACAAGTCTGACTGCTCCGCTGAAAGAACCAAAGGAATACTAAGTACATGGAAACAAAAAACGAGAGAATTCAGAAGAGCTGCTGAAGAAGCTAGGGAGAAAGCACTTTGAAAAACATTTCAGAATAGTTCCCCCACAGTTGCAGCATTACGCTCTGAGGTATCACAAAGGTATAATAAGTATGATGCTAGTGTTCAACACAAGCCATATTTTGGAATCGATTGAAATTGAAACATTTTAACATAAGGGAGTGACTTCACATTCAGTTTCTAAATGATTCCCTGACAGTCAAGAAATGTTAGACTTGATTACACAGTTACTGACTAGTAGCACAGTGGTCAGTACACTTCTTCCCAAAATAATAGTCTGGTTTTAATTCCAAGCAGTGGTGGGACTTCCCTGGCCAACACGGCCTTGGAGTCAATCTAACCTTGTCAAGCAACTACTGGATAGCTTACACTATTTTAAAGAGAATTCTTCTTCTCTGTACACCTTGAGATGTCAACATGAATTGACTCAAAGAAAGCAGAAGTCAATGTAAGCTTGTTGGCATCTCCCAAGAGTTGTCTTCAAATGGAGCAGATGTAGGCCAAAATAATGTTCCCTGTTCTGCACATGCTGGACATTCCAGCAACAAATGTTCAACTGTCATTTTACCAGTTGTATTCATCTTCTGCCGACTTCCTGGCCTAGAGGTTAGTGACTTTTCTCCGTAATCTTGTATACTCTCGTAGGTAACGTGACAATGGTGAGAATCAGCAGTGGTTCGAATCGCGTCTGTAACTTATGGGCTATGTGAACCGGCCGCTCAGAAAGCAATGGCAAACTACTGAGCATAATCTTGCCAAGAAATCAACAATCAGCTGAAAGATGCTGATTTTGACAGCGGTGTCCTATAGAGGATATGCACAAAAATAAAAAAAAATTTTTAAAATTCATCTTCTATCTTTAGTTTATTAAACATGTAGTATTTCAATCTGTTGTCTTGTGCAGAGGCTGAATACTGTTACCTGTTCTCTTCGGTGGAGTTTGTAATATGTATCTTCTTTCTGATGGCCAAGACAATCAGATTCCCACCAGGTTTTATAACTGCATCTTATAAATCTCTTGGCCTTATCTTAGGTTATGTCTATATCAGGCTGAACTTTCTTCACCAGTCTGTCAACATCTTCATTTCCAAGTATGGCACAATATAAGGGGATAAATTGTAAAACAACCCTTTTGGATTTCTGAAATAAATTACACATTTTTCAGTAATCTATCTGCAAAGGAAAAGTAGTGAGGTAGAGAACTGGTCACTAAACCTCTGCATGCTATGACAGATATTATACGTGAATTTCTGATACTTCATACCCCAATGGCAGTACTCAAAGACAATTTATCTTGTCAATTACCTACCATTCTACAAACATCCTCATCATACTACACAAAGATAACTTTCACTTATCTCATTAATTACTTACCATTCTACAAACATCACAAGCAACATCCTCGTCATACTCTATTCCAAGCCCTTCTTCTGTCTTCTTCAGGGCGTTCGTTTTAATGTAACACTGTGAAAAACAAATAATTTATTAGTAATGTATTCAATCAAAAACAACAGCACACAGATCAACACAGTTTACTAATTATGAACAGCTTTTAATAATCCAGTCTTGCAGAGGATTTGCAACCAACCACAAGTAGGAGTATGTTTAAAGTTATTTACTTATACTATATGAAATAGTGGCTCATAAATATGGATATACAAAAGAATAGATCACATTTCATGGAGACAAAAGCAAACAATTATATACATGAAAAAATATATAATTTTTTTTTTAAATATAAAAATAAATAAGGAGAGTGTAGCTGGGAATGAAAAAAACCGTTGAAAAGAGAGATAACAGAAACAAAAACATTCTGGCCACATTAAAAGTCTTAGCTACTAGAGTCAACCTAAGTTGAGTTTGGTATCTTTGGGGCAATTATTAGTTACTTCTTATGATGTGTGACAAGAGTTAAAGAACTGTAAACAATATTGATTGACAATATATTCTGTAACACTCGTACTAAACTTAGAATATTTAACTGTAACGTTACATCAGAACAACTGTGTGGATTAGAAACAAGAAGAATAAACAATTACGAACAAACTACAAACGTTTATTAACTACCCAAGCAGAATAGAGAAACTAACATGGTATGACAGAATCTTTAATGTGGAGCTTAAGGAGAGACCTAGACAGATTCCAGCGAATCTAGAGCTGAGGAAAAGACACTAGCCCTTGATAGAACACACTGAAAATAACCTGATATCTCATCTCACCTTGTTCCTCTTGTACGCTGCGGTGTCGAGGTGAAGCATAAACAGTAGGAGTGTCCATTTATGGGCTTCGTGTATCGAGATTCCCATGCATGCTGCTATTCCCTCTGTCCATCATTTACATAGCTGGCGTCTCTTGCGCTTATATTTGGTCTGTGCATCATTACTTGTGGTATACTGCTTGTTATTTGGTAATCTTGTTACATGGCCAAACCATTTAACTTGCTGTTTTCTGATGAAAAAACCTGAACTAAAAACCTGTTGTCTGGAACCCACAGAGCAAAGAAATAAAAGAAACCTGGAGACAAGAATTAGAGACAGATGAAAGATATAGGGAAGACATGGAGGGAGTTGCGGGATATTGAAAAAGAAAGGACATTCTGGCCTAAGCTGGTTGAGGGCCTATGCTCCAAAAGGAGAGTACAGGGCAGAAGATATTCCCCATGTCAATTGTGCAGCTCCACACAAGTGAATGTTAACTGGAAGTTGAGTGGTCATTCCCATTGGCTGATGCTATGTATAAATAATTCCCAAACTGCCAACTAATTATGACATATTCAAGCAGTCAGCGATACAGCTCAACTATGTACCTGATTTTCTAGTTCTTCAATCATTCTTTCCAGGTTCCACTCATTTATCAACTGTAATCCTGGAAGCACAGAAAAGTTGGAAAGATAAGAATATAAGTATAAAATAATTTTTATAACAATGTGCAAGATTAAGATATATATAAAAATGTGTAGAACCCACTAAGAAATTATTTACAGCATTAATAGCTGCAAGAAATATAAATTAAATAACTATAAGACAATGATAACTTGATGATAAATATAAGACATATAAAATAACAGAGAAAACACTGTGATGACTGGTCAAAGTTGAGCTGAGTCAAGAATCAGCTTCACAGCACTCGAGACAATCCCACACGTGCTCGCTCCATTATCTTCAACAGCCAGCAAAGAGTCCAAATGCTAATGGTACCAGTTCTAGCCTGATGTGTCTGTGTGACCTCTCCTCGGAGTACCAATTATTGGCCAAATCCTCTGATCACTCCCTGCCGCTCCATTCTCTCCAGGCTGTTGGAAGATTAGTGAGAAAAGAGACAGAGGCAGACCAAGAGAAATGGTGCTAGATAGACAAATACAGTGGCATAGAGAGATATTATAAGCAGAGTTGATCCAGAGCACCAGGGACCAAGGTCTATTGAGACACAAGAACACATATGCCAGCTGCCAGGACACACGGTGATAGAGTGTTAGCTGTTGTTATATAATATGCTGGAATACTGAAGGAGCAAACAATTACAATTAGCACCGATTTATTAGTTGACACTGATTTTTTTTTTTCGCTCACTCGCTTTGAACTCAAGTATAGTCCACACACACTATTTGTAAAGTAGTGATGGACTGAATTTTGTGTGTGGGTTAGCTTTCCCTATTAACAGTGTTCTTCGCCATCAGACGAACCCACTCCGACTTCAGAGGTCCTTGTAATTAACATCCCTAATTCAAGGACGACAGGTCAACATTTTAGTTCAGCTATGTGGTGTAGGAGATGAACCGCTAACCTCGGCATCAGCACACCAGATGTTTAAGAACACTGTTCTTATCCATTCGGCCATGCGGACCTGCATACACTGATTTTATCCCTCATTTCGGCATAGCCTCCTGCCAACCAACTCACTCCGAGGCATCATTTCCTACCTTTTACTATCTCATAGAGCTCCACTGATGTCCCCTCCATATTTTTCATGTATCAAATTCACTTCTCCATGTGTTGTTAGGTCTTCCTCTATTTCACTTGCCCAGTGATTTCCAGACAAAGGACTTTCTAGCTTCACGATTTGCAAGTTTTTCCAACGTCTCCTATCGAGGGTCAGCATTTTCTCCTCACTTCTTCTCTCATTAGAATCTGCAAGTCTCTCCCTAAGCTCTTTTAGAGATTGTTTCTTAGAACGCTTTCCCCCAAACGACACATCACATGTACTCACCCATTTCTTCCCTGTCGTCATTGACAAGCTGCAGCCACATCACATCCTGGTCATCAAGATCGTATCGAACTATAGCGTCTGCCACTTCCTGCATGTTTGTCAACTCATGTTGACATGCTTGGTATGTTTCATCATTCTTTTCGTGCAAATACTTGCGTGGGGGTCTGTTAAAAAAGAGTAAACAATGGGCCTAATCTAACTATTAAGTAAAATACTAAACTGTAATGGCTAATAAAGCATCTGATAAAAAATATATCAGATAAAATTGTTTTTAAAAATCCCACTTTCAAAATCAAAGTTAGCTCCGCAAATGAACAATAATTTTGTTCAAAAGGAAATGAAGGATTATCATTACCCACACAACATACTGATAATTAAAAGTAAATAGCATGGGTTTAAAAACATAAAAGTCAAGAACAAGTGTTGGGAATATGATGCCAGAACCATATTTTTATAGGCTAACGATCATTTGGCAAGTGAAGTGGTCATTATAAGACATTACTTCCCAAGTCATTTCCTGGTGGCTGAGTCAGCCTGGGAGACCAGGTCAAATTTACAAATCCACCCTGAAATGGATTTGAATCCATGAACGCCAGCCTGGTCGGCAAATATCTAGCCACAATGCTATCACTGCTTCCAAAGTGCACTGGAGCTATATGCAAATTTCCAGTGAGACCTGGATACTCACTAAACAAGCTGAATAGCGCATAAATGCCTTTGAATATAAAAGTTATAGACAGGTTCTAAGAAATTCTTCGGTAAAGCAAAGAACAAAAGCAACCATACTTCAAAAGCTGAATATTGAAGATGGTTGGCTATTAAAGATGATAAAACAAAGAAAATTGATATATTCTGGTCACTTGAAACGTCATGAAAGTTTGGAGAGGACAATAATGGAGGGGTACATGCCTGGGAAGAGAGGAAGTGCAAGACCAAAGAGAAGATGGGTGCAGGATGTGGCGGATGATCTCCAGATGGGTATATCGGACACTGGACAACTTGCTTGTGACTGAGAAGTTTTCTGGAAGGTTGTTATGGGAGTGAGGTTCTGCAAAGGACATACTACTGAATGAGTGAATTACTGTTTCCAATATTATACTCCATCAGAATAAAATGTACACGCCCATGCAATGGTTTATACATGTACACATGCTCTCCCTCATACTCATACACAACTGCAGTAAAGATTACTTCCTTATTTGAGGTTTCCACTACCTGCTAGGATCAATCATTCTCATTATCTTTCTTAAATTAAATAATGTATGTTTATAAAATGGCCGCACGTGGTGGCCTGAATTTAGCATAACTGATTGGGTTTGGTATAACATATGGCAGTTGTGAAGCCAGCTTAAGTCTTCACATTATGAACTCATACTTACAGCTTAAAGTCTCCACTTTTGGGTTTCTTTGCAATTTCTCTGCGGAAATACAAGTGATATAATTTCTGTATAGATTATTCACAATTTGCCAATTGAAACATCTGCTTATATGATAAAGTAAAGATGACAGCATATGTTAATAATTTATATTGAATTAAGCCAGAGGAAGTAAAAATCAAAATAATTCAGGAGTCAGCATATCTTTTTTGAAAATACGGACTAAACATAACAATAAAAAATGTAGGCGCTAGGTAAACATTTCAGGGGGCCATGATGGCTAAACTTCCTGTGATTTGTCTACCCCTGGATGAAGCATATGTAGGTCTGTTTAATCAACATAAAGATGACAATGTCCAACAGATGTTTCGCTCAACTTCTTTCTAAGGCTAAAATTATTTAGGTTTCATATATGAACTTGGCTCAGAGAATTCTATACAGCTTATGCTTATGGCCAGAGCTGGGAGTTCTTCCTTGTGGCTACCATCTTCCATAAACACAATCAGAAAAAAATCTGTGATATCCATTATACTGAAGAGCAGCACTCATATTTTTTCAGTATAAAATCCTGACAATGCTGGTGGCTGATATGTACAATTTAACCCATATACTACCAGGTTTCCAAGGGTAGAAGAGCAGTGACAAAGAAAGAGGTGATCTGAACCTCTAATTGAATGGATCTGCATCTCTAACTGAATGGATCTGCATCTGTAATTGAATGGATCTGCACCTCTGGGTGGGGTACTGGTGCAGGATAAGACAGATGTGGTCAAGGCCCTTTGGGATATTGTGTATAGTGTGGAAGAACATATAACTATCATTGCCTAGAGAAAATGGTGCTGCATGGAGTGACCTGAGGATCTGGCTGATGTTCAGTACACCAATGAAAGGCCAGACGGATATAATCAGACTGCTATTGGTAACATGAATATTGGGACTCTTCGCTGATCATTCAAGATGAAGACGAAGCACGTATGGAAATGTCCGTAGTGCTGTGATGTCAATTCTTGACTAACTGAACTCTTAACTGCTACATTCTTCCTGAACAAAGGGCAAAGTTAGGTGCCCATTTTGTAACCTTGAGTGCTGAAATGATTCAGTGATCTGCCACCAACTGTTGATTAAACCCTGGCTGCTGTACATCTCCACAGCTCTGTCAGTTACAATTGTGGCCACACATGTGACCTGAGAGTGCCACAACTGTGTCATTTTGGTGCACAATTTTGTTTAACATCTGCTCATTTTGAACTCAAGTGTGCTATTACTTCAGTGCACTGGGCTCAATTTTACATATTGATTAGATTTCACTAATACTAGCAAACCTACCCCAACTTCAGAGGTACTTGTAATTTACGTCTCCAAGTTAAAGACGAGAAGTCAACATTTTAGTCCAATTGACCGGCGGAGGGGTTTGACATCGCTACCTAACTACCAGCACACCAGAAGTTTTTAAGAGCAAGAACTGTTATCCATTCGACCAGGATGACCTCCCTTAGCGTAAATGTATTACAACGTATTTCTTTCTGTGTAAAGTGGATTTTAATTTACACTAATCAATGTCTGGGTTAGAAGACACTGAAGTGGTCATATGGATGCTAAAGTCATCAACATCAGTATGTGCCATGCCGATAAGCGTGGGCGGTATTGGTTCACCATCTCCAGAGTCTAGGAAGTTAGAGAGTCTACAATTGCTTTCCTTCTGCAATGACCAGTGGTTGGTGATCGAGGCATTTCTCTATAAAATGTCTTCCGCCTATCATCGCAAACTTGAGACCATAACCAACAACTGCTAAAATAGCAACTGGTATAAAGTGATATTAACTCCACTGTGCAGCAAGCATGGCAGGAAGCTTTTGATCAGAAATAATCCTTCGCTTGTTTCAGCCCCTTTACCTCCTTGACACTCTCATGGGTGACAGCCCACCCAGCACATGACTACCAAGTGTTTTTCTCCTGTCATGAATTCACATATCCTGCTTTGATATGTTTAACAGCATTTCACACTTATGACACAAGTACATCACTGTATGTGCCTGCCTGCAAGCCGTCTGGGAGGTCAACATTGTACACCCAGTGTGCATCACGGAACCTTTCATTTGACCACAGGAAAGACTTTAAAGACTTTTCCTGGCCATTTGTCTGTCACTGCCTCTATACGGATTACAGCAACATTTGGCGGGAACAGAAGGAGAAATATTTAAGACAAACTAGGGTAATGTAACAAGAGACTAAGATCAGAAGTAAATCTGTGCCTGAAGCTTGTCGACTTAGAAACAACTACACAATGAAACTAACCTAATTTCTAGCGGCAGAATTTCACCCTCATCAACAGGAACCTGGACCCCCTTTTCCCACTCCTGTCTCCAGGGGTCAGAAATCACCAGGTAGTCACTCTCATACAAGATCTCAGTGTCTGCCATCTTCATGGCACTAATGAGGTCTTTTCGAAACAGCTGCAATGAAACAAAAATTACAGCAACTATTTACCAACTGAATATTTAGTAACATGGGGGAGTGGAACCCTGGATATTCATGGTAGTATAGAGAAATACTAGTTTCCCAATTTTCTTATTCATAGTTTATGCAAAGCATATTTAGCAAGTGTTGTCATCATCATCCTCTTTCCTGCCAATTCGTGTAGGTGTTCATACTTCCCCACAAATCTGTCCTTGGTATTGTAGAATTCCAAGATCCAAAATCTTGGGAAGATTGTGTGGTGGTTTTCCATTGCCTTCCACATCCACATAGGGATATTTTACATCTGCATTTAACACAAAGTTCGGACTCTCAGGACAAGTGAGTACCCTGTTTTGAAAATCTCCATAGTTGGCCACTTATTCTGTTAGATATTCAGTCCCCAGTGTTGTGTTTCCCATCCTCTACCATGTGGAGTTGCAGTTGAGATTTTAACTAAGATGCATGACAGTGTTGTGTTGAGATCTGGTCCTTTCAGTTGGCTCATCTTGTATAGCTTCAAGTAAGCCTCATCATGTATAGTTTAGACACCTTCGCCATATTATTTCTCAAACATTTTAATTACAAACTTAATAACACTTCTTCTTTGTACACCCTCAAGCATTACTATGAATATATTCAAAGAAATTGGAAGTAAGCTTCGGCTTCCTGACATCAGTTTTTCTTTGAATGGAGCAGGTGTAGGCTAAAATAGTTTTCTCTGTTCTGCATACCTTGGACACTCCTGCATCAAATGAATTTATGAATTTCATTAAAACAGACAGAAATGAAGTGGAGGGAGAGAGAGAGGAAAGGAACGAGAGTAGTTCAACTTGAGTTGAGCTGTGACAAAATAAAAATTAAACAATGTTGGAGAAACATTGATGAGAATGAGGTTTTGTCACATAGTGTTAGGAATTCACTTGTACAGTTACCTCAGCTGTCTTGTTGTGGCTGGAGTGTACAGCACTTTGTTTATTGATGACATTTGGACTTTTCTTGCTCATTTTGCCTTGCTTGCTCTTTGAATCTGGGTACAAAATATATATCAATATATTATTACCATAACAAATATCACAGTACTCTGGGCACACACATAAAGCATCAGTCTCCCTAGAAAATTGAAGGCCATATGTTTACTGTCCCTGTGCCCACACAGAAGGCATCTTTGGAAGTCAATAATATGTCTTTTCATTAACACAAAACTCCTGTAAGACCAGAATATACACAAAATGTTTTGGCTGGCAACTATGCAGAGAAACCAGGCCTAAATGTATACAGCCCAAATACAACGTATTCATAAAGCCAAACCCGAACTAAGAAACATTTCTATTTGATCCAAGTCACATTTTTCAATTAAATATTGTTCACATAGCTATGGCAAACTCTTTTTTTTAAATTTCACATATCCATTACAGGACATTGCAGTCAACACCAGCATTTCTCAGCTACTGTTGATGTCTTGGCAAGTTTTACATTCAGTAGTTTGCCATTGCTTTCTGAACAACCGGCTTACATACCTCCGTAAATAACCAAAGCAACGCGATCCGCTGCCAAATCTCACACAGCTGTTTTGTACGAGAGTATACAGGATTATGAACAACATCCTTAACCCCTGCGCCAGGGAGACCGGCTATGGCAAAGTACTGAATCTAAAATTTGCCTAGGAATCACATACAGCCAAATAATTTTGGCGTTGACTGATACGTCCTGTGAAGGATATGCAACTTTCTTTTTTTTTTTTTTTACATTTTTTTAACTCAAAACAATGTTTTCCCGTAGTGAATTTGAATAACGAAGACACAAACAATAGATTGCACGATTTATTGCCTGGCATATTTCGCTGCATCTCGTCAGGTACATACTGCAGAAATCACACAACTTACGCGAATTAACTAGATAAATCCTTCAAGTTGAAATATACACATATTCGCACAGTAATGTCAATTATCTACCACGGTAATTTTAAGCTGACTAACATGTCTTTCTGTTTACACAATTCTGGCTTGCGTTGATTGATCATAATTGCTTCTGCAAACTTTAACAATCAACGCAAGCCAGAATTGTGCAAACAGAAAGACATGTTAGTCAGCTTAAAATTACCGTGGTAGATAAGTGACATTACTGTGCGAATATGTGTATATTTCAACTTGAAGGATTTATCTAGTTAATTCACGTAAGTTGTGTGATTTCTGCAGTATGTACCTGACGAGATCCAGCGAAATATGTCAGGCAATAAATCGTGCAATCTATTGTTTGTGTCTTCGTTATTCAAATTTTTTTACTGTTGTAATATCCTTAGATCCTTTTATGCCTCTCCATGCTTCCTTTGATGGTCCCACTCATCTTAACTCTGTAAATATGTATCCAGAGCACACCCAGCTGTTACCCTGCATTTCTTATGTGTATGTCCCAACCTTCCCAAGTATTTCACATTTCTGTAATTCTGTATTGCTTGATTTGCCAACATCAACATGTAGCAACTCCTTTGCAAAAAATGCTTCTTTTCAACCTAACAGAAAGAATCTTGATCCTTCCACAGTTCATCTGCCACAGGTATTTTCTGGCTACTTAAATGTGAAGTATCAAATGGAAGCATCTTATTGACAAATATATGCAGCTTTGCTGCGATGATATGGAAGAGATCTCAAGTCTCAGTCATGCACACATACAAATTTACGCTGCTGAAGTAGGGGTCTCCGGGAGCAAGTGGTTTAAGCCTTCTGCCTCATGCACAGAAGGTAATGGGTTCGATCCTGGACTTCATCAATCGGTTCCATGAGTGATATTTTTACAGAGACTACTGTGGGTCGTAACCAGAGCTACAGAGTTCAAACAGGCAGTTAGTCGTTCTGTGGAGAGTGGCCAGGCTATTTGGGATAAAACTTGATGCAATGAAGTCTCCCTCTCGCCTTTTAACTACGTTTCTTCTGTTAAAACTGATGTTTTCTCTCCAGGCAGCTGTGAGTTTCATCCTGGTCTGGGAGGGACAATGAAGACGGATCTAGCCTTATTTAGTTTTAAACGAACATTCTCGCATCTGTCTTTACTGCAATAGCAAAACGAACATAATTTTTAAAAAAGAAAAAAGCCTTTTCTGTGTACTGTTGACCTTTGTTAACTTTTTTTTTACAATTAAATATATTTATCCCCATCAACATATTTGCAGAACTTTGACTTTTGAAACTTGTAATTTATAACAATAAATATTTTGCTTACAGCAACCATTAGAAAAGAATGTTATTTTGTAAACTTGGGATGAAAACATACAAAATATTTTAGTTACAACCACCATATCGCAGAACTTTCACCTTTGAAACTTGAAAAATTAAATTGCACTAACATCCACCCATCATGTGCCATGCCAATAAGCGTGGGCGGTCATGATTCGCTATTTCACTTGATCACCAGAGTCGTGGATTAGCTCAGTGTTCCTGTCTCGACCTTGCCACATGGCCAAACCATCCAGGTATTTACTTCTCTGTCTTCCCCTTGTTCTCTACTGAGAGTAATCTTACCAAGAAATCAACAATAGCGGTAAAATTCTGGTGTTGACAGCAATGTCATGTAAATAGGATAGGTGGGAAAAAAAATGACCCGGGATACCGATAATAGGGAAAGCTAACTCACACACAAAAATCAGTCCAATGCACTCACTATTAGCAGTAAATGCTAGCACGAGTGTGGACTACACGTCAGTTCAAAGCAAGTGAACGCAAAAATAAAATTGTATTATTTTCTTTTTCAATCAGAACATTTACGTGTGTACAACACAAAATTAAACACACAGAACTGTACATCTGGTACAATTTGAGAGAAAAGAAACCTGATATGCTCAATGTAAAACCTCAGACTATTGCTAGATACATACGTTGGTAACCTTTGCCCTTCCTTGGAGCAGGTTCATCGTCTTCGTCACTGCTGCATTTATCTCCCTTAGAAGGACCAGGCTCTGAAAAATTCATTGCATAAGTCACAATTGTACAAATCTCAAAAAGGAAAGTCTAGGTAAAATAAGGTAATGACAGCAGATGCAGCTGCAAAGGGTGTAAATGTTAGGGCATCTCATACATTTTAACTAGTTCGGCGGGAGAGATGGCAGATGGAGAGAAATTGTGTTGAATGGTATACAATAGTGGTGTGCAGGAATATCTAAATTGAATTGATCTGTGGAAAAACATGAATGCCTTGTCATTTTACAAGGCACATGATGATGATTGTTAAAAGTTTGGTTTGGGTTAAGGAACACTTTCATTGCATATTGATATCTCTATAAGTGTTTCAGTCTATTCCTCTAGATTACACAAGGTGAATCTCAGCACAGCACACAAACTCGGCAGAACTAGTGAGAATCCAAATAATTTTTATATATTCTGCTTGCTCTTTTTTATTTAAAATCACCAAGGGATTATTAACATGTGCAATGTGCACACGTTTCCCAAATTTGTTGCCCTTGTCCTAGTAGGCTCAATGTCTGATCCATTCCTCCAGGATGAGGGAAGAGTATACCAGTTTTCTTATTTTGTAAAAATCCAATCAGTCCATACCGTAAATTGAAGCAGGTTTCCATGAGCCAGAGGCAGAGATGCTATTTCTAAGCCACTTATTATTACAACACTTATGTTGTATATAACAACTGCAATACAGACCAATAAGTCTGAATAGGGCAATGCTTTGAGTTGCAACAATTTTCAAGCTAATGACAGTCTCCTGGAACTTACTGCAGTATTAGTTTAAATATTTAAAAAGTAATAAGGACCCATAGGATTAACATTTATCTTTGTAGACTGATTCATATGACAGGAGCTTCAAGAGGATAAACTATAGCTGTATTAAACATTCAGTTATCAAATAAACCGAAAGATTACTGGCATTTTACTGACAAAATAAACAACCTCTGCCATTAAAACAAACATTCTGTGGCGTATTTTATTATAATTATTAATAAGATAATTAGGGAGGGAGGCATACTAAGGAAGCGAAAGAAGAGGAAAACCAGAAAGCTGATGGGTTCAAGATTTGATAGATAATTTGCACGTTACAGCAATAGGGGCAGGATACCTGGCTTATGACAGCAATTTCCAAAAACTGTTATAGGGAAAATGTATGCACAGGACATACAATTGGACAATATTTTATTCTTTATTTTAGTCAGATTTTTATCTGGCTGTCTCAGCAAGGCATGAGATAGCACACTAGGCTACTGCTATGAATTACTGGAGGTCGTTTTCCCTGGTCATGGTTCAGATTATCATAACTCATATACGTGTGTGTGCAAAAACACAAGCCTATACTGTAGAATACTTCTCCCTATGGCAGAAGAGGACAGAAAACAAAGCGAAAATTGTTTTATTATTCAATTGGTGTTTGTCCATCAAGAGTGATGATGACCATTTATTTCATCCAGCGGAGTTGAAAGTTTGGAGCCGTGAGTTCTAAGATGGCTGGTAAGGCCTATTTTGCTCAAAATGTTCTTTGACAATGTGGGCAAAGAATGCTTGACGTTCCAGGAAGAGGATCTCCTGCAGTAGTTTTTTTTGTCCAGCCTTTCTTTCACAGCTCTTACAGTCTTGTTTGCTTCACAAGTGACTACACACATGCATAAAGATATATGCCACGAATTTTGATCTTTGGCAGCAGTCTCCCAAGTGTTGTGATGAATTCTAACAACTTTTAGCGAGATCTTCTGAATGTCTTTAAAGCCTTTCCTCTGCCGCCTTGGTAGCGTTTAGCACAGCGCATCAATTTGTTTAGGGAGCCTGTGATCTGGCCTGCGAGCCAAATATGATTCTTCATTAGTAGAGTTTGGATACTGGGCATGGACACTCTTTCTAAGACTTCAGTGTCTGGGATGTTGTCCTGCCATTTAATCTTCAATAGCTTCCTAAGGCAGACTGTGTGGAAGTGACTTAACCCTTTACAGGGTAGTGCGGCTGTTAGTGGCCGATCGCTTAAACGAGCGGATCGGCCGTTTACATCCGATACTATTATGCATTGTAAAAACGCGATCTCTCGGCTTTCCGACACTTCTGCGCGGCTACTTTCGCCGACAGCTTGACAACGTGGCCGCCATTTGTAAACGCGCTATTATGAATTTGAACAGACTTTTTTTGATAGTCTTCGGGATTTTTACGCTGTTTTTCAAAATGGATTTCAGCGATTCTTCAAGTGATAGCCAAGATTTCGCTCTGTTCAATTTAAATGACATTAAAGGGCACGAAGTTGACTACTAATCGGAGCTAGATATCAGTGCAAAGCGTTACTTTGCATTAGCAGTCGTGAGTCGGACTTTAAAGAAAGTCATTATGATTCTGAAAATGTGTTTGTAAATTGCCGTATAGGTGACGGAAAATCACAAACAACATGCCGTATTTCGTAAATATTTGTGTTCATATATGGATTACCGGCAACAATCACGTGAGTAACATATTCTGCATGCTTTTCCCTTCATTGTGTTGTTTATTTAACTAAAATCGGTTGACTAACACCTTATTTGTGATGTTTTTACTAACGCGACCCGAAATTTTACAGAACCTGAAAAAATCTTGCCCGTTCAGGGCTACAAAACGGACAAGCGTCTGCCCTGTAAAGGGTTAATTTCCTGGCGTGTCGCTGGTAAACAGTCCAGGTTTCACAAGCATATAGCAGTGTGTATTCAATTACTGTTGATTAATAACTCACTAAAGATTAAATGCTGATCTATAACAATATGACTCTACGCTGCTAATTCTTTTACCTTTCAGCTTTCTAATGGAGCATAGGCCTCCAACTAAGACCAAGCCCTTTGCAGACATGTTCATGATTGGTTTGATTTTGCTGCTAAAGTTGTTTATGGAATGAGGTAGCCAGTCCCACACCACTCTTTGTCGCGTCTAATGACATGCATGATAATTGATAGTGTTACTATTCTTTGCATTCCTTATGGGTCCTGGTAATACAAGGGTGACTAACACAGCTACGAGGAGCCTTCAAATGAAAACTTTAAAAGTGTGATAGAAATTACAATAACCATGCCATTGTCTTGTAACTTGTCAATACTGTTGTTAAGGATGTCAAGAGTGTTAAGCATGTAACATCACGGTGCAGATGGACAGTTTAAAGATGGCCACCCCATTTTTGACATGCATCTAACACAGCAGTGTTAAGTTATCCGGGTTTTTTTTTTATCAGTGAAGGGGTAAAACCTATAGAAATTCATTGGTGAATGAAGGTCCAGTATGGTGATGCATGCCTGTCAGTCCAGCAAGTGTGTGGGTGGATTAGGAAGTTGCAAAACTTTGCGGTCCTATGAAGAGGCACAGCAGGTAGTGCATGAGTGGTTAAACATACAGCCAAGAGAATGTTTTTCTACAGGAACCCAAACACTTTATCAGCGCTGGAAGACTTCCATTGTACACAGTGGTGACTACATGGAAAAATGATACATTTGTTCTTTACTTTTTCAGAACTTATTCATACAAAAATTTAACAACATTTCAGGTTTTCATTTGAAGCCCCCTCGTAGTTGGCTTAACTGCACAGTCACCAGAAAATGAGGCACCTAAATGTTCTACTTACCTTCAGAGCTTTTCCTATTGCTTTTAGTTAAAGGCATCTCAGCAACATTAGTCCACACTGATATCTTGATGACAAACTGTTCTTTGAATGAACTAAATCACCAACACAACTACATTCATAAGCTGGGGAATAATATAAATATACATACATAAAACTCCTCATCTAGAACAATATACATGAGAGTTGGGAATAACATAAATATATGTACATTCTCTTCATCTATACTTCAGGCTTTCAAACTACAACCAAGCATATATCAGTTTTGATTGTTAAGAAACAATCTGCCTGGCTTCAAAGCCCTTTCCTCTGCACTGCTACTGCATTTTCTATCTTTCTTTTTTGTTCGCTCGCTTAAACTCAAGCGTAGTCCTTACACACTGTTTAAAGTAGTAAAGGACTGAATTTTGCATGTGGGTTTGCTTTCCCTTTTACCGGTGTTGCTGTAGCATTAACATTTACAATTTGCAATTAGCAAGTGATTTTTATGTATGCTGGAAATACTTTTTGCTCTTTTTTAACAACACCTACGGACAGCAGGGAATATGGCAACTGGGTTCCAATGAGCGAAAAAAAACTTCCCCCAACAAGATTTAAATCCACATTTTAAAAGCTAAGAGGCGGATGTCAAGTGACTCCAACCTTCTATACTGTGTTGTGAAAAATCTTATGGACAACCTCCCCTAGTCAGCCATCTCTAAAAGATGATATGGCCACCCGCTGAAGGCAGTCACAAAGAAGCAAGTTATCCACACTTCCCATAACATCTAGGTTCAAGTGTGCCCAGCAAACAAATGTCATTAGCAAAACAGTCTTCACTTAGCATTCTTCCTGAACAACTCATAAAAGAAACATCATCATTAGGCTGGTCAGTCTGAAGTCAAGTAACCATATCAATTTACCGTCCTGATCTCAGGAATTCTCTTCAGCTCAGCGTATTAACCCCAATGTGTTTGCCGTTTGCATAATGTAGTTGTTTCCTGGAATTCTCGACCCCTGAATGTTGCCCTCTGGTATTTTCATCAGTAGAAGTTGACGAATGGGTTTGGAGATTTAGAATAACAGGAATTATAACAAACCCCGTTTGACACAGAGTAATTATAAGAATATATTCCTTGGGTGAGCCCAGCCCCAGAGAGCACTAAAAGTTGGCTCTGCAATTATGGAAACCTCCGTAGATGGTGGGGAATGCCCCCCCCCCCCCCCATCCCCCTTGTGGGCCGCCTGGCATGTTCTACATGAGCTAGCCGGGGAAAACTGGTGAAAATGATACATTGAGAGTGGAATGTCTTACGAAACACCCAGGTGGATTAACTGCGTCAACAAATACCTGAAGAAGTAGGAAATGTGGGCCAAAAGGTGCAAATATCTCAGCTCTGCAGTAAACAGGCACAACGCAATGACACCAAAAACAAGCATTTCAGGCGAGCGAAGAAGTCAGAATGTCACCGAAAAATTATTAGAATACCGGGGATCAAGAACAAACAAAAAAACAATTGCATTTTACAAAATCTGAATTGGGTGGGGAGTATCAGTGGTTTAGGCAGAGCAGTAATAGAAGGCAGTTTCTGGAGAGTTACTGCATATTGGGCATTCTTATGTTCGCTCAGTCTCTAGTGCAGCAGTCATCCCCAAAGTATCTATGCTCACTGGTTCCACGAGGAATTAGTCATGATATCTCCTATCCTGACCTTAAAGATGCTAGTCATATAGCCTGGCTAGTGTCAGAGACAATTGCACTCGTGAACGGAACAACGTGGCCCGGAATCAAACCCACAACCTTTGGAGCACTTATCAGTATCTGACAGCAGATTCAATACTGCATTAACTACATCAGCCCTGTCCATGCTTCTCCCCATTTACATTGTTGCGTTATTTGCCAGCTGGTCCACATGTTCATTACCTTTAAACTGCAGCATATACTCTGGTAAGTGACGTGAAGCGCAACTTCTGAATCTTGTTTATCCATTCAGAGCGAAGACTGTTGGTTGTGATTTTTTGTAGCATGCTCATAGAGTCGGCTATATTCCCCATGTGGCTGCTTGTTCTTCTACCCTTGTGAGTCGCTCTGGAGGCATCGGTGATCTCCAAATATGCCTGATGTAGTTGTCTGGAAAACGCTTGTATCCTCTATACCAGTGTTCCCAACCTTTTTTGTGTATGCCCACCTAAGCCTTTCTAAAATTCGTATGTCCCACCAACATATGCATCATTTTTAATATTCAAAAATGAAATGTTCTTAGCAAATGTCATTAGCAAAACAGTCTTCACTTAGCATTCTTTCCTGAACAAACTCATAAAAGAAACATCATCATTAGGCTGGTCAGTCTGAAGTCAAGTAACCATATCAATTACCGTCCTGATCTCAGAATTTTCTTCAGCTCAGCGTATAACCCCAATGTGTTTGCCGTTTGCATAATGTAGTTGTTTCCTGGAATTCTCGACCCCTGAATGTTGCCCTCTGGTATTTTCATCAGTAGAAGTTGACGAATGGGTTGGAGATTTAGAATAACAGGAATATAACAAACCCCGTTTGACACAGAGTAATTATAAGAATATATTCCTTGGTGAGCCCAGCCCCAGAAGAGCACTAAAAGTTGGCTCTGCAATTATGGAAACCTCCGTAGATGGTGGGGATGCATCCCCCTGTGGCCGCCTGGCATGTTCTACATGAGCTAGCCGGGGAAAACTGGTGAAAATGATACATTGAGAGTGGAATGTCTTACGAACACCAGGTGGATAACTGCGTCAACAAATACCTGAAGAAGTAGGAAATGTGGCCAAAAGGTGCAAATATCTCAGCTCGCAGTAAACAGGCACAACGCACATGACACAAAAACAAGCATTCAGGCGAGCGAAGAAGTCAGAATGTCACCGAAAAATTATTTAGAATACCGGATCAAGAACAAACAAAAAAACAATTGCATTTACAAAATCTGAATATCGGGTTGGGGAGGGGAGTATCAGTGGTTTAGGCAGCAGCAGTAATAGAAGGCAGTTTCTGGATGAGTTACTGCATATGGCATTCTTATGTTCGCTCAGTCTCTAGTGCAGCAGTCATCCCAAAGTATCTATGCTCACTGTTCCACGAGGAATTAGTCATGATATCCTATCCTGACCTTAAGATGCTAAATCATATAGTCTGGATAGTGTCAGAGAAAATTGCACTCGTGACGGAAACACATGGCCCGAATCAAACCCACAACCTTGGAGCACTTATCAGTATCTGACAGCAGATTTCAATACTGCATTAACTACATCTGCCCTGTCCATGCTCTCCCCATTTACATTGGTGCATTATTTGCCAGCTGGTCCACATGTTCATTACTTTAACTCCAGCATATACTCTGGTAAGTGACGTGAAGCACAACTTCTGAATTTTGTTTATCCATTCAGAGCGAAGACTGTTGGTTGTGATTTTTTGTAGTATGCACATAGAGTCGGGTATATTACCCATGTGGCTGCTTGTTCTTCTACCCTTGTGAGTGCTCTGAGGCATCGGTGATTTCCAAATATGCTGATGTAGTTGTCTGGAAAACGCTTGTATCCTCTATACCAGTGTTTCCCAACCTTTTTTGTGGTATGCCCACCTAAGCCTTTCTAAAATATCGTATGTCTCACAAACATATGCATCATTTTTAATATTCAAAAATTGAAATGTTCTCTGCAGTAAACAGGCACAACGCAATGACACCAAAACAAGCATTTCAGGCGAGCGAAGAAGTCAGAATGTCACCGAAAAATTATTAGAATACCGGGGATCAAGAACAAACAAAAAAACAATTGCATTTTACAAAATCTGAATATCGGGTTGGGGGGGGGAGTATCAGTGGTTTAGGCAGAGCAGTAATAGAAGGCAGTTTCTGGATGAGTTACTGCATATTGGGCATTCTTATGTTCGCTCAGTCTCTAGTGCAGCAGTCATCCCAAAGTATCTATGCTCACTGTTCCCACGAGGAATTAGTCATGATATCTCCTATCCTGACCTTAAAGATGCTAAATCATATAGTCTGGATAGTGTCAGAGAAAATTGCACTCGTGAACGGAACAACATGGCCCGGAATCAAACCCACAACCTTTGGAGCACTTATCAGTATCTGACAGCAGATTCAATACTGCATTAACTACATCTGCCCTGTCCATGCTTCTCCCCATTTACATTGGTGCATTATTTGCCAGCTGGTCCACATGTTCATTACCTTTAACTCCAGCATATACTCTGGTAAGTGACGTGAAGCACAACTTCTGAATTTTGTTTATCCATTCAGAGCGAAGACTGTTGGTTGTGATTTTTTGTAGTATGCACATAGAGTCGGGTATATTACCCATGTGGCTGCTTGTTCTTCTACCCTTGTGAGTGCTCTGGAGGCATCGGTGATTTCCAAATATGCCTGATGTAGTTGTCTAGAAAACGCTTGTATCCTCTATACCAGTGTTTCCCAACCTTTTTTGTGGTATGCCCCACCTAAGCCTTTCTAAAATTCGTATGTCAAACATATGCATCATTTTTAATATTCAAAAATTGAAATGTTCTTATGCAATAAGGCAAATCAACTCATTGGACAAATGGCACCAATACTAAAGAACAAACATGTATCAATAACTACTAAGAAAGCACTTTACAACACAATCTTCCTACCAACTCTCTGCTACCAATGCCAAACTGGACAATGACAGAAAAAGAGAAAAGAAAAATCACAACAACAGAAATGAGGTTTCTGAGAAGAATACTCAACGTATCAAGAAGAGATAAGATCAGAAATGAAGAAATCAGGACTAAAGTAGGGGTTAAAGCTGCTCTAGATTTTATTAGAAAGCAGCAAGTCAAATGGTTTGGCCATGCAAGTAGGCTACCAGTCAACAGCATGCCACAACAAGCAATGATGTACAGACCAGATGGAAACAGAGGAAGAGGCCGACCACGTAAACGTTGGACTGAGGGAATAACAGAATCCATGGGAATGTCGATATACGAAGCCCATAACCGGGCACTCTCACGAAGTTTATAATTCACCTCGACACCGCAAGGTACAAGAGGAACATGATGAGATGAGAGATGAGCAACAACCGCATCTACTAAATGGTGCAGATCCTGCACATTGTCTGCAATCAATACAGTATCATCTGCACATCTAATGTTACTGATTTTATTGACAACTGCAGCAATATAATTATAAACATGTTATAATCCAGGTAGTATCTGGGGCAAGCAAGATTGAATGAATGAGAGTTCTTTATGCAAGAAGTATGCACAGTATAGACAGTAAAGTGAGGAATCACAGGCAAGTACGCCTGAAGAGCAAAGTTACAACTTTACTGATCAGTAGTTGGCAATTAGTCATCCAGGTGGACACACTGTTCAGCTGGCTATTCTACTTCAGCCTCAAAGGAGCTGAGGACCGGCATGTTGTTAAAATTATTTGCATATCCTTTACAGGATGTCACAATCAACCCCAGCATTTTCTGACTGTTGAATTACAAGGCAAGTTTGCATTCAGTAGTTTAAAAAAATTAACATAAGGTGGACTTCTTCCAAATCACCTTCAGCTGATTTTGAACATGGTATGTGGGATTGTGAATCACGTTTATTACCCCTTCACCATAGACGCCGGCCGACTTGATGTACAGTGTACTGATGCAGCAAATTATTATTTTAATTTTGATCACAACTTTCTCGATATTACATTCGTGAGGATTTAACTAAAGAAATTAATATATTAATGTTGTTAATTGTTCAATACATGAGCTGTGTTATAGTTTGTTAAGTGTGACCAAGGTGTAAGAAGTAAGCGAGCCACAAGAATATTTACTAAGCAAGCAGAAATGTAATTGCAGCTAATCTGACTACTGTGGTATGCACAACCAGTCCCTTTAGATGTTTTGACTTCCATAAATTGTTATCAAAATTATAAGTTAAATAGCACAGCAGACAATTTATAAGGTTCCCCCAGCTCACTGGCCAATGAAAATGTTATGTTTTAGGGGTAGGAAAAAAAGTAAAGATAATTTAGGAGCCAGTAAATGTTTTTTACAAATAAAAGTTAAGAAAATTATAGAAACCGGGAGCTCTGGATTTTTCTACCTCCGATATGTGTGCTTACGTTTAGAGACTCTCGGCTAATTATATACAAGTCTTTTCACTCCTCTTATACCACATACTGATAAACATTGAATTACTAACTTCATTAACTATGACCAAGAACTTCTAACTCAAATATACAGCAATCCACAGAAAATTATTCACCTTTTAGGAAGCAGTCTGAAGATTACAGTGCAATCATTACACAAAATTGAGTTGAGTGTTTATTGAACCTAGTATTATTTATATAATTATTATATTAATTTTAAATATTTCTTAACTCGTGCTCTGGCTCTTACATAAAATGTTGGTGGACTGATTAAGCAACTGATCAAGCCACAAGATGGATGTGATTCTTCAACTGTGTATACCACTGTTCCCAAAGTGGGAGGCATCACCCCTGTGAGAGCAGACTAGAGTTCACATCAGGGTGGGATTTGCATGATTCAACTATGGGGTCCTTTAGAAATATAGAAGGGAGCAGAAGCCAAAGCATATTGCACAACAATCATGTATACTAACATTAATTGTCTTAACTCAGCTTTAAACTATTTAGTAAATAAGTAGCATTACTGCAGATTGCTAGGCAACCCATCAATGATAAAATTTAAACCAAAAAAAAAAAAGATTATATACACAATGTATTTTTGGGCCATTTCAGTTGCATTCTTTTCAAACTGAATGGCTACAAATCACAATATTGCTTCACTACATGTGTAAACCTGACCCAAACTAATGTAATGTCGTCATATTTTTGTTTTAATGACAGCGTAGTTTAGTAGTTAGTCTAGTGATCTAGCTCGAAGTTAAGTAATTCAACAGAATCCACTAATTCAATTGAACTAATTGAAATGGCAACCCAACTAAACCTATCCAATTTATTCAACCGTGGGATCTATATTTAATTGTATAGTATCCGTTACACTGTGGAATAAAACGTACAGACGGGAAGGTCGATATATAGCAAACATCTAAGCGAACTACTTACATTATAACATTTTCTTGCTGAACTAATCAGTATTTGGCGCCATGATGGCGAATTTCATTCCATATCACGTGACCAAAGGGAGACAACATTCAATAGTTTTATTAAGTAAAGCCACAGTAAATCGGTTTTTCGGATAAGTAATCTTATGCTTTTGTAAACTCAAAAGATTGCAGAAATTAATCCATATATTGTTTATTTCAGCTGTGAATATGATAAACTACAAGAGTATGCATTTCTAATAATTATAAATTACTGTATTTTACAGCTGTACGAAAATACGTTTGTTGTTATGAGGCGGTGGGTGGTAGGGAGAAATAGCAAGATAGCTATATGTCTTTTTGTAAAGTCAGTTACATATCCTTTATCGGGCGCTGCAGTCAACATCAGCATTTTTTGCTGTTGTGACCTCTAGGCAAGTTTACGTTCAGTAGTTTGCCATTACTTTCTAAAAGGTCGACACCCATACCAATATCGGAATACGATAGCGTTGCCAGTAGTGCCAGTGGGTTGTGCTCAAATTTAATTAGTAAAAATCCAACGCAACGCAGTCTGCTGCCAAATTCGCTCGCAGGTGTATTTCGAAAGCGGGTATGCGAGATCACGCGGGATCATTGCGTTTACCTGAAAGACGTTGTGGAACGTAATGAGCACGGCAAGGCACGTAGAGCGCCCTGGTCGTCCACTGCACCTGTATTCGTTTCCAGTCATCTTGACTGTCTTGCCACTGGATTCAGGCGAGAGAGTGAGGTCGACGAATTGCGCAACTCTTCCTCACTTTAATCCAATTCATCGCGCAAGTAATTTACATTATTATCTAACCGCTAGCCGCGGTTGGTGGGTACCCTATACTATACTGTACTGCAGCCGACATACAAGCAAAGTAAAAGTATGTAAAGCAAAATAAAAGCAAACCATATTCCCTTAACATTCGGAACTTGGAATGTACGCACCCTACTTGATAGAAGCGGTGCGTCGGGCCCTTGTCTCGAAAATAAACATTTACATCAAGCCACCACGGCGTCCTCAAGGGGCGAAAATGAAAAAAAAAAAAAGCTAAATGTCACCCGCCTAAACAGCAAGAAAATGCAGCAGTCGTTTGAAAATATGCTGGAAGACCGCCTCAAGCCCAATGCTGCAGCTAAAGAGGATACAGAAACAGAATGGAGAGCCCTAAAGGACATAATTTACAACACTGCTAAGGAAATCCTGGGTCCAGCCCCCCCCCCCCCCCCCCCCCTCCCCGAAAGCATAATGACTGGTTTGATGAAAATTCCGAAGACATCAATCAATTGCTGGCCGAGAAACTTCTTCTCCTCAAGGCACATTTGAATGACCCAAAGTCAACATTAAAAAAAGATGCTTTCAAGAACATTCAGAGAGTAGTGCAGCAGAAACTTCGGCACATGCGGGACTCCTGGCTGAGCAGCAAAGCTGATGAAATTCAGGGCTTTGCTGACAGACATGATATGAAAAACTTCTACGACTCACTGAAAGCGGTCTATGGTCCTACATCACCAGGCATAGTTCCCCTCCTTAGTGCAGATGGGGGAACATTGGTCACCGATAAGAAAGAAATCCTTCAACGCTGGGCAGAGCATTTCAGCAAAATCTTAAATGCAACTTCCTTCTTCGATGATGAAACCATCAACTGCCTTCCTCAAGTTCCCACCAATGAGACACTTGATGACCTGCCAACCATAGTGGAAGTAAACAAAGCCATCCAGCAACTCTCCAGCGGCAAGACACCTGGTCCTGACTCCATCCCAGCAGAGATATACAAGGCAGGTGGGCCGGTCCTAACAGAGCAGCTTCACCAAGTCTTTACAAACATATTGGTGAACGAGACCATGCCACAAGATTTCAAGGACGCGTCAATAGTTCACCTTTACAAACGTAAAGGAAACCGCCAATCCTGTGACAACCACCGAGGCATCTCCTTGCTTTCAATTGCAGGGAAGATACTCGCCAGAATTCTTCTCAATCGCCTCACAGCCCATCTCGATCAAGGCTTCAGAAAAGAACGTGGAACTGTTGACATGATTTTCGCTGCAAGGCAGCTGCAAGAGAAATGTCAGGAACAGAACTGCGACATGTTCACCACTTTCATTGACCTTACCAAGGCTTTTGATACAGTCGGCAGAGAAGGACTGTGGAAGATTATGGCAAAATATGGCTGTCCACGAAAGTTTGTCCAAATAGTGCGGCTATTTCATGACGGCATGCAGGCAAGAGTACAGGAAAATGGTGAACTGTCTGAACCCTTTCCTGTCACCAATGGAGTGAAGCAAGGATGTATCCTGGCACCAACACTGTTCAGCCTCATGTTTTCAGCCATGTTGATGAATGCCTTCGAGAACGACGACATTGGAATAGACATCAACTACCGTATGGATGGAAAGTTATTCAATCTCAGAAGGCTGAAAGCTAAAGCCAAAATTAACAGCGACACCGTCAGAGAGCTCCTGTTTGCTGATGATTGCGTTCTATACGCCAACTCAGAGGCGGACATGCAACATAATGTTTCAGCTTTCTTATATGCCTGTGCCAACTTTGGGCTCAATATCAACTTGGAGAAGACTGTAGTTATGTACCAGCCAGCTCCAGGGAATAATCACACTGTGCCGAATATCAAAGTGAATGATCATAGACTAAGTGTTGTGGACAAATTCATCTATCTTGGCAGCACTGTGTCACAAGCTGCCACAATTGATGACGAAGTGAATGCAAGAATCTCCAAGGCCAGTGCAACCTTTGGCAGACTGTACAAGAATGTATGGGACAGAACTGGAATAAGCCTGCAAACAAAGCTAAAAGTCTACAAAGCAGTGTATTATCCACACTGCTATATGGTTGTGAAACCTGGACTGTTTATCAGCGACATGCTAGTAAATTAAACCACTTCCACACAGTCTGCCTAAGGAAGCTACTGAAGATTAAATGGCAAGACAAGATTCCAGACACTGAAGTCCTAGAAAGAGCATCCATGCCCAGTATCCACACTCTACTGATGAAGAATCAGATTCGTTGGGCTGGTCACTTGACTCGCATGCCAGATCACAGTCTCCCTAAACGAATCTTTTACAGCGAACTGCGTTGTGGTAAACGCTCCCAAGGTGGCCAGAGGAAACGCTTTAAAGACACTCTGAAAATTTCACTGAATGCTTTTGGAATTCATCATGACACCTGGGAGGCTGCAGCCAGAGACCGAAATTCGTGGCGTGCATCATTACGGTGCAGTCATATGTGAGGCAACCAGGACTGCAAGAGCTGTGAAGAAAAGGCAGGACAGAAAAACCACTGCAGGAAATCCTCCTCCAGAGACGTCAAGCATTCTTTGCCCACATTGTCAAAGAACTTTTCGAGCCAAAATAGGCCTTATCAGCCATCTTAGAACCCACGGCTCCATACCTTCAACCCCACTGGATGACATGAATGGTCATCGTCATTCTTGGTGGACAAACAACAACAGAGACGGCGCGTCGGGCCCAGAGAGATGAACAGCACTGATTGTGAGAGAGCTGGGCAGGTAGCCTACAACATCGACATTGCAGCTTTGAGCGAGACACGATTTGCAGAAGAAGGCCAAATCTGTGAAGTAGATGCCGTCCACACATTCTTTTAGAGTGGAAGGAAAAGTGAGGAAAGTCGCCAGTCTGGTGTGGGATTTGCCATTAAGTCGGCCCTGGTTGGCAAACTAGCATGATTTCCGAAGGCTATAAACGACAGGCTTATGACCATTAAGATACTCCTACTGAAAGGAAGGAAGCATGCAACTATCCTGGGTGTCTACACACCAACCATGACCAATGAGAATGACGTCAAGAACAAGTTCTAAAAGGACCTGCACAACGTATTAACATCTGTTTCCAACGGAGACAAACTGATACTACTTGAGAACTTCAATGCCAGAGTAGTCACGAACACCGCCTCTTGAAGTGGCATCATTGGAAAGTACGGAGTCGGAAATTGTAACAGCAATGGACTCCTCCTATTTCAGACATGTGCCAAACACGATCTCCTGATTACCGACATAATTTTCCGTCTTCCCGTGAGAAATACGACATCGCGGATGCGCCCTCGCTCTCTCTCTCTCTCTCTCTCTCTCTCTCTCTCTCTCTCTCTCTCTCTCTCTCTCTCTCTCTCTCTCTCTCTCCTCTCCTCTCTCTCTCTCTCTCTCTCTCTCTCTCTCTCTCACACACACACACACAGATATATATATATATATATATATATATATATATATATATATATATATATATATATATATATATATATATATATATATATATATCATTCATTCAGTAGCATGTCCTTTGCAGATCCTCGCTCCTATGAAATTCTTCATTTGGTAAAATACAATCATGTTATCTTCTTTTGAAACATCGTCATAACTGACGGTCTTAGATTAACCAGGGCTCATTTTAGGGGTAGAGCTTATATTGAAAGAATCTTAAAAATAGCGCTAGGGCTTATTATAAGATATGTCTTATTTTCGGGGAAACACTAATAATTTGCAGAAATTTGCTCTCAACGCAGATGGTCGGAATGCGATAACAGACAGCTGCTCATCGTTGGTGCATGTTGAAAGTGGGGCGGCCATCTTTAAACTGTCCTTATGACGCCGCCGTGTTCGTCTGTACCGTGATGTAACATGCTTAGCCCTCTTGACACCCGTAACAAAACGATTGACAGACTACAAGACAATGGCATGGTTATTGAACATTTCTAGGACACTTTTAAGGTTTTCTCTTGAAGCCCCCTCGTATATTGCTAAATGCGATCTACCATTTGGACAGAAAGAGGATATAACGCCATACTAGGGGCATCATATTCATCATCATCATGTGACATGACGATAAGCGTAGGCGGTCATGTTTCGCCATCTCACGCGATCACCAAAGTCATCGATCAGCTCAGTGTTCTTGTCTCGACCATACCACGAGGACAAGCCATCCAGGTATTGACTTCTCTGCCTTCTCCTTGTTCTCTTCCCCTCGATCTTGCCAGTTGTCACCAACTTCTCAATTTTTCTTCTTCTCATAGCGTGTCCAAAATAAAAGGCATCATGTTATTTGCTCTATTTCGTTGCATCTTCGGCAATGTCAATGCTCAGTGAATGGAGATTTACATTATAATACTTGTTCATGTGAATGTGTACTATGTATGGTCTGAACCTACTGTTTTGTTTGGCACTGAATCAGTTTACTGTGCCTTTCTCACTGTCGTGTATGTTGGTCCCTTCCTCTTCTTTAGTAACCATACCTTACATTACTGTTCTTACTTAACAGCTGTGACTTTGATATTGCCAAGTACTTCAATTTCAGGGACATTACACTATTTTTGACCCAGTTTTCTCGAGTGTTCAGATCTTGTAGAATGCCTGTGTGCGGTGTGGTGATGTCAGCCACAAGCATTCCGTGACCATTGTTATGTAATATAAAAAAGTATTAATGCGGGGTCTCCGTGGTGTAGCCTAGTGATCAAGCCGCTTGACTCGGGCTCCGAAGGTTGTGGGTCCTATTTCGGGCCGCGTCCTTCGGCTTATGAGTTAAATTTTTCGGAGACTCCTGGGGGTCGTCGCCAGTGCTACAGAGTTCGTGCTTTGTGCAACACTTTCGGCAGGTCACCCTGCGGAAAGAGACCGAGCCATATGCGATAAAACCCGGTGCAATGAAGTCGACCCTGTCGACTTTAATGCGACTTTTTAAAAAGTATTAATGGCAACATGGCATAGTTTCAGCATAGTAAGCCACACGTTTGATGGTTCGTATGTGTGTGTGTGTGTGTGTGTGTGTGTGTGCGTGTGTGTGTGTGTGTCTACATGCACGTGAGCGCGACGATTGAGTGTATTTATTTGTTAAATGGGCCTACATGCTGGAAGGCTGTAGAAACATTAATGAACATGTTCCTTTTCTTTTGTGTATTTGTAAATGGAAAGTGGAAATGGTCAGCGTTACAAGAACACCGTGACGGAATCGATGCTGCAGGCAGAAAACCTTCATCAGCAAACACAAGCAAAAAGACTAATGCATGTATCTGATACCTTGCGCCTGATTTCATACAATGGTATGAGTGCCGGGTTGTTCAGAAAGCAATGGCAAACTACCGGACGTACACTTGCCGAGAAATCAAAACAACCCAAATATGCCGGGGTTGACTGCGACGTCTTGTAAAGGATATGCAACTAATTTTAATTTATTCATCATATTTAAACAGGACAACGATGACTGGAATCGGCCTCTGAATCTGGTATGTCCTTCCAGAGACCGGTCTCATCAGGACCAATTCAACTCATTAATGAGAATGCCAGTCACCGCAAGCCCCATAAGACCCAACTGGACCCGAAGAGCAGAGAGGAGAAAATGTAACCAATCCTGTTTAGGACTAACTCGAAAGAGAACAAAGAAAGGAAAGAATATCAAAACTCACAACAACAACAAAAACGGACCTTAATTGTAACATACGCTACTGTTGAAAGTGGCCGAATTTTTGTTTCGCCCATAAATATTGGATTGGATAGGAATCTCTCTTTTGAACAGAGTATCGTTTGTTATTTTGATTTTATTGTGACAGATTAGGCGTCTGCATTTGGCCCCAGAATGGCCCAACGAAAGTTGACGACAGGCGACGGTCACTACGGTCCCTGATGCATACTTATAAACATCTCTATATTGCCATATTAATGTGTGCATCAAGCAATATCTTTGAAAGGGAAATGACTGCGTTAATACCTTTTGTCATTGTCACTGAAAAATTAAGTATCGTTTGTTTCCCTTTATAACAAATCTCTCTTCAGACAACCACTCATATTCATCAGATTCCAAATGTTGCTGTATGTAGCCGGGGCATAAATACCCCAATGGCTCGTGTATTCATCACGTCTGCAGCAAATGTCAAACTCCTGGCATTCACGTGGCGGAACTGTTTTAACTAACAGGAGAAGGGGTGGCGGCAAGTCTCTGGCGCCGAAAAATAACCAATACGATCTAGATGTGTATGCATGTGCAGGCACGTGTGTGCTCGGCTACACATTTAAACTCGAGTTAAGACCACAGTCTGCTCTAGCAAAGGAAAGGTGTTGAAGACGGAGGCAACCAGCCAGGAGGCGCACCACAGAAATGAGGATGCCACGCAATTAAGCCATGAAATAAGTCGATTACTGCTAAATGTTATGGTGCTCGCCCTGTTTTGGACCCCCAGGCAGGTGCAGTGCCGGGCCCTATTCCTCGAAAGGGTCCAACTACAACTACTGGAGGTCCTTCTCAGATGTCCTGTGGATCCAGAGGACTTGAGAATAGAGCGTCTGGCCATACCAAACAAAGACTTAAAATAATGCACTGGAATGAGGAGGGAGTCAGCAACAACAACAACAACAATAAAACTAGAAAACATCTTGGACAAAGAAAAAGTAAGCTTTTGTTGCTTGCAAGACACTCACCTCAACGAAAATATAGCCTTCGAAATCAGAGGCTACCAGTGTTACCGATGTGACCGAAAGGACAGGCGAAAGGGTGGGATACTGACCCTTATAAAAAATAACATAACTGCTTCCCAAATTGAAGTTGACAAGGAAGAGGTTGAGTATCAGACACTTAAACTTAAGACAGGCAATACAGACCTACATCTGATCAATTACTACTGTCCAAGTGACCGCCCACAGGCACCGGGCACACTACCAGTAAAAGAAAATTAAATGACTGTGTGTGGCAATTTCAACAGCCACTCGCAGAGCTGAGGCTATGATCACATGGGCCAGAGAGGAGAGAGACTGGAAGACTGGCAGGATGAGAATATAATCATCTTGATTAACAAGCCGTCTGACCCACATAACGTCTACTCGATATTATGGCACTAGACAACTACACCTGACCTGGCTTTTCATTCACCAGACCTGGAGTGGAACATTAAACAAATTGTTGGGTAACAACTTGGTGGTAGTGACCATCGGCCAGTCTTTCTAACTATAGATAATGAGCTTGTAAGTGAAAGCAGCACCCTTTCGAGGTGGAACTACAAGAAAGCAGACGGGACAATGTACAAGCATCGCACCAGCATACTGGTTAGAAACCTGAACACTGAGAAAGACATAAATAAAGTAGTCGAAGAGTTTGGGAAATGCACACTACAGGCAGCATGAGAAACAGTACCAAGAGGAGCCCGTAACCAATATAAACCCTGCTGGAGTAGTGAACTGGGACAGTTGCATAATGATGTGGAAGTGTGTAGAAAGCAAGCAGAGGCCAAACCCAGCCTAGAGCACCACAATAAATACCAGCACGCTAAAGCCAAATTTCAAAGGGCCAAGCGGCAGGCTAGACGGAAAAGCTGGCAGGAGAAAAGAGAGTCATTGAACTTTGAAAGAGACACAAGGAAGTTGTGGAAGCTAATAAAACAATTTAACGATGAGGGCACAAGGATAAACTCAAAAATTGCACTACATAAAGACGAAAACATCTAACATGAAAGCAAGACCATTTTGCGGACTCATTCGCACAAGATAACAATATCGAAATTAATCAAGAGAAACAACAAGAGATTCGAGAGAAACGGCAACATACAGGATAGAATGAAACAGTACATGGGGTTCTGGAGGCACCTATCACAATCAGCGAACTGGAGGTAGCCATACCAACACTGAAAATGAGAAAGTCACCAGGAGCTGATGGTATCTCCAATGACATGATAAGGAACCTAGGAACAAAGGCTAAAGCAAAGCTGTTGCAGATCTTCAAAAATAGCTGGACCTTAGGCAGTGTTCCACAAGCCTGGAAAGAAGCAATTATGATACATCTCCTAAAATCAGGCAAAGATGGTTCCATTGCCTCCAGTTACAGACCAATTAGCCCTACCAGCTGTCTCTACAAAATACTGGAGCGCATCATCAATCACAGACTGCAGTGGTACATTGCAAGTAAAAAAATCCTTGTGCCACAGTAGGCTGGCTTTAGGCAGTGCTACTCTACGGAAGATCAGACAACCTACCTCTCTCTAGAAATTGAGGATGCATTCAAAGAGCAGAAGCTGGTGCTTGTGGCATGGATAGATCTGAAGAAAGCCTTTGACAAAGTCTGGAAAAAAGGTCTGATGAAGAAACTGAGAAACTGTAAAGTCAATGGAAGAATGTACAAATGGGTGAAACCATACTTGCACAACAGAAGAGCCCGAGTACAGATCGACGGACTCAAGAACAAGAAAGTACTACTGCGTCACGGTGATTCCCAGGGCGGAGTCTTGCCCCCCCCCCCCACACTTTTTTCTGATCTTCATCAATGATCTTGTTGCTAATCTATCTACTGCATGGAATTAAAGCGGCAATGTACGCTGATGACCTGGTTCTATGGAGCATAAATGAACATGTATCGGTGGCCACCAGATCGCTACAAAGAGCTGTAGATACATTTATTGCATGGGCAAATAGATGATGTGTCAGCATAAACACTGACAAGTGCAGCACCACTCTATTAACCCTCTCTCCAAAACAAAAGGCAGGGATCATCCAGATAAATGGAACACCTATAAGAGAAGATAAAGAACCAACATACCTTGGAGTAACATTTGATGTCAGACTGACATGGAGAAAGCACATCAACAAAGCAGTAGCAGAAGCCAGAAGGAAAATAACCATCCTGAGAAAGCTAAGTGGACCCACATGGGGAGCCAGTGGGAAAATACTTAGCAAAGTTTATCAACCAAGCATACGATCACACCTGGAATACGGGTCAACTGCGTGGTGTTCAGCATCAAAAACCACACTACAAGAGCTGGACAAGGTGCAAAATCAAGCACTTAGAGTCACCACAGGAGGGATGAGATCAACCCCTATAGTGGAAATGGAGAAGATGGGGACGCTAATACAAGCAGAAAAGTTCCTCAGCTTGCCAGGCCACCCTATGAAGAACAGATGTGAAAACTTAAGTATGGGGCGGTTGAAAAGAAGTAGTTTTATCCACCAGGCCAAACGACTCTGCAGAGAAACCACCGATCTGCCCACTGTTGGTATCCCCCTGACAACTATTCCAAAGTGAACTCCATTGAAAGATGAGCATAGACTATCACTACAAATCCAGACAAATCCTTGATAAAGAATACCCACAGGACCTATGGATTCGAGTCTACACAGATGGATCAGCACAAAATGCTGTTCGAAATTTAGGAGCGGGAGTGTACATAGAATACCAAAATAATACAAGGGACACGGCCAGAGTTCCAACAGGAAAGTACTGCCATAACTATTATGCTGAAATTGAGGCAATCAAGATAGCAACAGTGAAATTACTAAATACCAGCCATGGTACACAACCTATGATGCTATGTTCTATTGACAGATGCAAAATCAGTACTCGAGGCGCTCCTGTCTTGGAAATTGCCAGTACTAAGGACGCTATTTTCTGAACTTAGCAGTCAGCATAAGGTCACCATACAGTGGATACCATCCCACCGTGGAGTACCCAGAAACGACAGAGCTGATCGATTGGTTAAGGAAGGAGCAAAAGAAGAACAGCCTGATGTGCCTATTACATACCACCCAAAGAAAAGAATGATCAAATCAATCAGAAAGCCATCAAAACCTGCTAAGGACGACTACCACGTTATGGACAGACCAGAACAAGTCATTATTCTGCGCCTCAGAACAGGACACAATATATTACGCAACCACATGTATACAAAATTCAAGATTGGTGAATCAGCCATGTGCACATGTGGATTGGCGTCGCAGACAGCAGAGCACATACTCCAAGACTGCCCAAACTACAACATATCCAGGCGAACCTTCTGGCCTAGACAGACAACAGAGGAAGTTAAACTTTATGGACCGGCTGCAGTGGAAGCGGAAGTACAAGCGTTGATTTTCGAGAATTCGTTAGACGGTGATGCTGTCATCTACACAGATGGGTCGGTCGTCCGACATGTGAGAAGCTCATTTTTTTCATCAGCTTTGCGGCTCAGGCCGGAGGGAGAATTGTGAAGGAGGACTCTGGTGCTTTTGTTGAGACCACAAGTAGCCTGGCTATGGAAGTCATGGCAGTAAGTAAAGCAATAACATGGCTCGAGACACAGACATTCACTAGGGCATGTTTCCTAAGTGACTAAATGAGCATGGAGATAGAGATGGAGTGGATTCGAAGAGAGTGGTTGCTGTCTCTGGAGCAGTGTCGGCTGGCAAAGATTAGTTTCATTTTCGTGCCAGGGCATGCGGGAGTACAAGGAAACAAGCGGGCTGACAAGCTCGCAGGTAAGGCTACTGTGGAGGGCGGGCGCGCCATGGACCAGGCTAACATTCTGAATGCTCTACGAGAAGTAAGATTTGTGCGAAAACCAAGTGATGACTGTGAATCTATTACCATGGTCAGACTGCGAGAACAGCAAATTAAAAGAGGTGTGGCCAAACAAGAACACTACGCAGGAAGCCAAAGAAGATTGACAAACCAACACATAATTGGTGTCGTTAGCCGCTACACGCTGCGGGATTTACTGAGGAGGGGATCCAAGCACTTATGGACTGAATGGTTCGATGTGCAATGAGAATTATCTGTCGACTAACCAACCAACCAACCAACCAACCAACCAACCAACCAACCATCCAACCAACCAACTAACTAACTAACTAACTAACTAACTAACTAACTAACTAACTAACTAACTAACTAACTAACTAACTAACTAACTAGCTAGCTAACTAACTAACTAACATTGTCCTCAATAAGACCTAATGTAGGGTAACATGTATTATCACTATGTTATATTAACAAAATGGACACACACACGGTTTTCAGAACTGTTTTAACCCCAAATGCAGCAAAATTGTCTGTTCTTGGCAGCGAGTTGCCATTAATAGAAGCTTTTGGATACAAACGTTGTGGCATCTCTTCGCTGGCAATTGAAAGCATGGGACACTCGAAGAGATAGTCGCTTATTATTTCAAAAGAGCATGAGCAATAACAGCAAAGGATGCATGCTGAGTGGCAACTGTTTTATATGGCTATCTATTTTGGCATGTTTAAATCCACATAGAACACAGACCTTTGTTCTGCTATTTCCAAATGCATGCTAGCTCTTGCGGCTCCCAATAATAATAATAATAATAATAATAATAATAATAATAATAGTAATAATAGTAATAATAATAATAATAATTCACTAATCTCCTGCTTCCTAATTGGTTTGTAAACGGGCGATAGGCTCATTGCGTCACAAACTGTGATATTTGCGTCTTTCGGTCAAATATCCGACTTTAGCACGGCACTTTCAGTCAACATATCTGACTATAGCATACAGTACTTTCCATCAACATATTTGACTGCAGAACGGTACTGTCCATCAACATATCTGTCTTAATAACATGCCACTTTCTATCAACATATCTGACTACATCACACACTCTCCATCAAACTATCTGACTGCAAAACACGATACTTTCAATCAACATATATGACTGCTTCATCACATGACACTTGCCATCAACATGTCCGACTTCACCTCTGTACTTCCAGTAAACGAGTTTGCCATCTTTTTTCCAGTCTTATTCTCCAGGCCAGACTGCAGTTGTGAAGCATTTTCCCTAGGATTACCTCTAAAGAGTTGGGCAGTGTCTTAGTCAGTTCTGGCTCGTTGACCCAAATCGAAGGCAGTCAAGCCACGAATCACTAACGCCACATAACTCCTTTGCTGACTGTCGGTCCCTACATATTAGGACCTGAAACTTCAGTCCCGAATGGCTGCGTTTTTTGTGGGCATCTCTGATGTTTCTCTGTTTATCTCTTTCTCCCATCAGCGCCTGCGTTGATTGAAAAGAATCATAAACAGGAAAACAAAAGGTGTAACGCCAGGTAGAAAAGTCGTTACTTGCTTAAAGCGTAACCGTGAGTGATGCATAAAACACCTGATGAATTTGGCAGAGGAAAACATGCAGTGAAGATAATATGAAATGTGGAAAACCTAAGTTGATTGGCTAAAAATATAAAATGCAGACACGCAAAATTGATTGGATAATTTCCGTGTAAACAGTGTAAAGCCACTCTGTGGAGGTAGGTGGTAGGTGCAACAGCTTGCGAGAGGAGTTTTTCGATCCAGTGTTATCCATGTCTTACACTCTTCAGTAGGGAAATGTAAGTAAACATTTTAATTGTGTTTACATGTTTATTTTCATCGTAATCATTTGCTAGACCAGCTGGCGTAGGCGTTCATACATCGCCACAGATCTCGGCCCTTGGTGATCTGGATCAAGTATGTGTCTATGTTGATGATATTCCTTCATGCTGCCAACTTTGTCCGTCCAGCGTAATTTCTCTCGGTTCGCCCCTGCGTCTTCTGCCACTGATCTTATCATTTATTACGATGCTCTTCTTCTCATTAAGAACATTGTTTGTCTCCGTTTTATATTTGTTTATAATTTTATACAGGGTGTTTGTAAAGTCTCTCTACACTTTGTATGTAGAACAAATTTAAAGACGTCATGAAAATTGCACCACAGTCCATCGTGAAGCAATATGCAACGAATGGCTGTCGTCTGCTGAAGTAATTTTATGGGGTTTCTTGAAAGGAAATCTTTACAAACATAATGTACACACAATTGATGACCTAAAAGAAGCAATCGGAATTACCATTCAAGAAATAACAAGAGATACGTTGCAGAAGGTATTTGAAAAATATGAAGAGATGTGTACAATCGTGTCATGAAGCCCATGGTGGACATCTCCAACACCTGTTGTAATGAATACTTCATTGGTGCTTCCCCAAACAAGCGTTAAACCACATCAGTGACTATTTTAACAAATTTAATGAATGTTTAGGACACATTTTATGACATCATCAAATTGCAGTGAGACTTTACAAAACCCAATACTTTCAATAATCTATACCAGGCACTCATTGTTAGTTATTCTGGTAGTGCATACGTCTCAGAAACCACACCTTCGTTGCCTCCAAGTTCTTCCTAATTTGTTCGTTCACGGTCTTTACTTCACAGTTATATAACAGAACTGGTTCAATATAACATTTCAGCACTCTCTTTCTAAGATTCACTGACAGTAATTTATTGCATAAGATAGTTTTCATATTTTTAAAATTAAGCAGTTTTGGGGGTCTATTCTACTTTAAATCTTTGTCACACATCTTCCATCTGATGTTATTGCACCTGGATATTTGAATGTATCGACATTTTTTATTGTTATGCCACATATTGGTGTTTTATTTTCATTTGATATATACACTGTTTCTGTTTTCTTGATATGTAATAAAAGCCCACCTCCCCATCTTTGTTACTAAAATGTCCAAAATTAGTTGTGGATCATTGTAGCAGGTCGCGGTTTGGAACCTCGTCACTTGCGTTATTCTTGGGCTCTAGTGTACGGTAATTCGGCCCCACTGTTTCCTTCGTCACCCAGGCTACAATAATGGATGATAAGACTGCAGACTCTTAAGATACGGTCACTAATCTACTTCTGACACATCCACGGAAATGACACAACTCTTCTTCCTTGAAGAAAAAAAATATTATAGAGGATTGCTGTGAATTTTAGAAATGTCCCAGATGCCTATAACTTATAATTGAGAGCAGTTTTGTTGTTATTTCTCGTTATATTATCAAGATTGCTGGACAGCAAGGTGTGTATAGTCAGGATGTTTGGATATGTTCGTGTCTCAGTTTGTGTAGGAGGGCACTTGATAGATGTAAGACTCGCCCTTAGGTACTCGACCGTTGTCACTACGGTGGGGCATTTAAACTGACACTTCTTGTGGAATAACTGAGAGTGTTCCATTTTATCTTGGTGGAGGCTTCTAAGATTTAAGGATGTTTCCACTTAAGGACCGACACCCTCTCCTTCAGGACGACTTCTGAGATTCTCGACACCTGACTCACTTCGGAGATATCTTCGAGCTGGACTGGGGTTCAGAAGAATTCTCGATGCAGTCTCAGCTTTACTAGGGGACCCTTGATGTTGGAGAACGGTCTTCAAGCTCTTGGGGACGCTGATGATAAGATTGATTGATTGATTGATTGATTGTTTGATTGATTTAGGAATCGACATCACAGCATTCGGGGCATTCCCATAAGCGCTACGTCCCCATCCTCAGCAGCCAGCGAAGAGTTTCAACACTAATAGTACCGGTGGCAATCTGATTATATGTCCGTCTCGTCTTTCCTCTGAGCGTTGAGCGTCGGCCAGATCCCCTCGTCACTCCTCGCTGTCTCATTCTTGCCAGACCATGGTAATCCATTTGCTCCTCCGAGGTGTGCACGTGCTCCCACAAGGCCGCAACCACGTCTGCCTTGTCATGTATCAATACTCCACCAAGTTCTGCAGAGCCAGCCAATCTGTCCGCCTGTTCATTTCCCAGCACACCGGCATGCCCCGGAGAAAAGATCCAGGCGATGCTTGTCACCCGTGACCTCCGAAGCGAAGCAAGCCACTCCGCACGAAGCCTGCCCGTCCTCACCCTCGTCAGCATGCTTTCTGAGTCAGTTACAATCACGATGTGTGTGTGTGTCGTATTCTCCATCCAGCGGAGAGCCGCAGTGACCGCCTCCACCTCCATTCTTAAACTGGATGTTGTGGTATCATATGCCAGGCTCTCCTGCCCCAAACGTCGGCCATTGGCTTTGGCTATGAACCCCCAGTCACTTTTCTCACCTCTTGACACCGAACCATCTGTGTAGATAATCACATCACCCGAGTGAGCATTGTCCTGAATTAGTTGCTGGATTTCCACTTCCGTGGCCCCTGCTGGCCACTCCCTGCACTCCCGGCTTAATGTGATTATAACTCTGCACAATTCTGACTGCTCCGCTGGCACTCTGACCCACTCCTCTCCACGCCTAATGTTCTCCAAGGGGCACACCTGTCTGATCGTATCCTCTGCCTGAGCCATCCATGATTTCCCTCTTATCAGTCGCTGACCCTTAACTGCGTCCAGCGCCTCATGCAGTGGGTGGTCTGTGTCTGCAGCTACTCTGAGATATGCCTTCGCCTGCATCACCTTGAGCCTACCAGCAACACTCGGCAGACCAAGGATGTAACGCATACACACTACTGGGGTGTCTCTAGTGCATCCCAGAATGACCCGCATAGCTTCGTTCTGTATGCGCTCTAACTTCACCAGCTGACTCTCTGAGACAGTGAGCAGACCTAATCCATAATCAATTACTGAGAGGATCAAGTGCTGGTATAGTGTGAAAAGCATTCTCTGCTCTGTGTCCATTGCAGCCATAGTTTTAAGTGCACTGAGTCCCTTTTGAGATCTTGTCACAACCGTCTCCACATGGTCCTTGAAGGATAGGCTCCTGTCAAATGTGATCCCCAGATACTTCAGTTTGTTCTCTCTGCTGACATTTCTACCATCTATCGCGAGGCTTGGGACATCCGCTCTCACAATCCTGTTGTCCAGAGAGCACCACAAAACAGCCGCCTTTTCCGGGTGGATGACAGCACTCATTTCAGTGCACCAGTCAATCACTTTGTCTACTGTCGCCTGTAGCTCCTGGGCTGTTTGCTCCCTATCTCTCCCCTGCCTATATGCAAGAATATCATCTGCAAATGTTAGTATTCTTCCAACCCCTGGTGCTTCTAGGTTTGCAATCTTGCTCGTATACACATTAAAGAGCACCGGTGAGACTGCAGATCCCTGTGGCAGTCCCGGGGTTAAAATATGTGGCTCTGAGGTCCATGCACCCAGACGGAGAGCAACCCGACGAGAGTGCAGGACGGCTGCTATCCAGTTCGCCAACCAGGGATTGACCCCCTTCTCCATCAGTGCGGTCATCAAAATATCATATCGAACTCTATTGTACGCATCCTCGAGATCAAGCGCTGCCACCATCGTTTCTTGTCTACTCTGGAACCCCTAATAAGCGTCAAAGGCAAAAGTGGCTGCATTTGACCAGGTATCTTTTCCTGGCGTGTAGCTCATCAGGCCTCTTGGAAGAAGCTTCCCGCTTTCCAAAAACTCTTGCAGCTTGACAGCGACTATCTTCTCTAGAACCTTCCCAAATGTATTTTGAAGGGTGATGATTCTAAAGCCGCTAAGCTTTCACTGATCCTTGAATGGTTTTGGGAGAGGGATGATGATAACACGCTCACAAACAAAAGGGGGAATCCCGTAACAACAACAAAACAGGTGAACTTCTCCAGTTATAGTACAAATACCCCACCTCCTGTAGTACTCCTTTCCCAACACCCGTCTCGGTCGTTCAGGTCATCAGGAACAGACAAGGTTTGTCCAACAAGACATCCTCTCTGGTAGACTGGACCTGTTTGACTAAAGATATAATTAACCAACAAAACATATCTGTGGATTCAGCCCTGGTTCCAGACCCTGTCTGTAGAACTGAGAGCCCAACAGAAAGACTAGCGCACTCCTGTAGACATGAAAGATCATGTAGGTATGTGTGTATAATGACGTCACAGACCAGCGCACTCTGTTACGCCGAAAAGGGCATGTGTGTATACAAATACGGCACAGGCCATCTTATTCTGTTAAACCGTAAAGGGTAGGTGCGTGTATAAAGACAACACAGACAGTGTTGCCATTTTAATACTTTTCGCGCTAAATTTAGTGCTTTTTCAAGTCAGTTAGTGCGAAAATTTTCCTTTTAGCGCGGCAGCGTAAATTTAGTGCTTCACAAAATTTTTTTTTGGTGCTTTTTGGGGGTGGGTAAAAATTACTTTAAAAAATCATTTTGGCGACACTAAAAAGCCGAATTTGAACTGAAGCGAGGGAGTAAAACAGTCTTAGTACATCACGGTGCAATATTCGAGTAATTTAACTCCCTTTAATACGATTTAGATGAAGTGAGTGACTGCAATGCGCAGGCAATATACAATGCGTTAAAATATTGTTTAAACAAGAATGGACTTGAATTGCAAAGACTAGTTGTACTCGGCACTGACAATGCGTCTGTCGTGACAGGTGTAAACAATGGAGTATATACAAAATTAAAATCCGAAGTTTCTCATCTGGTACTAATTAGGTGTGTATGTAATTCCCTCCAGCTGGCAGTGTCACAGGCTGCAGCTGCTTGTCTGCCCAGGAACATCGAGTTCATGATTAGAGAAACATATAACTGGTTTTCTCACTCAAGTCTTCGTCAAGTAAAGTAAAGGGAGCTTTTTGCTTCAATAAATGATGGACAACATCCGCTAAAGATTGTTCAATTAAGCCAGACACGATGGATGTCCATTCTATCTGCCATTGTCAGAATATTGCAGCAGTGGGTCGAGCTCAGAACTCATTTTGATGTAGCAAGACTCAACGTTATACAGCAGAACTTCTACATTCTATGTTTAGCGACATGAAAAACTATGTGTATCTCATATTTCTGAAGCATATTCTCGGAGAAGTTCAAAGTGTGAATAAGAAATTCGAAGCAGATATACAGGATCCAACAAAACTACTCAGCGATCTTGTCCAACTCATTGATTCTATCAGTTCAAAGATTGCTATTCCTGGGGAAAAAAAATAACAGAAAGTGATGCTATTCAAGATTATTTAGATCCTAATCCCAATCTAGGTTATGAGTTTGAGAAAGAAATAGCAGACTACAAATTTCCCGATGAGGAAGAAATTCGCGGAAGGTGCATCCAGTTTTTAATAGAGTTATTGACACAGCTGCGTTTACGTACACCCAATAACGTTCGAGTGTTGCAGTCCATGTCATGTCTTAGTGGAAGTGAATGTCTACAGCCAATGAAGCCCTGTATATTGGATCTTGATAAAATGTTTGTAGAAGATGCAGCTACTCTCACCCGCATCAATTTCCAGTGGAGAAAACTTCATCATATGCAGTGGACACAGACCTCTGACACACTTGGACTGTGGGCAGAAATAGCCTCATACAGGGATGCCACCGGTGAAAATTCTTTCCAAGATCTTACAGATTTAGCTTTAACTGTGTTCATTTTACCTCATTCTAATGCGGACGTGGAGCGTATTTTCAGTCAGATGGGAGTTATAAAATCAAAATTGCGGAATAGACTTAGCATAAATAGTTTGACAGCTGTTTTGACTATTAGATATGGAATGAAAAGATATGGCAAATGCTGTCATGATTATAAACTACCTAAGGATTTCTGCGAGGCATATACATGTTTCTTTCAATCATCCTCCTCATCCTCATCATCGCAGGAGCAAACACAACAGGAAATAGCTACAGAAACTGAAGAGGAGTTGTTTGACTGGGATTTGGCAGATCTGGAATAAACTTAATTCTAATATTCAGTGATAATAATAACTTATAATGTGCTACTTTATAACATTTTGAATGAATACCGCCAGGGCTTGTTTTAGTGATTTTCCAAAAAATTAGAATTGCAATTTGGTGCTTTGTTTTGGCACGAAAGTAGTTCTGATTGGGATTTGGCGGATCTGGAATAAACTTCATTGTAATATGAAGTGATAATAATAAATTATACTGTGCTGCCTTGTTACATTTGTAATAAAAACAGGTGGTGCTTTTTTTTTTTTGGTGCTTCCTAAACAATGTTGGTGCTATTTAGTGCTTTTTTGGGTAGATTTTGGTGCTTTTTCATCAAAGGGAGATGGCAACATTGAACACAGATTAGAGCACTCTGTTAAGTAACAGAATGTGCGTGTGTGAGCGCGCGCGTAATGGAGCACTGTCACTGCTCTGCCACGTGATAATGACACGCGTACTGGCTCTAGTTTCCCTATGATTGGATTCCATCGGATCCTTTAGATCTGTGGAGGTATATTTCAGGTGAATTCCCCCGATCAGGTACTGCCCCTAAGCCACAGGATTAAATTAGTCCGTGAAAACTATTCAGCCAGACTCGTTGTCGTGAATTCGTTTAAAGTGTCGTCCCTGGAGTGAGGGGAGTCAACACCCACATTATATTTACCCCCTTATCAATATCCTGGAGAATCCACTAGCTTCCGTCCACCACACTCCTTCGGTTCATGGACACCTCTTTATCTCTCTCTCTCTCTCCTCTCTCTCTCCTCTCTCTCCTTCTCTCTCTTCTCTCTCTCTCTCTCTCTCTCTCTCTCTCTATCTCTACCTGATCATGTCCCGCCCCTTTCCTTCCCAACGAACATACTCAACAACTCTTGCTTCTAATAATTAATAAAAAATTAATTTATTAAAAGAAAAATGTAACGTATGTGAGACGTGTATGCGAAGAAAATGTGTGTTGTATATTCTAGTGTAAATGTAGAATTCAGATCACAAAGCTCAGAATCAGAGTCCACTCATCATGGCAAGGATTACACGACATCACAAGAATCAGCACAATGGACCTCACCAAACGCTGCGTCTCTCCCGCCAGACAGTGTCCACCTCCAGGAGCTTTGATAACCACGAGGTCTGATCCCGACTCAACTATACAGTCTGAGACAGATACTATTGTTTTTCCTTAAAAAAAACTGTTCCTAATAGTTTATAGAAACTGAGACCCCACAATTCCTGCACAGTGAAAAGCGGAACACTTTCCCATGAACATTACATTCTTCCTTCTTACGAAATGTTCTACAATTTTCACTCTTAAAACAGTCATTGTACTTAGTCTCAAATAGATCTCTTAATTTCCCAGATAAAGTTTTAATGTTCTGATGTCCTTGTTAAGTGGAACAAACACTCTCCAATGTTTTGGTTTCATGTAGTGTGAAAAATCAATCCCTACTGTTCTAGTAATAAGTGGAATGAACATCCATCACCACTGGTTTATTCACGAATGGTATGAAAACCAGAAACCATTACTATGTTGCTGTCCACAGGTAGTGTAAAATATTCTCAATAATATTCTTAATATTTATCCTGTGGGATACTTATAATAGTCAGCTCCACCGAGCAAATGTTTATCAACTTTTTCTAGCATAGGCCCAGTGGGAAAGTTGCTGGCCAATCTTCCTGCACCAAAAATATCCAGGATCGGAATTTTTCAATGTTTCTGTGTTCTTCATCCCAACCAGAGGGAACCTGTAAAATATATAACACAACTGGTGAGAGCCTCCCCGTCACTGATCCTTATTAGATGAGCGTGGGCCACCGGCCTCTCTCAGAAAAATACAGTGAACCAAACTCTGTCAGGGACAGATGAGCTAATCACATAGGTCTTCATCAGGCCAAGACAAGAAAAAAAACCCAAGAAACAGAGTGCGGAACCCCCAGGGAGCACCCCACTGTAAGATCCCACCATTGGACAATTTCCTCATCTCCCAATAATCCCCCATTACTCTAGTCTCAACTAGCAGAGCTAATCATCACTTCACTACTCTATTCTCAACTAAGAGAGCTAATCATCACTTCCTAAATTAATTAGGCCTAATTATCCTATATCTACTACCTTAGGCAACACCGCAGTTCTCCTAAATAACATCTACATTTTGCCTTGACAGGCACGTGTAAAATTAAATCTAATTAATCCCGCACACGGTAGTTGTTATTAAAATCCATAACTGCAGTGCCAAAGCGCGTCTGCCTAAGTTAACTGTCTGAGTTACACTAGCTGTCAACAAATCATGTTTCTTGGCAAACAGCCTTGAATTGTTCACGTGACGTTTTTGATGTCAAAACACCAGATGGTTTCAGGGGCAGATTATCCATTTCAGAATAAGTTCTCTCCCCTTAGTTTAAATCACTACAAGAGTTGTCTTTCCTTGTTATGACAACCAACACAGTAGGTGTGTTCCTGCATTCTTTGAATTCGGGTCTCAATAACAAGCCAAAAATTCGTTTGATGTCGGAAAATTCTCAAGGTCTCCCTACTGTTCTGATCTCGCCGACTAGAAGTAAACAAGTTGCAGCTGTGGATCAGACTGTCTTTGGTAATTTCTATCATCTGGGGGTTAATTTATAGAGATTTCATGACACTCGCCCAGAAAGGCTTGGCCATTTTCTGCCCTGCCCGCCTTCACGGAGTTGACCCCATCTCTAAGGTCAAAGCACTGCTGAAGTTGATTGTACTGTTTGATCAAAGAAACTAACCGAAAGGTTGACCGACCTAATATAATGATTTTTGGGGTTCTTACTTTCAATAACATTATGAACACCGACTAGGTTTTCTTGTAGATATTCGCCAGTTTTCAAAGACGAAGCAATTATGTACAACTGTCTTCCCCAATGGTCAGACATAAACTGTGTTGTCTTCCCGTTCTGGGCTCTGACGCCACGTCCGAATAAAATTATGAATTCGGATCAGAGCCCAAAGAAAGAAAAGATGAACTTGAAGCTTATTCACACTTCACGAATTTTGTTCAAAATACATGGATTTTGTATATATTTTGATGGAATTGTTCGTTAACAATCCAACAGATTTTATCTGTTTCACGGGAAACAAATTTTATCTTTTCCCCGAGGACAAGATGCCCCGGAAACAAAAGTATGAATTAAGTGCCACTCAGTGTACTCGACTTGAATGTACAAGAATTTTAAAGGTCAGCATGGCCGAATGGAGTAGATCGGTGCGTTCTTAGCATATCCGGTTGTGCTGATGCCCGAGTTAAGGGGTTCAACCCGTACACCGGACAGATGGAATAATTGTTTACTTCTCATCCTTGACTTGATGACGTCAATTACAGTATCTCTAAATCGGAGTGGGTCCACGAATGATGGCGACGCCCTGGTGAATAGGAAAGCTAATCCAACAGCAAACAGTCCGTCCAGTGATACTAAAGTAGTTGGGATATATCTTGGACTATACTTGAGTTTAATCGCAAACGAGCGCAAAAAAATAAACAATAGAAACGACTTGTGTCGTGATCCGTCGGGTGGAACTGTTATAGGAGTTGTGAATTTTTTGTTGTTGGTTGTTGGACACATACGCGATC
>JACEFZ010005036.1:112500-241801 GCA_014155875.1 Cepaea nemoralis | reverse complement strand
TAAGCGTACATTGTCAAGATTACTTAGGCAAGTTACAAAGAAACATAAACTTGTACACTGGGTGACAACTGACACAATTGATGGAAACAGAGCAATGTGAAGACAATGAGATCACTATCACTATCTCGATGGCTTGGCTACAATGCATTCAATCAGTCAATCAGGTGCCGTCTCCACAATGAAGGTTGGCTGCAATGGTTCTCCAACACTGTCTGTCTCTCGCTTTGACTGTATAGTTTGTCAGATTGATGTTCGTCCATGTCTTGATGTTATCTTCCCACTTATATCGTTGTCTACCTCTTGCTCACTTGCCCTCAACCTTACCTTCCAGTATGTTTTTTATGAGAATGTTATGTCTTTTAACGTGACCGAAATATTTCAATTGCCTCATTTTTATTTCTTTCATCAACTCTCTTTTCATTCCCAGTTTTTCTAGAACACTCTTATAAGAAACATACTGGATAGCAAGGCTTAAGTCTAGCTAGAAAGAGGCAGACAACGATACAAGTGGAAAGAAAACATCAAGAGATGGACGAAGGCATTACTGGGACAAGAACACGGGACTGAACTGAGACTGGTGATCGAGAGGAACGGCGAACCATTTCTGCCTGCGCTTGTCGGTACAGCACATGATGATGATGAGGTATGTTCTTTTACGCTTATGCTCACCTGTAAGGTCCAGTAGATATCGACTGCTGCCTGTCCGAGCTGACTCTCTTCTCCGGCAAGGAAAACTCTACCGTGTTCGAATCCCGCTTTGTCTGTGGCGTTTCGGTGGAAACTCTATCGCCGTTGACAGCATTAATGACACCGCCAACGAAGGTTCCCGAACTGCTCTTTCTGTCCAGGGCATCAGATTTAAAGGCCTCATTCTGGTAGGCATAATCATCTGTCTGCAAGGACTTTTGCGGAAATAATGGAAATGCCTCCGGAGTCCATTTCAGTCATTGATTCGATGAATATTTATTTAACTCTGAAAATATTCATCAGGATGATACATAGATGTGTCAGGATGATATATAGATGTGTATGTTAGATATTTTTTTTAATGGATTAAGGCAGAGGGTCAACTTCATTGCAATGGCTCTAGCCTATACGACTCGGTATGTTTTCTACAGAGAGGCCTGTCGAATGCATCTCATGAAGTAGGAGTTTCCTAGACCCCCAAGTGATTTCAAAATCTTTGCATTTGTGAAATAACGGAGTCGAAATATGAACCCACGACCTTCGTGGAGTGAGGCAGGCACTCCGCCAAGGAGGCACCCCCCCCTTTTACACACCCCCCCCCACACACACACACACACATACACACACAAACACACACACACACACAAACACACACATACACACACACACACACACGCACACACCAAACCCCCTTTTGGTGAATGTTGTATTTGTTTTTGTCAGAAGAAATTAACTGCTATTATTTCACACACATATATGTAGGTCAGCATTATCAAACGGATAAGAACGTGTGTTCTTAAAACATCCGGTGTGCTGATGCCAAGGTAAGTGGTCAGTGGCGTGCAGGGGTTCTTTGATGCCCGGGGCCAACCCCTTGATTGGATGCCCTTAATTGTTCTTTACGTCATTCATTCCTCCTCTCCTCCGACTGCACTGTCCTGCCCCCTCTCCCTAACTGGATGCCCCCCTCCCGGCTGGATGCCCCCCTACCGGCTGGATGCCCGGGGCCGTCGCACCCACCGCACCCCCCTCCCCCTCCTTCTGCACGCCACTGTTAGTGGTTCAACTCCTACACCGGACAGTTGGACTAAAATGTTGACCTGTCGTCCTTGACTTGGGGACGTTAATTACAAGTACCTGTGAAGTTGGAGTGGGTTCGCCTGATGGCGAGGGACACTGTTAATAGGGAAAGCTAATCCACAAGCCAAATTAAGTCCATCACTATTGAAAGTAATGTGTATAGACTACGCTTGAGCTCAAATCGAGCGAGAGCAAGAAAAAAGCAAAAATACACCTATATGTTAAGAAAGTAATTTTATTCGTGGCTGGTAATTTTGTTGTTTGTATATGTGTGTGTCCATGTACTACCATCATCATCATCAACCATTGCTTTGTCTGTCACGTGCAGCATCCCCCCCCCCCCTCCCTTTTTCTCGTGGCGTTATTTTACAGTACTTTCTCTGGAGGTTGTAAAATGTGTTTTAAGTAATTCAGCCAAAGTGTTATTCATTTATTCACTTCAAATTCTATATAACTCTGCAGTATGATATATAAATTTCACGAGATGCAGCTAAATATGCCAGGCAATAAATTGTGCAACATATTGTTTGTGGTTTCTGTGTTAAATTCACTAAGAATTTCTAAAAGCAATGTCGTCTCATGCCGAGATAACGTTGCAGTGCATTCTTTCATAAGGTAGACTAGTACTGAAGTCTTGGGAGTCTCCGTGGCGAAGTGGTCAAACCATCTGACTCGGGCTCCTAATGTTGTGGGTTCGATTCCGGGCCGCGTCCTTCAGTGCATTTTTTGACGGAGACTCATGTGGGTCGTCGCTGAGCTACGGAGTTCGTGCTTTGTGCAATGCTTTCCGAGCTGCGGATAGAGACTGAGCCATAGGGATACAAACTCGGTGCAATGAAGTCGACCCTGTCGACTTTTAAGCGACTTTAAGTCCTGACGTCTACAGCTGAAGTCGTGTTCATCCACTGTCTTCTGTCCTAAGCCGCTCCTCCATTCAATTCATGGTCAGTCTGTGCCTCAACGTCCTTGCATGTTTCCGTCCGTCATGTAGTTTTTACTAGGAGATCCTCTTTTTTTTTTTCTTATGTCTGGATTTTCTTCTCCGGTATGTTCAGTTCTTCTTCTTCCTCTTATTCTTCTATTACTTCTTCTTCTTCTTGTTCTACTTCTTATTCTTCTGGTTCTTGTTCTTGTTTTTTTCCTTGTTCTTCTTCTGATGCTGCAACTTCTTCTTTTTTTTCTCTTCCTCTTCTTCTTCTTCTTCTTCTTCTTCTTCTTCTTCTTCTTCTTCTTCTTCTTCTTCTCTTCTTCTTCTTCTTCTATTACACCTACTACTTCTTCTTCTCTTCCTGCGTTTTGTCCTTGTCGCCCTATTCCTCCTCCTCCTTCTGCTGTTAATCTCTTACTGAAGTATATATCCCCTCTAACTAACTCACACATAGCCCCTGGTAGACGTGCTATGATTGGTGGAATGTTACAGAACAAGTGTTTTTACGGGTTGAGGTTACCAGTCTCATGTCCCCCCTCTATAGTCACCTCTGTCGTCACGGATGGTATGTTATAGTGTTACTTTGCTTGCTTATGGACCTCGGTAACTCTTTTCAGTTGTCAGTAATGGGCCTCAGTATTGTAACCAAACGAAGATAACCTACATGTTTGTGTGATGTTTAGTAGTAATATATTTACATTGCTACTGACGTACAGTTAGCAGTATGTCTTTTTAATGGACGTCGAAGTCAACCCCAGCAATGTTTGGCTGTTTCGGATTTTCTAAAATAATTTTACAGTAGTGTGCCCTTGCCTCCCTCCGTTGCGAAGAGCTTAAGGGCGCGATTCGTGAGCCTGCTTACCCGTGTTCGAAACACAGCTGCCACCGATTTGGCAGCAGAGCGCGTTGCGTTGGGTTTTAACGTGTTGGTATGGGAGCCGGTCGTTCAGAAAGCAATGACAAACTACTGAACGTAAACTTGCCAAGGCATCATCAACAGCAGTAAAATACTGGTGTTGACAGCGATGTCCTGTAAATAGGATATGCAAAAAAATGTGCCCTTATTTCACAATTTCCTGACTTAAGTAGACGAGGTTTAGAAATCAGCTTTCGGCTATTCGGGAGCGGATCGCTTTGGGTTGATTGCGATGATATGACACATCGGTCGTTCAGAAAGCAATGACAAACTTATGAACATTTAATTGCCTAGTAAATCATGAACAACCATTACATGCTGAAGGTTTGCTGTAACGCCCTGTATAAGATAAGACAGGCAACTAAGTTTTAGTTTACCACTGATTCATGAGCGTCGGCAGCTCTTTTACCAGTGTGTGAAATACTCTAAGTGTTTCTTCCCCCGTAACCCTGCATTCTCTCCTACACATGTACACATATATCCCAAAGCACGCATTGAACAACATACACCTCAAGCTAACAAAGACAACAACAGAAAACAATACTTAACTCCACACAAACCAGGTGTGAATTACCTACCTGCAAAACCTCGACCTGTTCCGTGTCACCAAATCGTACAACTGATAAGCATAGCTTATATCTACAAGTACGCGCCTCCACCTTGACGAGTGACAGGGCCTGTTCGTTGAGCCTAACTTGTAGTGTCACGTCACGTACAGGGCTTCTTAATATACAGTCAGGTACACCTGGGAAGGAGAAGTCACGGCTGCAGCAGGGAGCCTCCGTAGGGAAGTGGTTACATCGCATACCTCGCTCTCCGAAGGTTATATGGTCGATTCTGGACTACGTCGTTTGATTTAAGAGCAATATTTTCTTGGAGACTCCTGGGGGTCGTCGCTGGAGCTACCACGGTCGTGCTTTGTGCGTTTTCGGCAGGCCGCCGAGACCTAGCTATATGGAGTAAATCACGGTGTAATGAAGTCGACCATTTTGCCTCTTACACCATTTTAAATCTGTAAACGACCATAGAAAGAAAGAAAGAAAGAAAGAAAGAAAGAAAGAAGAAAGAAAGAAAGAAAGAGAGAAAGAAAGAAAGAAAGAAAGAAAGAAAGTCTTTATTTTCAAAGGGTTAAGAATTGGGCACGCAGGCCCGTCTGACATTTTACCCTTCCTCTCTATTTTCTCTCATACATTCTTTCATTTAACATCACGTATGAAGCAAATTTTGACAACAAAAGAACAATAAGCATTAAAACGCATGAAAAGTAATCTTCTTCTTCGTTCATCCGGAGTTTTTTTTCGGATGTGATTGCGTTGTGCCTGTTTACAGCAGAGCTGCGTTCTTGCGCCGTTAGGCCGACACATCCGACTTCTGCGGGCATTTGTTGACCGGGTTAACCTTCCCGGGGTTTCTTAGGACGTTTGACTCTCACTGTGTTGGTGTTATCCCCCATCCCAGCTGGTCCATATAGAACAGCCAAAGATCCTGGTCAGCCCTCAAGGGAAGGCAGGGGCAGACCAATGGGCATTCCCCGCCATCCAAGGAGGCTTCCATACTTGCAGAGCCGATACATAGCGCTCTGGTACTGGGCTCACCCAAGGAATCGTCACGTCCTGCACATGGCTGCTTAGCCTCACTTCCGTATATTGGGCCTTCCGTTCACCATAGGCTGTTCTTCCGGAAACCAGAAGTATGCAGTCTGCAGATGACATCCACACAGTGAGCTTTCGATTCGGACTTTCCATGTAATGGATTTGCTAGCCAACGCAATATTCCATTTCGTGCCACTAGGACACTTTTCCACCTTTTATGAGCCCACACAGTGGGCTTTTGATTCAGACATTCCACGTAATGGATTTGCTATCCAAGCAATATTCCATTTCGTGCCACTAGGACACTTTTCCAACCTTTTATGAAGCCCACACAGTGGGCTTTTGATTCGGACTTTCCACGTAATGGATTTGCTATCCAAGCAATATTCCATTTCGTGCCCACTAGGACACTTTCCACCTTTTATGACAGCCCACACAATGGGCTTTTGATTTGGGACTTTCCACGTTAATGGATTGCTATCCAAGCAATATTCCATTTCATGCCTCTGGGTCTTCATGCACTTTAAATGTCAACCTGTATATAGTTAAAGTAATCTGCGGTCAACTTTAGCTGTTGATATCTCCATAGAGCTTGTCCTCAAATGAAGCAGGTGGGGCCCAAAATATCTTTCTCTGTTCTGCATACGTTGGGCAATCCTGCAGCAAATGTTTTGCTGTCATTTTTCCAGTTCCTACAATTACATTCATCGGTATCTCCTATCTTTAGTTTATTGAACAAGTGGTATTTCAGCCTGTTATGTCCTGTGCGGAGTCTGAAGATTGCTACTTGTTCTCTTCGGTCGAGTTTGTAATATGCATCATCCTTCTGATGGCCTGGATGCTCTGATTCCCATTTGGTTCTATAAGTGCTTTTTATCAACCTCTTTGCCTCATTATAGGTTATGTCTATGTCAGGCTGTGGTAGTCGTCCGCCCTCTTTTGCCAGTCTGTCAGCCTCTTCGTTTCCAGGTATACTGCAATGTGATGGATCCACTGTATTACAACTTTTTTGGATTTCTGGCATAGACCATGGAGTGCTGCTCTTAGGTCAGTTAGTTCTGTGCTGTTATTGCTCTTCAGTATTGAGACAGCTGACTTTGCATCTGTGAAGATAGCTATTTGCTTCTCTTATTTTCCTCCATCAAGAGCATTCTGCTGCAGTTTTCAGAGCCTCTACCTCCGCTTTGAAGTTACTTGAAAGTTTTCCAGTTGCCATTGAATGTGTTTTTTTCGCTCCATTTTTTAAATTAGGAGAATTCCTCCTCCTCCATTCTCTATTGAATTTTTGGCTGATCCATCTGTATATGCATGGGTCCAATTTCTGCTTGGGTAATGTTCTTTTATGTAGTTTAGGGTTATTTCTCTTCTTCGGTTTCATGCTGAGTGTTCTTTTTCTCAATACCAGGAATGTTTTCTATCATCTCAGGCAGTTGCTGCTGTCTCCAAGCTGGGAACTTGTGTGCATTGTGTATGGGCTTGACTGTTGATATGTTAAGAATAGGATCTGACCTAATCCTTCGTTTTGCAGTTTCTACAAAGTTGCTACGCTTCAGTCTTCCCTTTCCAAAACCATTAAATCTGTTGTACATAGGGTGGTCTGTCAATCTTCTAAATTTTTCTGCTTGTTGCTGGGCTCTGCTATCTCTTCTATCCTGCATTGGTTGTAAACAAGTGATCTTTTCTAATTCATTAATAGGCGTTGTCTTCAGGCTTCCAGTTATGATTCGCATTCCTTGATTTTGGACTCTACTTATTTTGTTAAAGTTTGACTTAGCTGCTGTTGCCCAAGCTGCAATGCCATATTCCAGTACTGGCCTCACCGTCCAGTATATAACTTCTTGAGAACTTTCTCATCTGCTCCCCATGTTGTACCAGCAAGCTTTTTCATGATTGCCATTCTTTGCCTTGCTCTTGTTCGATTTTCTCAACCTGTGTCTTCCATGTCAGGCGACGATCAAAGGTGACTCCTAGATAGTTTGGATTTTTCTCATGGCGCAATATTTTTCCATTCAATACCAGCTTAGGTTGCTGAGTTTTAGTTGAGAGGGAGAACACTGTGCATGTTGTTTTCTCCTCACTTATCTTCACTAGCCAATGATTTTGACCAGTCCTCTAGCGCTAATAGGGCTTGCTGTATTCTGCTATTAGCTGTACTAATATATTTCTTCAGATGTCCATATGGCTAGGTCATCTGCAAAGGAGGATGTGTGTACTCTGGCTGGGAAAATTTTCCGTGATGTCGTTTATATATGCTAGGAATAATGTTGGTGAAAGAACTCCTCCTTGGGGGGACACCTTGCTCCAACAGCATCATTTTGCTGGTTTGTCCTTGTACTTTTGTCCTGGCAGTTCTGTTCTCAAGGTAGTGGCTGATCCATTTGTACATTGTCCCGCCAAACATGCATTTTTTGCAGTTTTACTTCAGTGAAAAGTAATCATAACAAATGACTCACTGATGCAGTGTTTAACATAGGGCATTATAACTACCTACGGAGGGTGTAACGTGCCATACTTATGGGAATGATTTTTGGCTAGTTTTCGTTTGGACTAAGTTACCATAATTATTGTCTTTTTGTGTTTTTATTTATGGGGACAAGTAGTCTGTACTGTGGTAGTGTTAACGTCACGTACACGTGAAGTATTCGTCAAGTATGTTCAGAAAGTAATTTTATTCGTATAAGGATACGAGGATATAGCCATGCACAATAAAAACAGCTAGGTGTGTGTGTACATTTACGAAAACATCAGAGATAGTAAACACAGACGATGTAACATGAGAGATAGTAAATACAGACACGTTGTAAAATGAGAGATAGTAAGTAGACACAGTGTAAAATGAGACATAGTAAATACAGACACAGTGTAAAATGAGAGATAGTAAATACAGACACGTTGTAAAATGAGAGATAGTAAATACAGACACAGTGTAAAATGAGAGATAGTAAATACAGACACAGTGTAAAATGAGAGAGTAAATACAGACACGTTGTAAAATGAGAGATAGTAAATACAGACACAGTGTAAAATGAGAGATAGTAAATACAGACACAGTGTAAAATGAGAGATAGTAAATACAGACACGGTGTAAAATGAGAGATAGTAAATACAGACACAGTGTAAAATGAGAGATAGTAAATACAGACACGGTGTAAAATGAGAGATAGTAAATACAGACACAGACACTCTTAGAGTTAAAGTTAGCTACATGTCCTGTTTTTTTTTTCAACAGGACATCACATGAACTTGGCACTGGGGAAACTGATAATAGGTAAAGCTAATCCACAGGCAACAGTCAGTCCAGTGCACTCCCTAGTGCTATGAACTTCTAATAGTAGCATTGGCATGTATACGGACTTCGCTTGAGTTTAAAGCAAGCGAGCAATAAGAAAATTAACTGTTTGTGATTATCTAGACAATTTTACCCGAAGGCCACAATTTCAGCGCTCAAATTACCTTAAGGCCCATACTCCAGAGCTCAATTGACCTGAAGCCACCAACCACCACTTCGGGGCTTAAATGACCTTAAGGCCACCACTTCATGGTTCAAATTACCAGAACTAAATTACCAGACTAAAAACATCAGTCTTCTATACTTGGAGAGCTAAAACATCACTCTTCTATACTTGGAGAGCTAAAACATCACTCTTCTATACTTGGAGAGCTAAAACATCACTCTTCTATACTTAGCTGAAACTCAGTCTTCCATACTTGGAGAGCTAAAACATCACTCTTCTATACTTAGCTGAAACTCAGTCTTCTATACTTAGCTGAAACTCACTCTTCTATACTTAGCTGAAACTCAGTCTTCTATACTTAGAGATCTGAAACTCAGTCTTCCATACTTGGAGAGCTAAAACATCACTCTTCTATACTTAGCTGAAACTCAGTCTTCCATACTTGGAGAGCTAAAACATCACTCTTCTATACTTAGCTGAAACTCAGTCTCCTATACTTAGAAAGCCTAAACTCATGTCTTCTATACTTAGAGAGCTAAAGCTCAGTCTTCTATACTTAGCTGAAACTCAGATCTCCTATACTTAGCTGAAACTCAGTCTTCTATACTTAGCTGAAACTCAGTCTCCTATACTTAGCTGAAACTCAGTCTTCTATACTTAGCTGAAACTCAGTCTTCTATACTTAGCTGAAACTCAGGTCTTCTATACTTAGCTGAACTCAGTCTTCTATACTTAGAGAGCTAAGCTCAGTCTTCTATACTTAGCTGAAACTCAGTCTTCTATACTTAGCTGAAACTCAGTCTTCTATACTTAGAGAGCTAAAGCTCAGTCTTCTATACTTAGCTGAAACTCAGTCTTCTATACTTAGCTGAAACTCAGTCTTCTATACTTAGAGAGCCTAAACTCATGTCTTCTATACTTAGCTGAACTCAGTCTTCTATACTTAGAAAGCTGAAACTCAGTCTTCTATACTTAGCTGAACTCAGTCTTCTATACTTAGAGAGCTAAAACTCAGTCTTCTATACTTAGAGAGCTGAAACTCAGTCTTCTATACTTAGAGAGCTGAAACCAGTCCTTCTATACTTAGCTGAAACTCAGTCTTCTATACTTAGAAGCTGAAACTCAGTCTTCCTATACTTAGCTGAAACTCCAGTCTTCTATACTTAGAAAGCTGAAACTTCAGTCTTCTATACTTAGAGAGCTGAAACTCAGTCTTCTATACTTAGCTGAAACTCAGTCTCCTATACTTAGCTGAAACTCAGTCTTCTATACTTAGCTGAAACTCAGTCTCCTATACTTAGCTGAAACTCAGTCTTCTATACTTAGCTGAAACTCAGTCTCCTATACTTAGCTGAAACTCAGTCTTCTATACTTAGCTGAAACTCAGTCTCCTATACTTAGCTGAAACTCAGTCTTCTATACTTAGCTGAAACTCAGTCTTCTATGCATAGCTGAAACTCAGTCTTCTATACTTAGAGAGCTAAAGCTCAGTCTTCTATACTTAGCTGAAACTCAGTCTTCTATACTTAGCTGAACTCAGTCTTCTATACTTAGAGAGCTAAAGCCTCAGTCTTCTATACTTAGCTGAAACTCAGTCTTCTATACTTAGCTGAAACTCAGTCTTCTATACTTAGAGAGCTAAAGCTCAGTCTTCTATACTTAGCTGAAACTCAGTCTTCTATACTTAGCTGAAACTCAGTCTTCTATACTTAGAGAGCCTAAACTCATGTCTTCTATACTTAGCTGAACTCAGTCTTCTATACTTAGAAAGCTGAAACTCAGTCTTCTATACTTAGCTGAAACTCAGTCTTCTATACTTAGAGAGCTAAAACTCAGTCTTCTATACTTAGAGAGCTGAAAACTCAGTCTTCTATACTTAGAGAGCTGAAACTCAGTCTTCTATACTTAGCTGAAACTCAGTCTTCTATACTTAGAAAGCTGAAACTCAGTCTTCTATACTTAGCTGAAACTCAGTCTTCTATACTTAGAAAGCTGAAACTCAGTCTTCTATACTTAGCTGAAACTCAGTCTTCTATACTTAGAAAGCTGAAACTCAGTCTTCTATACTTAGAGAGCTGAAACTCAGTCTTCTATACTTAGCTGAAACTCAGTCTTCTATACTTAGAAAGCTGAAACTCAGTCTTCTAGAGAAGTCATCAACCAATCTCGGGTCTATAATATAGAAAGGTGGAATATTAGAAAATCATCAAAATAAGATTCCAACTGACCTCATGTGTCATAGCCAGACTGAATATTGTAGTATGGACTAGTCTATATATATATATATATATATATATATATATATATATATATATATATATATATATATATATATATATATATATATATATATATATATATATATATATATAAAAGAGACTGTATGTGGTTGGCAATGTATTGGATGCGTTCGATAACGGTACATCCGATTGAGATGAAATTTTCTACACGTCTTCCTTTCATTCCTGTGCAACCGACTGTAATAGTTTCTTAGTGTAAAATCGGCTACTTACTTAATAAAATTTAATATTTCATTTTTCATTATAATTTCTATATAGCAAGGGGACTTAACTCTAGAAAAGTTATTTCAAGGGGCATAACTTTTAATAACATTTCTATATACTTTATAGTCATATTGTTGCATGGTTTTCAAAGATTTATAAACTCTTTGCCTATAGTTATTTACAGGCATATGAGTTATAATAAATAATGATATAATCTTTAAGGCATTTTCAAAGTTTTCATAAAAATAATGCATAATGCATAACATTGTAACTCATCTTTTTATGCTTAAAGAAGTTATCTACAGTCATGTAGGTGATTAAAAACAGTTTTCATTAAAAATAATGGATGGTGTGTGGAAGGACATTCTTTTAAGTTACTGTGTGAATTTAATGAGACGCTCCCCGCCAGGAGCTGGGCGAAGCCACGCCGGGTCAGATAGATAGACAGACAGACAGACAGATAGTCGGGAACGGGAGCTTATATGACTACTTATATGAATTAAATGAGATGCTCCCCACCAGGGACTGGGTGAAGCCGGGCCGGCACAGACAGACAGACAGACAGACAGATAGTCGGGAACGGGAGCTTATATGACTACGTATATGAATTAAATGAGATGCTCCCCACCAGGGACTGGGTGAAGCCGGGCCGGGTCAGACAGACAGACAGATAGACAGACAGACAGATAGTCGGGAACGGGAGCTTATATGACTACGTATATGAATTAAATGAGATGCTCCCCACCAGGGACTGGGTGAAGCCGGGCCGGGTCAGCCAGACAGACAGACAGACAGACAAACAAGCAGACAGACAGACAGACTGATAGATAGATAGATCCCCGCCAGGGCCTGGGCGAAGCCGGGCCGGGTCAGCTAGTAATATGTATTAATCAATCAATCAATCAATCAGGTGCCGTCTCCACAATGAAGGTTGGCTGCAATGGATCTCCAACACTGTCTGTCTCTCGCCTTGACTGTACATTCAGTCAGGCTGATGTTCGTCAATCTCTTGATGTTATCTTCCCACTTGTATCGTTGTCTACCTCTTGCTCGCTTGCCCTCATCCTTGCCTTCCAGTATGGTTTTTATAAGAGTATCATGTCTTTTAACGTGGCCTAAATATTTCACTTGCCTACTCTTAATTTCTTTCATCAATTCTATTTTCATTCTCAGTGTTTCTAGAATCGCTGTATTCGATTGTTTCTGTTTCTATGAAATACTATATATTCTTCTGTGTATCCGTATCTCCAGGGCCTCTATTCAACTTTCTTGTTGCTTATTCGCCGTCCTAGCTTCAGAAATACTAGACAGAAATACAAATCAAATATTTTAATTAATCTAGGATTTATACAGTTTCACATACTAGAACCAGTTTGCATCAAGATTGGAAATTTTGGGGCGATGTTTGGACGGTTTTACATGGTCCATGGTAGACAAAGATTTAAACAACACGTGAGTTTACCCATGAGTGAAGAGTTATTTGCCCACTATTTGTATAGCTGCTGAAATGTTCTTAGAATGTCGTTGATCAAGTAGAAGCAAAATACTGACATTCTAAAAGACTTGAACATTGAAGAAACCAGTCTCATAAACAGTATTATATCACTGAAACTGAAAACGTTAGCCATATTAAATGTCATAGTTCCTTGGAAATAACAGTAATGGTGGTAGAAGGGGCAGAGGTCACCCAGCACGAAGATGGGCACACGACATTGCAGACATGTTGAGAGTGGACAAGGCCGGAGAAATTACCAGAGATGGAGAAATTGTTGCTTAGCTCGGATAGATTCAGAGATCATTTAGCAAGGTCGCTGCAGAATGTGAATCTCATCTCGTCTTACCAACAATTCCTCGCATACTTATCATGTCTCATGCCTCGGTCACCCTCATGCATAAGATGTCCTCAATGTCCATGTTTATCTTCGCACCGTCCGACAACTGCCTACCCCTGTCCACCAAGTACCCAGACCTTCCATCATTATTCTCCACCAAGTCACTGTGACGCCAAACATCGCCAAAGGACTTCAGGCTCCCACACATGACGCTTGTCTACGCGCCAACCCTCTTTCATGCTCAGATCACGTTGAATGCCCTTCCTTTCTTCTCTTGGTCGCCAACACTCAAAGAACACTTTTATAACATCACAGGATTACGGGATATTACTAGATAAAAGGTGGCATATACACCAACTGGATTCCATGTAGACTTAGGACAGTCGAATGCTTTGTCTTCTTCTTCTTTGCTCCTCCCCGCTTCCTCCTTCTTCGTTTTCTTCTTCTTCTTCTTCTTCTTCTTCTTCTTCTTCTTCTTCTTCTTCTTCTTCTTCTTCTTCTTCTTCTTCTTCTTCTTCGTCTTCTTCTTCTTCTTCTTCTTCTTCTTCTTCTTCTTCTTCTTCTTCTTCTTCTTCTTCTTCTTCTTCTTCTTCTTCTTCTTCTCCTTCTCTCCTCCTCCACCTTCATCTTCCTCTTTAGTAATCTATTACTCTTATAAAGTATGGATTCTGTTTTCAACTCACTTATATATATATTTTCTCCTAGACTGTCATGAATTCGAAATTCTACAGAACAAGTATTTCATTATTTGTCCTCTTTGATTAGTAATACACCATTGATCAAGTCAGCCGAGGTGTGTCCTGTCTAGATAGCCTGTAGTCACCCAAGAATCCGTCACTGTGTGTACATTGCTGGATTGTCACAATTGATGTGTTTATCTAACAGGTGATATAATTCACATATATGTTAGACAGTTTGTTGACAGATTTAAGTCTTTGCTGTAAAACTTATCAAGGTGACCTAGACCTTCGGCCACGGGCCACGGCAATAGCATTATCTTATCATGCGGGTGTTGTCGCTGATCGCTGAATAGTCTATGTTTGAAATATATATATATATATATATATATATCATAGCATGTGCAGTAAAGTAAAGTAAAGTAAAGTAAAGTAAAGTAAAGTAAAGTAAAGTAAAGTAAAGTAAAGTAAAGTAAGTAAAGTAAAGTAAGTAAAGTAAAGTAAAGTAAAGTAAGTAAAGTAAAGTAAAGTAAAGTTCCCTTGACCACATTCGTGAAGCCCATGGGGAGCATGGTTCCAGCCACATATTTGTATGGACTAAGTGTGGTACTCGGTGCATGATGTGGTCAGTTTCACGCCGGTGGTGTTTATCTCCCAGAACATATCCAGGTACCTATGTTAGACAGAGATCATGAGAAGAAACCAAACAAATGATAACCCGATCATCCGCAGTGAGATCTCACTTCAAGAGGCAGAATCTTACACAGCTTTAGGTAGCAGGGCAGACAAAGAGGAAGAAACAGACAGTGATTATAAACTAAAACTACATGAGTTTTTATAACACTAGCGAATCTGTACCAGTCAATAGAAATTAAACACTAGACTTGACATGTTTATCTCTAACGTGATCTCAGCACTATTGTGTGGATTAGAAACATGGTAAACAACTACGTTTACAAATAAACATAAACTAAAACATTCATTAACTGGTGATTGCGTAAAATAGAAGAATTAAACTGGTGTGGCTGAATCGCCAATGAGGAGCTCGTGAAGAGAATTTCACAAATGCCAATGAATCAAATGGCGAGGTAAAGACGCTGGCATGAAATTAGACATGTATTATCATAAACTCCGAGAAGAGTACAACAGGAAAGGTCTTTGTATGGAACCCTCAAGGCATACAAAATACAGGAAGATCTAAAACGCTTGGAGCAATGAATTAGAAATAGAAATGTTTAATGTGGCGAGGACAGCTCTGAGTTTCATGCGACAGAAAAACGCAGGACATCTTGGAATGAGTTGATTTTGACCTTATGCCCAAACTGGGGATCAAGGACGAAGACCACTTGACAATGGACAGTGTAGTGATAAAGAAGACGACGACGACGACGATGATGATGATGACGATGATGATGATGATGATGATGATGATGGATGATGATGATGAGGATGATGGATGATGATGACGATGATGATGATGATGGATGAAGACGACGATGATGATGATGATGATGATGATGATGATGATGATGATGATGATGATGATGATGATGATGATGATGATGATGATGATGATGATGATGATGATGATATGGGACGAGAACGCCTGAAGAAGGCGGTTACAACCGAAATCTTTAAGAGTGTTGAATACAGAGATCGCCAGAGGCAGAACATGATGCATTGGTTGACAAAGTGGCACGAAAATAGATCAAAGATTTAACATATAAAGAACATCAGGAACTGATGTTTGTAGATAAGCAAGATCGCCCGCACAGCACTTCGTGGCACATAATATTACAATTGGCCGGAATGATTTATAAGAGATATCATTTACAATACTTTAAACTATGCAACCTTTCCACTTCACAAATTCGGTCATATTGTAATGGACATACATTCCCGTATTTGTGTGATAATACAGGTCCGCAAAGCACGGTTTTAGAACCTCTGTTTCCGATACTGTATGTGGCCTAGGTCACGTGTACGCCCATTATGATGCAGGGAGAAACAACTTGAAAATATTTACTTGAGAATTGTAGCGACGAAGATACTTGTTCAGAGTTTACAGGTCAGGTTTTCAATCTGGGTGAAGTAAAGCAATTGTGAGCGAGGATTTGCAGAGGTATACATGGTAAAATTGTTGCAACAGGCAACTAACTGTAAAAGAAGATTCACAGGGATATACACGGTAGACTTGTTGAAGTAGGTAATTGTAAGAGGGTATTTGCAGATATAAATGGTAAACTTGTTGAAGTAAACAACTGTACTCGAGGATTCGCAGATATATAAATAGAAAACTTTGATGAAGCAGGCAATGGAGCTGTCAGACGAAGAAATCCAGAAACAGCTACAGGAAGAAAATCTCCACATTCGAATCTTGAAGGCGGAGCGAATCCTGACTTATTCAAAGATTCCTACGACACTAGCGGCGGTGACGACTGAATGCAGCGAGATACCACGCCAGGTATCTATAAACCAGAAAATTCAACAGCCGGAAGGATTCATACCACGAATCACCCAATGGTCCAGATGCCAAAGGGCCGGCCACAGCAGAGCAACATGACGCAGTAAGACAGAAATCTGCCGATACTGCGCCGATCACCACGCCTTTAAGGAGTGTCCGCTGGCTAAGCTGAACACGGACTTCCGAGCATACAACAGCAAAAGAAAGTGCGCCAACTGCCTGGGCAAGCATGGAGCAGGATACTTGGGCTGTCCGTACCTCCAAAGACACAGAGTCGTCTTAAAGCTCGCCATTAATACGAAGACGCAATACAAAGAAGCAATGGGAGGTGCGAGACAAGCTGAAAAAGATCAGCTGCAGAATCAGATAGACGAGCTGAAGAAGCAAGTCAAGGCAATACTGATGCCCGCACCAACCAGCGATAATGAGAAGCTCCTGGCCGACATTGAAGAGATCCAGCACAACATCAAACAAGCGATGGAGCGCATGGCTAGGATGAAGAAAGAAAAACGAGGAAATCCTGCAAATGATCAAGGCCAAAAGAGAAATACTGAACGTCGAAAGGACGCAGCACCAATCCAAACCAACAGATCAGATGAAGCAAGATGAAGCACACACACACACACACACACACACACACACACACACACACACACACACACACACATACACACACACACACACACACACACACACACACACACACACACACACAAAACATCGAAAAAGTGATGAAGACAATGCACAAAAAAGGAGGCAAAAAGACGCATGATGGAGCCAAGCCACAGACCAATCAGAAACAGCAAGCAGAAGCCAGTAGTCCAGCCACGATACCTTAGCAACCTGAGATGAAATTAGCATCCTGCCAGGTAGAGGAATATGACCTAGAGGAGTTCTCCGAAGAAGACTGGAGAGAGTACGGAGAAGAGCATGCCGCCTGCCTAGCTTACTGCGAAGAAAAGGTAAGGCAAGCTGAATTACGATGCAACGAGTGGAGTAACAAAAAGTCCTCTTAATGACTGCATCCAGTCAAGCCAGACGAGCCAGAAGGAGCCTTACTAACAAAAGAAACCACCAGAGGAGACGGGAACAAAAGACAGCCGCCGACAATCTCCCCAGGTGACGTCACAGACACAAACGCTTACATAACCAGTCCGAGATAGCACTTACTCGTAAGAGCGCACAAGACAAGAACCAGGGCTAAAAACCAAAAAAAAAACAAAAAACATGGCTCTCAACAATAACCACCGCTGAGGAAGCAGGTTAGACGAGGAGACGAGACCGAATTTAGAATTGTTTTTTCGAAAATTGGAATTGGAAGCAGGAAATTGTATGGAAAGATTTGCAGAAATATAAATGGTAAACTTGAAGAAGTAGACAACTGTGTAGGGTTCGTGGAGATATTTATGGCACATGAAGCCCTCAAGTTGTATTGTTAAAAAAAAGTGGTATCGTTCAAAAGAAAAGCCGGATCTGTACGGTCTTCTCAAAGTTCGTCATTGTTAGCCAACTACTGTAAAATATGTATGATTTTCTTTGTCTATATATATAAAATAGATGTTATATTGGGAATGAAATTGAAGAGACAGGGTTGGGAATTATGTAGAACAGACAGTTATGGGAATGATGTTGAAGAGACAGGTGTTGGAATTATGTAGAAGAGACAGGGTTGGGAATAGAGTACTAGAGACAGGTGTGGGAATGATGTGGAAGAGACAGGTGTGGGAATGAAGTAGAAGAGACAGGTGTGGGAATGAAGTATAATACACAGGTGTGGGAATGATGTTGAAGAGACAGGTGCTGGAATGATGTAGAAGAGACAGGTGTGGGAATGGAGTACTAGAGACAGGTGTGGGAATGAAGTAGAAGAGACGGGTGTGGGAATGATGTAAATGGGACAACAGGTGTGGAAATGATGTAGAAGGGACAGGTGTGGGAATGATGTTGAAGGGACAGGTGTGGGAACCACTTAGAAAGGACAACAGGTGTGGGAATGGTGTAGAAGGAACAACAGGTATGGGAATGATGTAGAAGGGACAACAGGTGTGGGAATGATGTAAATGGGACAACAGGTGTGGGAATGATGTAGAAGGGACAACAGGTGTGGGAATGATGTAAATGGGACAACAGGTGTGGGAATGATGTAGAAGGAACAACAGGTATGGGAATGGTGTAGAAGGGACAACAGGTGTGGGAATGATGTAAATGGGACAACAGGTGTGGGAATGATGTAGAAGGGACAACAGGTGTGGGAATGATGTAAATGGGACAACAGGTGTGGGAATGATGTAGAAGGAACAACAGGTGTGGGAATGGTGTAGAAGGGACAACATGTGTGGAAATGATGTAAATGGGACAACAGGTGTGGGAATGATGTAGAAGGAACAACAGGTGTGGGAATGATGTAAATGGGACAACAGGTGTGGGAATGATGTAGAAGGGACAACAGGTGTGGGAATGATGTAGAAGAGACAGGTGTGGGAATGATGTTGAAGGGACAGGTGTGGGAACGACTTAGAAGGGACAACAGGTGTGGGAATGCTGTAGAAAGGACCACAGGTGTTGGAATGAGTTAGAAGGCACAAATGTTGGAATTATTTAGAAGGGACGGGTGTGGGAATTATGTAGAAGCGGCAACAGGAGTGGACATGATGAAGGTGTGACACAAGGTGTGAAAATTACTTAGAAGAGACAGGTTTGGAAATGATGAAATAGCATTAGTAGTAACAAGTATCAAGTAACAAGTATGGGAGTCTCTCCGGCTCCGATGGTTGTGGGTTCGATTCCGGGCCGCGTCCTTCGGTTCACGAGTTAAATTTTTCGGAGACTCCTGTAGGTCGTCGCTAGAGCTACGGAGTTCGTGCTTTGTGCGGCGCTTTCCGCGCTGCGGAAAGAGACCGAGCCATATGGGATAAAACCCGGCACTGTCGACTTTTTAGTAACAAGTATCCCACCAGCTACGTTGAGTATATATAGAATTAGTTGTTAGTAGATCCTCCTTGGATTACAATGCATTAGTTATATTGAGGAAGCAATCCACGGGGAACGCCCACGATGAGGTTTATATCTTCTTTGATTGTGGGTACAAAGACAATTGATTTGTATCGGGCTCATAAAATACCCCAACCAAGTTATATGTTATCTGTGAAATAGTTGTAAAAGTCCTACTTCTGCTGGATGTATGTACTTTCTTGGGGCAATTGCAGGCTAGTAACATATTCTAATATTCTAGTAACATATTTTAACATTATCATCATCTTCCGCATGTGCCTTCAAGCGTCGTGGAGAGGATTAATTGTCGTTCCAGCGCCTGATATGTGGCACTGGATAGTGTTATTCGGTGTGATTGTACATTGTCTTTGATGTCGTTAATCCATACAGGGTACAGGGTGATGATCCCATTGTCTGTCTGATGACATCATTTCTGACTCGGTCTCGGAAAGTTAAGTCGGCAGCTCTTCTCAAGCATCTCATCTCACAGGTGTTGATTTTGCGTAAGTGTGATATGGATATTGTCCACGTGTGAGATTGGTAGCATCGGATTGGCGTGATAATGTTATTTATTATCGTTTCGCGGACATTGTTATATCTGGATGTTTCAGTGTGGGTGACAGTTGATCTATAAGTACACTTAATTAGTGATATCTCATTTCCATTTCTCTGCCTATTCTCCCATTTCGATTTCTCTGTCTATTCTGCCATCTTCTGTGGTCATTATCCGAAGATACAGTATAAAATAACACAAAGTAATGCACCTTTAAAGAACAAAATTATCAAGATACAGTAACATTATTGAGTTAATGCATTTGTAATTTTCACTTTGTTATGAGTTTAGGCAGGTGCGTTAGTAAACTTAAAAGGGAGTTAAGATGATGTCATCAGCTCGGTTGGACGAGTATTCGTCGTCTGCCAATAGAGGAAATTATCGACATCATCATCCTCATTACAATCACAATAATAATCATCATCTTCACCATCATCATCAACATCATCACAATCATAATAATAATAAGCATAATCATCATCATAATCACCATCACCATCATCATCATAATCATCATCATCATCATCAGTACCATCATAAATATCATCACAATCATGATCGTCATCATCATTTTCATCACTATCATTATCATGATTATCATGAAATCATCACTGTCATCATCGTCATCATCATCTTGTGCCCTGCCAACTTGCATAGGCGTGTACGTGCAATTGTAAGTAATCTACATCTTTTTAAATTGGCACACAGACAACTTCTCACAGACATCAGAAAGAGGCAGTCTTCATTTCGGCCACATGTGAGAAGATATAAACTGGATTAGATTTGTGACAACCGGAAAGAACTGTGAAAAGAGACATATAGGAAGACAGTGCGAGAGGATTCTTGGCAGCCTTTTGTATTGGCACGGAAAGATGTCCGCACACGAAGTGATACATGTTCTTGGAGATCGCAAGATGATGAAAAGCATGATCACCCCCGCCAGTTAGCAGGACATTGACGATGACATGAGACACGTTTAGCACGAGACTGATCACTTCAAACCCACTTTACGTTTTATGTAGACCAAAACCCATGGTCAATATGGGAACAGATAATACATTACTTAACCTCCTTTTAACCAATCGCGCACAAATGATGACGCAACCAGCTAGAGATTGCTGGAAGAAGAAGATACTGTTGGGAGAAGAAGAAAAGACTGTTGGAAGAATAAACGACTGTTGTGTGTAGAAATGGCAAACATATAGTCTATTGCATATAGTTACACAATGGGAGCGCACCACAAATCAACAGCGTACACACTTTGGAAATGGTCTACTGCATATTGTGACACATTGTGTGGTATACGTAAGAAGCCAACATAATACACACTGTGGAAATGGTCTACTGCATATTGTGACACAACTGGTATACGTAAGAAATCAACAGCGTACACACTTTGGAAATGGTCTACTGCATATTGTGACACATTGTGTGGTATACGTAAGAAGCCAACATAATACACACTGTGGAAATGGTAAACATATAGTCTAACCGCATATAGTTACACAATCAGTGCGCATAAGAAACCAACAGGGTACACACTCTTCGTTAGCTGCCATGGATGACTGAATTCGTAAGTGAAGGCTGAGAGATTACGTGAAGCCTGTTCGTAACGTTAGTCATCTGTAAAGTCGTTCAAGGATGTCTTGCATTTTAACATTTTACCTAGCTAGGGAAAGCTGTTGTGGCCTGTTGGATAGTGCAATTGCCTGCCAAGTCAGTCGTCTAGGTTCAATCCCAGGTAGAGAGAGGGTTATTTATTTCCGACCACTGCGACTCTCGGGTCAACATAACAATGGGTAATAGAAAATATTCAGAATTGTCTTTGGATGAAAAGTGTCGAGGAAAGGATCTGCCACCCATCTTACATGTCGCAGCCTAGAATATGTGACAACCCATGTCTGCTACGGGGACTACCTTTAGCTTTGACATTGCTGTCCAGGTAAAATAATGGTTTGTGCACTTGTTCGTGGAACATTGATCTCTTCAATAATAAGCAGCAATCTAATGGTAATCATATTTTCAGCAACTATACAGGAGACTGGCTCTGTGGCATAGGCGTTACGGACGAGGTTCGTTATTCCACTTACCTGCATATCGAAACACATCTGCGACCAATTTGGCAGCAGACCGTTTCGCGCTGGGTTTTAACGTAATGGTAAAGGAGCCGGTCGTTCAGAAGGCAATGGCAATCTACTGAACGTAATCTTGCCAAGACATCAACAACAGCAGTGCTGGTGTTGACAGCCTGTAAATATCCTGTAAATAGAATATAAAACAAAACAGGTACATAAAACCACTATATAGGAGACAGGGACAAAGCAGGAGAATCTGAGGACAAATATTATAACGTCAGTCTACTACTAGTTCAGTTAAGACCACAGTGATGTTTATAAAGAGATTCCCCATTTGGTCAACTTGGAAAACTACGAATTCGGTCAGCTGCGGGTCGAACCCATTACCTCTTGGTGGGCAGGCGAGTGTCTAGCTACTAGTTACTAGCTACAGAGGCACACCAATTACGTCCACAAATAATGTGACGATTAAAGAAAAGATATGAGACTTCAATACCTTCTTGTTCGCGCCATTAAAGAAACGTATTCTAGACACTAAACAGACGACTGAGTGACACGGGAACGCGTTCATAATATTCACTTGTGGACAACACGTGGTTCATTGATTATGTGTGCTTGTCATGGTCTGGTAAACAGACCTGTCCGGGGTTTACCTGTGTGAGGCACACGGTGCTCTGTGATGTCCTTATACCTATGATATTTAATGCTTTCTCCACACTTACAGACACGTACATATAATTAGTATCAAGTGCTTGTAATATACTAAGTTAAATTACATGTCAAGGATAATTATCCACGCCTCGAGGGGTGCTACCACAAGTGCCTTTTCAGAAATCTGCTGTGGCTATGATATGTGGTAGTACCATCACATCTTGTTGACTCAGTGCACAGAGGCTTGGGTAGTTAATTTTTCATTCTTGTAGCAAACGTCGACCACAGGCATCGAACACTCGCCAGCGTCTCGCATGCCATTGCCAGGCAGGTAAATTTCCTAAGCGCTGCGCTAATGTGCCAGCCCTTGGGTTTATCATCATTACGTGCCCTTTCAGCTGGCATATGTGCTCATGTCTCTCCACATATCACGGTGGTTTGGATGAACTCTCCTGCTGGGGATATTCCTCCATGACACCGTCTCAGTCCACCCAGCAACATTTCTCTTGGTCGGCCTCTGCCACTCTTCCCCTTGATCTTTCCAGATGTCACGATGTTCTCTAATGCCTCTCTTCTCAACACATGACCAAAGAACGCTGTTTGTCTCTTTCTTATTGTTGTAAATAATGTTCTAGTTTCTTTAGCCTCTTTCAGGCAGTCGTACTTACTCCAACAGTACAAACAATTCGCAACATTAGTCACAGGAATCACATCATTGTGGCATCCAAGTTTTTCCTAATTTGTTCATTTACATTTCAAGATTCACTGCCATACAGCAAAACATGTTCTTCTTCTTCTTCTTCGTTCATCCGGAGTTTTTTTTTCTTCGGACGTGATTGCGTTGTGCCTGTTTACAGCAGAGCTGCGTTCTTGCGCCGTTAGGCCGACACATCCGACTTCTGCGGGCATTTGTTGACCGGGTTAACCTTCCCGGGGAAACATGTTCTATATGGCACACTGTTTCTTACATTCAATGATATCAACTTATCGCATAAGATACCTTTCATTTTCTGAAAAGCAGTTTTTCCTTGGGCTATCCTGCTCTTAATCTTTGTTGTACATCGTTCATCTGATTTTATATTTGCCCCTAGGTGTTTAAAATTATCCACTTGGTTAAGAATTTTCCCTTCTATTTCCATTTCATTCTGTATATGGTAATGTAATGGTATATGGTAAAGGTATATGGTAAAGGAATGGTATATGGTAAAGGTATAAGGTAAAGTAATGGTATATGGTAAAAGTATATGGTAATGTAATGGTAAAGGTATATGGGAAAGTAATGGTATACGGTAAAGGTATAAGGTAAAGTAATGGTATATGGTAAAGTAATGGTATATGGTAAAGGTATATGATAATGTAATGGTATATGGTAAAGGTATATGGTAATGTAATGGTATATGGTAAAGGTATATGGTAAAATACCTTTGAGAACAAAGTCTTAAGGCTCATCTTTGGGCCAATTCATTCATTCATTAAGTAGCATTCCTTTGGAGAACCTCGCTGCCATAACAACCTTCCGGAAAACCTCTCGATCATAAGCAAGATGTCCCGCGTCTGATACACCCATCTGGAGATCATCCGCCACATCCTGCACCCATCTTCTCTTTGGCCTTCCTCTTCCTCTCTTCCCAGGCATATATCCCTTCCAATTATTGTTCTCTCCAAACTTTCGTGACGTTTCAAGTGACCAAAATATTTCAATTTTCTTTGTTTTATTGTCTTTAATAGCCAACCTTCTTCAATATTCAATTCTTTAAGTATGGATGCATTTGTTCTTTTCTTTACCCAAGATATTCTTAGAACTCGTCTATAACATTTATATTCAAAGGCATTTATGCGCTGTTCAGCTTGTTTAGTAAGTGTCCATGTCTCACAGGCGTATGTTGCAATGGGAAAGATGCATGCTCTTAAAAATCTAATGTTTGTAGTTCTGTCTGTCCCACTCCATAATTTATTCAGCTGTTTTATTCTTTGAAGAGCAATTGATAGTCGCCGTTTAATTTCTGTCATTGTGTCACCATTGTTGGTAATCAGTGACCCAAGATATTCAAAATTTTCCACCACCTCCAATTTTACCCCATTAACGTATATTTCTTTCTCCATAGTAGTTTTGTCTGTATGCATGATCTTTGTTTTTGCTATGTTAAGATATAAGTTGTGATTTTCACTATTCAATTGGGTTGAGGCTATTAGGTTTTCTATGCCATTCTGTGTTGTGGATAGTAATTTGGGCCCATTAGGAATACACAAATTGGAGAGTGGAAAAGAAGAAGCAACAAAGACATTTACGATCTGTTTAAGTCCCCGCTAATCACTGGTATCATGAAGGCTAATAGACTACAATGGCTGGAGCATATAGAAAAAATGGAAGATAATAGGGAAAGAAAACTCGCTTACACTCAGGAAATAAATGACCGTAGACACCCCCCCCCCCCTTCCGAGGTAGACCAAGATGACGGTGGAGAGATAATATACATACAGAACTACAAGCACTTGGAATCAACGACTGGCAAGAGAAGGTCAACTAGAGAGACGAATGGAGACGGATTGTATCTGCTGCAAAGAACCTCAATGGCTCGGAACGCTGAAGAAGAAGAAGAAGAATATGGTAAAGTAATGGGGTGTTTCACCTGCCTAAAGGAAACTGCTCCGGGATACATTGTTGCTGCTCTGAACTTTCAAAATCTGAACTGGGCTACCCCGGTCGTCCCAGCCTAAAATGTGTACCAGGATGTGACTTTGGAAGTAAAGGCGGCCGTTGTGTTACCGACCACATCAGCCAGCGGGTGGTGTTTGGTCTCCACAAATACTGGTCTAGCTCCAAATGCCCGATGCTGGCCAGGTGTGTACAAAGTATCTTGGCTTCTGTTGGTATGACTTTGAATGAGAATATGCTTTCCCTGGTCTCTGGGTAGTGAGATCGCACCCCCGTGTGTATTGTTGCACACGTAAAAAATCCCTTGGCAGTTGGAAATCGAAAAAAGTAGCCTAACGGCGCTGCCCGGGCAAAATTTCGAGTTAAAAATCTACCTTAAAGTATTTCAGGATCCTCGCCGGTGCTACGGAGTTCGTGCACTGAGCTGAGTTTCTCCTGACTCAGGTTTGAGTTAGGAGAAGAATGGAGCACTTATGAATTGCACCCGTGTGCCGTGATGTTGATCCGTCGACTAAATGAGAATATGCTGCACCTTTGTCTGAGGCTTGATCTGCGAGTTATTCAGCAGCTCTTTCAGACTTGCCTAGAGAAGTCTTTCTTTCTGTGCTCTATGTCGCACATACAATGTTATAGTTTATGTAATGCAACTTCAGCTCTTTCAGACTTGCCTAGAGAAGTCTTTCTTTCTGTGCTCTATGTCGTACATACAATGTTATAGTTTACGTAATGCAACTTGAGGTGTTCGTTCGCATCCTGACATTACTGTACAACCTATCTCTAGCATACTGAACATGTGAGAATGAATTGTAAAATCTATCTCTAGCTGTATGATCATGTGATTATTAAGTAGAAAATCTATTTATAGCTATGTAAACATGCCGTCTCCTTGGCCAAGGTGTTAACGACATTGTCCGTAATCCCGTATATCCACGTGGGGAAAACAGCAGCTGCGAGAATCGGCAGCGGTTCCCGAAGCGCTGGTAACTTACGTGAGTATGTGAGCTGGTTGTTCAGAAAGCAATGGCAAACTAATGAACGTAATACTTGCCTAGTACATCAACAACAGTTGAAAAATGCTGGTGTTGACTGCAACGTCCTGTAAGGGAAATGCAACATTTTTAAAATGCATGTTACTAGTAAATATATAATGTATTTATAGCTATGTAAATATGCGTGTGATTGTTACATGTGTAATCTATGTATAGCTATGTAAAAATGTATGTGACTATTACATATATAATCTACTAGCTGACCCGGCCCGGCTTCGCCCAGTTCCTGGTGGGGAGCATCTCATTTAATTCATATAAGTAGTCATATAAGTTCCCTTTCCCGTTACCGACTATCTGTCTGTCTGTCTGTCTGTCTGTCTGTCTGTCTGTCTGTCTGTCTGTCTGTGTCTGTCTGTCTGTTTGTCTATCTATCTATCTCTGTCTGTCTGTCTGTCTGTCTGTCTAATAGACCCATCCCTCTGTCTCTCCCTCCGTCTATCCCTCCCTCCCTCCCTCCCTCCCTCCCTGTCTGTTTGTCTATCTATCTATCTATCTATCTATCTATCTATCTATCTATCTATCTGTCTGTCTGTCTGTCTGTCTGTCTGTCTGTCTGTCTGTCTGCCTGACCCGGCCCGGCTTCGCCCAGTCCCTGGTGGGGAGCATCTCATTTAATTCATATAAGTAGTCATATAAGTTCTCGTTCCCGTTACCGACTATCTGTCTCTCTGTCTGTCTGTCTGTCTGTCTGTCTGTCTGTCTGTCTGTCTGTCTGTCTGTCTGTCTGTCTGTCTGTCTGTCTGTCTGTCTGTCTGTCTGTCTGTGTCTGTCAGTCTGTTTGTCTATCTATCTATCTCTGTCTGTCTGTCTGTCTGTCTGTCTGTCTAATAGACCCATCCCTCTGTCTCTCCCTCCGTCTATCCCTCCCTCCCTCCCTCCCTGTCTGTTTATCTATCTATCTATCTATCTATCTATCTATCTATCTATCTATCTATCTATCTATCTATCTATCTATCTATCTATCTATCTATCTATCTATCTATCTATCTATCTATCTATCTGTCTGTCTGTCTGTCTGTCTGTCTGTCTGTCTGTCTGTCTGTCTGCCTGACCCGGCCCGGGTTCGCCCAGTCACTGGTGTGGAGCATCTCATTTAATTCTGAGTAGGTAAGAATCCGCTCTGCCTTCAAAATGTTGACGTGAAGATTTTCTTCCTGCAGCTGCTTCTGTATTTGTTCATCAGTAAGCTCCATTTTTAGCCGCTTGACCACCCATCTGACTGTGTTTGAATCAGTGTTTCTGATTCTGGTGTCTTGGTCCTCCTTCCTCTCACAAGTTTTTGTGTTCGTCTGTGGGTAGTCGTCGCTCTTCTTATTGGTAGTTTCATTGACTGTAGGTTCAGATACTTTATTACAGCTTGCATGCAGACTCTCCAAAGGCAGGTTCGTCTTCTTGATAGTCTGGTCGGTTTTCTCACTATGCATCTTGGAAGCTGCTTGTTTCTTTGTGCTATTACGACGTGCCATTTTCCCCCCGTATCAGGCTGCTTGAAATGTGTAAGGCGTCTTGGCTTGATAGCGCTGAGAAGTGCTGTCAAGCGAATCGTGCCGATATGATAGCGGAAAACATTAAAGATGCGATGATATTGTTCAACATCTTTAAGATAATTTCTTAAGCATAGAAAGATGAGTTACAATGTTATGCATTATGCATTATTTTTATGTAAACTTTGAAATTGCCTTAAAGATTGTATCATTATTTATTATAACTCATATGCCGGTACATAACTATAGACAAAGAGTTTATAAATCTTTGAAAACGATACAACAATATGACTATAAGTTATACAACAATGTTATTAAAAGTTATGCCCCTTGAAATAACTTTTTCTAGAGTTAAGTCCCTTAGCTATATATAAATTTTAATGAAAAATGAAAAATGAAATAATACTGAGTAAGCAGGCGATTTCACACTAAAAAAATATCACAGTTGGCAGCTCTGGAATGAAAGGAAGACGTGTAGAAAATTTCATCTCAATCGGATGGGCCGTTAGCGAAAAAATAAAGGACATACATATTTACATACATACACTTTGTTTTATATATATAGATTGATAGCTTTATAAATATGTGTGTGACTGTTAACGTATATAATCTATGTATAGCTATATAAACATATAATTGACTATTACGTTTATAATCTATTGATAGCTTTATAAATATGTGTGTGACGTTAACGTATATAAGCTATATATAGCTACATAAATATATAATTGACTATTACGTATAAAATCCATTGTTATCTTTTATTAAACCTGTATGCGAATCTTATAGAGTCTATTTATAGGCCTTTTAATAAACATCTGTGTGACTATTATGTATAGACCATATGTATAGTGTTACTAAGATGCATATGACTATTAAGTATCAAAATATAGTTAAAGCTGTACAAACATGTATTCGACTATTAAGTACAGAGTCTAATGTTAGCTAAATAAACATGCATATTACTATTCAGTATAAACCTATTTGCAGTTTTTATGGACATGTATGTGACTATAAATTGTAAGCACATTGTATAGCTTTATGAACATGTGTTTATTAAGTCTGTTGTGTCTAGTTCTGAATCTTAAAGACAGAAATAACCCTCCAATACACCATATTCTTGGCATGAGTGCCTGTGAACGTTTCTTCAAGTGATGGATTCATGTCATAAGCCCCCATTGAGAGCCGGTTAATCAACTCTCTGGGATGCATCTATTCAGCGTGAATCAGTGCTGTTGTAGATGCAACAGTATAACTCTGCTGACTCGCCTCTGTATATCCATATCTAAGTGTTTGCACACCTTCGGTTCACGCTTTTCTTATTTAGCACCTTTCACAACTGAACTTCTGCGCAGCTTTCCTAGAAATGGGGCATGTGGTGTGTAACGGCTTAACAACGTTTGATACCATTATTGTTTTCCGTTTATATTTTTCTTGTTAATTTTTAATCTCATTCTCTAATGTTATGTTTTTCTATACATCTGTTTGTGCTGTTCCTAATGAAGATTACTCAGAACGAAAAGTGGATTTGTTGTGTTGTGGTGTCACTTATTATCATCATCTTTCTTCTTCTTTTTTTTTTCTTCAAATTCTTATTATTTATCTGTACACTATGCTTTCGTTTGCCAGATTTGCATTGGTTGTAAGGTATGTACACTGTGTTTATGTTTATTAACTCTCACTTTTTATTACGAGTTACACATACCTATCTGCTTTCATGTTGTACCCACATATAACTTTATCGTCCTCTTGTACGTTAGCCACGAGATGGAAACACAGTGACCAATAAAAGTTGTCAATTGCAACGAGAAAAGAGCCTTGAAGTGCTCCATAGAACCTGTACTTCTGTATGGATGTAAAGCGTGGAAAATGAGCAACTAATGGCTGTGGAAATGTCGTTTCTGAGAAAATGCAAAGGATATTATGGACAGACAGAAAAAGCATTGACCAAGTCCTACAATAAACAAATGAAAACCGTCAAATTATTAGATAAATATGACATAGACAGTCACAATTGTTTTCCCACGTTATGAGCAGAAATAAATTGGAGAACTTGGTGATAATTTGTAAGATTGAGGGGAACAGAACAGGGGAAAGGCAGAGAAGTACATACCTGTATAACTTGGCCACGTGGTATGATCGAGACAAGAACACAGAGCTGATCCAAGACTCTGGTGATCACGTGAGATGGTGAAATATGACCGCCCACGCCCATCGGCATGGTACAGGATGATGATAATCACTGTAATCATATCACATTTTCAGAGCCAGCACAGTTCCTACAATTTTCTTTTATAGCATTGTCCATTCGTGGCCAAGCTAACAGTTAATTATGCAAAGTATTTATACATGAGTCATCTGTTTGTTTGTTTTTTCTTGGTGCGCACGCTTGCTTTGAACTCAAGCGTAGTCCATTCACGTGCTACTACTTCTAATGTACTGGATTGGTTTTTGCGTGTGGTTTAGCTTTCCCTATTATCTGTGTTCTTCGCCATCAGGCGAACCCACTCCGACTTGCGAGGTACTTGTAATTTACATTCCTAATTCAAGGACTAAAAGTTAACATTTTAATCCAGCTGACCGGTGTAAGGGTTAAACCCGCTACATTGGCATAAGCGCACGGAAGTTTAAGAGAAAGAGCTCTTGTCCAGCTTTTACAGTGCGCGTAGCAAGGGATATAACTTTGAAAACAGTTGAGAAAAGAAAATCACCGTTTATGTCCCATGAACTGTGAAACGATTGTTTATATGTGTCATCATAAAGTGAATTTCACCGGTTATGTTCCATGAACTATGAAACGATTATTTATATGTGACACCATAAAGTGAATTTCACCAGTTATGTCCCACGAACTTTTCTACCAATGTTTATTAGACATCATAACTTTACATATGTAGTTACAATGGGTTCGCCTGATGGCGGGGACACTGGTAACTGGGAAAGCTAGCCCACTTGTTAATATCACTCCAGTGATGACTACGCTTGAGTTCACAGCGAGCGGACAAAGAGAAGAAGAATAAGAAGAAGGGGGCATCATAAAGTGAATTAATTTGCACTGTTTTGTAAAGCCTGGGGATCTGTACATCCGGCTTTTGACAAGCACTTTTTTCGGGTTTGCCTTCCCTAGCGTTTCATTGTATTTTTTGTCGCATTTCAAGGAACCAAAATCAATCAATCACAGACGTTTAAAAAAAAAAAAAAAAAGGAATAAACTTAATGTTATTGAAATAAATTTAAAAAATGCAAGTCAGATGTTACACTCCCGTGAAAAGAAATAACATTTTATTATAAAAATTATACTTGATTGTAAGGTTGCAAGCCAGCAAGCAAGAGGTAGACAACGATACACGTGCGAAACTTACATCAAGCGATGGACCAACAGCAGTCTGATAGAATGTATATTCAAGTCGAGAGACAAACAGTGTTGGAGATCCATTGCAGCCAATCTTACTTATGGAGACGGCACATGATTAACTATTTGATTGATTGATTGACTTATTGAGTCTACCTACAACGCAAACGATTTGTCTCTCTTCGTCTGGTTTCTATCCTTTGACCTGTCCGGCTTGGGAGAACCCACCAGTAGCTGTGATGCCTTCGGCATAGTTCTTTGTATCACTGGAACACGTGAACCCCTTTACCACTATAAGGTTGGGACACGATCGATGTGATTTTATACTTAAGTATATTCATCTTCAAATATTTTCTGGACAGATTATGAGAAGAAATAAAGTAGAGAACTTGGTGACAACTGGCAAGATTGAAGGAAAACGAACCAGGAGAAGGTAGAGAAGTAATTATCTGGATGGCTTAACCACGTGGCATGGTCGGAACAAGAATACGGATGTTCCACGACTCTAGTGATCGCGTGAGATAGCGAAACATGACCACCCACGCCTATCGGCATCGCGAATAATGATAATGATGATGATGATGATGATGACGATGATGATGATGATGATGTTCACATCAGTGCATCATACGCCTGGATATTGGAGGAGTGTAACTGTAGTCGCGGTGGGGGGGGGGGGGGAGAACCAGAGTTTGAAGCCTACGTTCGTCGCCTGTAAAGTGAGTAAACTATTCACCTATTCCTCCGTTGAGGCAGACAAATGAGGAATTATGTGGATGCTGAGGTGTGTCTTATAGAAGAATGATGAGAGTACTGTGCACGGACAGAAAGACCAACGAAGACATCTTGAAAAAGGTTAACCCACAAAGTGAACTGGCTACTCTCATATAAAGAAGACAGTCCACATGTTTTGGGCATGCCATGAGAAGGGGAAATGTGGAGAATGTCATCACAACGGGAAGGTTGGAGGAGGTGGGGAGGGAAACAGTGGTAGACTAAGACAGAAGATACCAGACAGTTTGACATTATGTCATGAGAAAGGGAAATCTGGAGAATGTCATCACAACTGGAAGGTTAGAGGAGGGGAAGACAGTGGAAGACTAAGATAGAAGATCCAGGCTGTTTGACATGATGTCATAAGAAGGGGAAATCTAGAGAATGTCGTCACAACGGGAAGGTTAGAGAAGGGGGAGGGAGGAGTAGACCAAGATAGAAGATCCTAGACAGTTTGACTGCATAGCATGGAGGCATCGGAAATGACTTCGGTATCGGAAATGATTGGCAGGACAAGAGATAGAGGGCTGTTGACAGACGTGACGACTAACGCTGCAAGGATTGGAATATAGGATAAAAGCTTCGAAAACAGGATGCGCCAAAGCCATTGTCATTTCAGCAGATACAACGTTCATTTATTTATTAATATTGTCCGTGTTCATTTTATGTTTACGTTTTATTAGTTCTTGTGTGTAAATTCGTCATAATCAAGTACGACAAACATGAGCTGATTGCTAAGTTTCGTGAACATTCCGTCCATAGCTATCCATCCTGTGTTGCTCTCTTGGGTGTCATCAATGTCTACATGGGGCATGTGGTGTGTAACGGCTTAACAACGTTTGATACCATTATTGTTTTCCGTTTATATTTTTCTTGTTAATTTTTAATCTCATTCTCTAATGTTATGTTTTTCTATACATCTGTTTGTGCTGTTCCTAATGAAGATTACTCAGAACGAAAAGTGGATTTGTTGTGTTGTGGTGTCACTTATTATCATCATCTTTCTTCTTCTTTTTTTTTCCTTCAAATTCTTATTATTTATCTGTACACTATGCTTTCGTTTGCCAGATTTGCATTGGTTGTAAGGTATGTACACTGTGTTTATGTTTATTAACTCTCACTTTTTATTACGAGTTACACATACCTATCTGCTTTCATGTTGTACCCACATATAACTTTATCGTCCTCTTGTACGTTAGCCACGAGATGGAAAACACAGTGACCAATAAAAAGTTGTCAATTGCAACGAGAAAAAGAGCGTTGAAGTGCTCCATAGAACCTGTACTTCTGTATGGATGTAAAGCGTGGAAAATGAGCAACTAATGGCTGTGGAAATGTCGTTTCTGAGAAAATGCAAAGGATATTATGGACAGACAGAAAAAGCATTGACCAAGTCCTACAATAAACAAATGAAAACCGTCAAATTATTAGATAAATATGACATAGACAGTCACAATTGTTTTCCCACGTTATGAGCAGAAATAAATTGGAGAACTTGGTGATAATTTGTAAGATTGAGGGGAACAGAACAGGGGAAAGGCAGAGAAGTACATACCTGTATAACTTGGCCACGTGGTATGATCGAGACAAGAACACAGAGCTGATCCAAGACTCTGGTGATCACGTGAGATGGTGAAATATGACCGCCCACGCCCATCGGCATGGTACAGGATGATGATAATCACTGTAATCATATCACATTTTCAGAGCCAGCACAGTTCCTACAATTTTCTTTTATAGCATTGTCCATTCGTGGCCAAGCTAACAGTTAATTATGCAAAGTATTTATACATGAGTCATCTGTTTGTTTGTTTTTCTTGGTGCGCACGCTTGCTTTGAACTCAAGCGTAGTCCATTCACGTGCTACTACTTCTAATGTACTGGATTGGTTTTTGCGTGTGGTTTAGCTTTCCCTATTATCTGTGTTCTTCGCCATCAGGCGAACCCACTCCGACTTGCGAGGTACTTGTAATTTACATTCCTAATTCAAGGACTAAAAGTTAACATTTTAATCCAGCTGACCGGTGTAAGGGTTAAACCCGCTACATTGGCATAAGCGCACGGAAGTTTAAGAGAAAGAGCTCTTGTCCAGCTTTTACAGTGCGCGTAGCAAGGGATATAACTTTGAAAACAGTCAGCGATAAGTTTGAAAAAAGAAAATCACCGTTTATGTCCCATGAACTGTGAAACGATTGTTTATATTTAAATATTGAGCACAACCCACTACTGGCAACGTTGATCGCATTCTGGTATGAACCTAAGGCCTATCCACGTCAATATGGAAGCACTATACTCGAGTTTCGCCCTCATTTGAGCTCGTCAGTAGTGCATATCCCTGACCGGATCCGGAAACAGTCCCGGATCACGCGTGTGAAGCGGGTGTGCAACCACGCGGCACACACTGGACACACCAAACTATCACAACAGAACCTCACAACGCTACCCATCGTAGGCTGTGCTCAAGATTGCCCAATCGCCGCGACCGACGTCCGTCAATCGATGGGACCCGAACGATCAGGACTTCTCACTGGCAAGGAACACCAGGCCTCCTAAATCCAGTGAGCAATAATCAATTGATTATGTGGTTGTTTCGGGATTTGAAATTTAAATATTGAGCACAACCCACTACTGGCAACGTCGATCGCATTCTGGTATGAACCTAAGGCCTATCCACGTCAATATGGAAGCACTATACTCGAGTTTCGCCCTCATTTGAGCTCGTCAGTAGTGCATATCCCTGACCGGATCCGGAAACAGTCCCGGATCACGCGTGAGAAGCGGGTGTGCAACCACGCGGCACACACTGGACACACCAAACTATCACAACAGAACCTCACAACGCTACCCATCGTAGGCTGTGCTCAAGATTGCACGAGCTCAAATGAGGGCGAAACTCGAGTATAGTGCTTCCATATTGACGTGGATAGGCCTTAGGTTCATACCAGAATGCGATCAACGGTGCCAGTAGTGGGTTGTGCTCAATATTTAAATTTCAAATCCCGAAACAACCACATAATCAATTGATTATTGCTCACTGGATTTAGGAGGCCTGGTGTTCCTTGCCAGTGAGAAGTCCTGATCGTTTGGGTCCCATCGATTGACGGACGTCGGTCGCGGCGATTGGGCAATCTTGAGCACAGCCTACGATGGGTAGCGTTGTGGGGTTCTGTTGTGATAGTTTGGTGTGTCCAGTGTGTGCCGCGTGGTTGCACACCCGCTTCACGCGCGTGATCCGGGACTGTTTCCGGATCCGATCAGGGATATGCACTACTGACGAGCTCAAATGAGGGCGAAACTCGAGTATAGTGCTTCCATATTGACGTGGATAGGCCTTAGGTTCATACCAGAATGCGATCAACGTTGCCAGTAGTGGGTTGTGCTCAATATTTAAATTTCAAATCCCGAAACAACCACATAATCGATTGTTTATATGTGTCATCATAAAGTGAATTTCACCGGTTATGTCCCATTATTTATATGTGACACCATAAAGTGAATTTCACCAGTTATGTCCCACGAACTTTTCTACCAATGTTTATGTAGACATCATAACTTTACATATGTAATTACAATGGGTTCGCCTGATGGCGGGGACACTGGTAACTGGGAAAGCTAGCCCACTTGTTAATATCACTCCAGTGATGACTACGCTTGAGTTCACAGCGAGCGGACAAAGAGGAGAAGAATAAGAGGAAGGGGGCATCATAAAGTGAATTAATTTGCACTGTTTTGTAAAGCCTGGGGATCTGTACATCCGGCTTTTGACAAGCACTTTTTTCGGGTTTGCCTTCCCTAGCGTTTCATTGTATTTTTTGTCGCATTTCAAGGAACCAAAATCAATCAATCACAGACGTTTAAAAAAAAAAAAAAAGGAATTAACTTAATGTTATTGAAAGAAATTTAAAAAATGCAAGTCAGATGTTACACTCCCGTGAAAAGAAATAACATTTTATTATAAAAATTATACTTGATTGTAAGGTTGCAAGCCAGCAAGCAAGAGGTAGACAACGATACACGTGCGAAACTTACATCAAGCGATGGACCAACAGCAGTCTGATAGAATGTATATTCAAGTCGAGAGACAAACAGTGTTGGAGATCCATTGCAGCCAATCTTACTTATGGAGACGGCACATGATTAACTATTTGATTGATTGATTGACTTATTGAGTCTACCTACAACGCAAACGATTTGTCTCTCTTCGTCTGGTTTCTATCCTTTGACCTGTCCGGCTTGGGAGAACCCACCAGTAGCTGTGATGCCTTCGGCATAGTTCTTTGTATCACTGGAACACGTGAACCCCTTTACCACTATAAGGTTGGGACACGATCGATGTGATTTTATACTTAAGTATATTCATCTTCAAACATTTTCTGGACAGATTATGAGAAGAAATAAACTAGAGAACTTGGTGACAACTGGCAAGATTGAAGGAAAACGAACCAGGAGAAGGTAGAGAAGTAATTATCTGGATGGCTTAACCACGTGGCATGGTCGGAACAAGAATACGGATGTTCCACGACTCTAGTGATCGCGTGAGATAGCGAAACATGACCACCCACGCCTATCGGCATCGCGAATGATGATAATGATGATGATGATGATGACGACGATGATGATGATGATGATGATGATGTTCACATCAGTGCATCATACGCCTGGATATTGGAGGAGTCTAACTGTAGTCGCGGTGGGGGGGGGGGGGACCAGAGTTTGAAGTCTACGTTCGTCGCCTGCAAAGTGAGTAAACTATTCACCTATTCCTCCGTTGAGGCAGACAAATGAGGAATTATGTGGATGCTGAGGTGTGTCTTATAGAAGAATGATGAGAGTACTGTGCACGGACAGAAAGACCAACGAAGACATCTTGAAAAAGGTTAACCCACAAAGTGAACTGGCTACTCTCATATAAAGAAGACAGTCCACATGTTTTGGGCATGCCATGAGAAGGGGAAATGTGGAGAATGTCATCACAACGGGAAGGTTGGAGGAGGTGGGGAGGGAAACAGTGGTAGACTAAGACAGAAGATACCAGACAGTTTGACATTATGTCATGAGAAGGGGAAATCTGGAGAATGTCGTCACAACTGGAAGGTTAGAGGAGGGGAAGACAGTGGAAGACTAAGATAGAAGATACCAGACAGTTTGACATGATGTCATGAGAAGGGGAAATCTGGAGAATGTCGTCACAACTGGAAGGTTAGAGGAGGGGAAGACAGTGGTAGACTAAGATAGAAGATCCAGGCTGTTTGACATGATGTCATGAGAAGGGGAAATCTGGAGAATGTCGTCACAACTGGAAGGTTAGAGAAGGGGGAGGGAGGAGTAGACCAAGATAGAAGATCCTAGACAGTTTGACTGCATAGCATGGAGGCATCGGAAATAACTTCGGTATCGGAAATGATTGGCAGGACAAGAGATAAGAGGGCTGTTGACAGACGTGACGACTAACGCTGCAAGGATTGGAATATAGGATAAAAGCTTCGAAAACAGGATGCGCCAAGCCATTGTCATTTCAGCAGATACAACGTTCATTTATTTATTAATATTGTCCGTGTTCATTTTATGTTTACGTTTTATTAGTTCTTGTGTGTAAATTCGTCATAATCAAGTACGACAAACATGAGCTGATTGCTAAGTTTCTTGAACATTCCGTCCATAGTTATCCATCCTGTGTTGCTCTCTTGGGTGTCGTCAATGTCTGCAGGGACAGATGTATGCTAATTGGTTTCTAGCAATATGGACTAGCACCAAGTATTGCAAATGGGTCCTTTTCCTGTATGTGTTTGCATATTATGTTATAGAGCTTGAGGTACTCTACAAGTCACGTGGTCGGTATCAACCCGGCCGTCTTTATTTCAAGGGGTATTTCGTGGTATCCATTCTGGCTTGGAAGCCGAGTTATAATTAAAGACATAAACCTCCATGTGGATTCCAATACAGGACCACCTGGCCATGTATAGTTAAATCTTGGAAGTTGTGATAATGTATGTAACAGGGGAAACAACTGCGGGAAGCTGGCAGCTCGGCGAAAAGGAGCAATTAAATCACGGGTTATGTCCCTTGGATTGCTTCTAAAGTTGTTATGAAACAACATAAAGACTGGCTACGTTCTAGGTGTGGGCTGCATAAACTAAGAAAACATGACGATATGCTCCCGTTCTGATACTGCAGTCGTTGGTTGGACATCAACTCTCCCCTCCTGATACTGCAGTCGTTGGTTGGACATCAACTCTCCCCTCCTGATACTGCAGTCGTTGGTTGGACATCAACTCTCCCCTCCTGATACTGCAGTCGTTGGTTGGACATCAACTCTCCCCTCCTGATACTGCAGTCGTTGGTTGGACATCAACTCTCCCCTCCTGATACTGCAGTCGTTGGTTGGACATCACTCTCCCCTCCTGATACTGCAGTCGTTGGTTGGACATCAACTCTCCCCTCCTGATACTGCAGACGTTGGTTGGACATCAACTCTCCCCTCCTGATACTGCAGTCGTTGGTTGGACATCAACTCTCCCCTCCTGATACTGCAGGTCGTTGGTTGGACATCAACTCTCCCCTCCTGATACTGCAGTCGTTGGTTGGACATCAACTCTCCCCTCCTGATACTGCAGTCGTTGGTTGGACATCAACTCTCCCCTCCTGATACTGCAGTCGTTGGTTGGACATCAACTCTCCCCTCCTGATACTGCAGTCGTTGGTTGGACATCAACTCTCCCCTCCTGATACTGCAGTCGTTGGTTGGACATCAACTCTCCCCTCCTGATACTGCAGTCGTTGTGGTTGGACATCAACTCTCCCCTCCTGATACTGCAGTCGTTGGTTGGACATCAACTCTCCCCTCCTGATACTGCAGTCGTTGGTTGGACATCAACTCTCCCCTCCTGATACTGCAGTCGTTGGTTGGACATCAACTCTCCCCTCCTGATACTGCAGTCGTTGGTTGGACATCACTCTCCCCTCCTGATACTGCAGTCGTTGGTTGGACATCTATAATTCTTGGACAGTGAATGAATCAGAATACAAAAAGACAAGCAGAATCGGGAAAGCTTTATAAGAACACGATCACAAGTTACACAATGTACGGTTCCGCCAAATCCGTCGTTAGCATACAAACAAACACACACCGATACAACTACATGAAAAACTATACAACCATATACATATATCAGGTGCCTTCCAGCGGCACAACGCTGTAGTACTACAGGACTAAAAGAGGTCTACTACTACTACTACTACTACTACTACTACTACTACTACTACTACTACTACTACTACTACTACTACTACTACTACTACTACTACTACTACTACTACTACTATATATGTGTGTGTGTGTGTGTGTATGTGTGTGTATGTGTGTTTAGTCATCTATTTCCTTATTATGGACTTTACGCGTGTGTGGTAAAATACCGATCTTATACTGGTTATGTGTGGTTTATGTCTAGGACAAGGGCGACACAACTCCGTGCTAATTACAAAACAAACGTGCAACTGTAATTTGCCGCTGCCAAGGTGAAACTTCAAAGGAAGGCCTACCCACAAAAAGAATTCCTGTAGCATGTATGGTTCCAGCAAATACACATGTGGATACTCTCCAGCGCTACGGAGTTTGTGCGCCGTGCTGAAATTCTCCTAGTGTAATAAACGTGAGGAGAGAGAGCACCGACAGAGATATCCGTGTGTCTTGAATGTCCGCGTGTCTTGAATGTCCGTGTGTCATGAATGCCCGTGTGTCATGAATGCCCTTGTGTCATGAAAGTCCATGTGTCATGAGTGTCCGTGTGTTATGATTGTTCGTATGTCATGAATGTTCGTATGCCGTGAATGTCCGTGTGTTATGAATATCCGTATGTCATGAATGCCCGTGTGTCATGAAAGTCCGTGTGTTATGAATATCCGTGTGTCATGAATGCCCGTGTGTCATGAAAGTCCGTGTGTTATGAATATCCGTGTGTCATGAATGCCCGTGTGTCATGAAAGTCCGTGTGTTATGAATATCCGTGTGTCGTAAACTAAATGTGATTCAAAAGCAAACATGGGAGTTGAGTTTTCATGTTATTTAAATGATCCTGATGCCACGGTGGCCTAGTGGTTTGTGTCGTGACCTGTCAAGTCAGTTGCCCGCGTTCAATTCCCGGCAGAGACATGACTATTTTTGTTTCCCAATTCGTACAATTCGATACTAGACAATTTTCAGAATTTTCTAAGAAATATCTAGGAAGTAACATCGACGAGGATGGTAACTGGTCACCAACCTCATTTCTCGTGGCCTAGACAATGTCTAACCCCTCACAACACAGTGATAATATCTGCAATGGAACTATCTTTACCTTTTGAAAGTGATTTTAAGAGTTATTTTGATCCCGAAATAGCAATGGAGTATTCTTAACTTTTAATGGGTGAGATGCCACTGTAAGTGGTATGTATGCTACAATGCTTATGACAGCAGGCCCAGATGTGTGACATGTAACTTCTCATCATCATCATGTGCCATTTCGATAAGCATGGACGGTCATGTTTCGCCATCTCACACGATCACCAGAGTCGTTGACCAGATCTGTGTTCTTGTCCCTACCATGCCATGTGGTCAAGCCATCCAGATATTTACTTCTTTGAAGACTGAGCACAACCCACAACTGGCAACGATGATCGACGATCAGCGTTGCCAGTAGTGGGTTGTGCCCAATCTTCAAACCTCAAGTCCCGAAACAACCAAATATATCAATTTACTTATTTGCCTCCCCTTTGTTCTTTTCCCCTCAATCTTGCCAAGTGTCACCACGTTCTCTAATTAATTTCTTCTTATAACGTGTCCTAAAACAAGCAATGTTTACACAGAGATAAAGAGCCGAATATGACCACCAAAAAACTGCGTGTTATAAAAATGAACAACAGCTTACGCAATATGTTCCTGTCTTTGGAGGTTAGGAAAAGATTTCTTGCATGTGATATAGACTGTGAATCCTGGACAGTTAGTAAACAAGCAAAAGGCACACGAGATGTGGTTTTGCAGAAGAATGCTGAAAATATCTTGGTTAGCCAAAATTAGTAATTTTAAAAATTTTTGAAATATGTTAAGTTACAAAGACAAATTAACAGAAACAGGGGGAAAAAACAATGATGTATTTTGACCACGTTTAGAAATGGTAAAAACTGGACAAGAACTATGGTAAAAGAAATAGGGGAAGACAGTGATAGAAGATTGTCAACGGCATTGTGTCATATAATGGAAAGATGTCAGCATATGAACTGACACATATTGTTGAATATCGCAAGATATGCAGAACTTTGACAGGTTCGCAAAACATTTGATGATGATAAGGTTCTATGAAACTCTTACCTTTATTTCGTCCCGGTTACAGCGTGCGTTTGTGTGTTTCTGTCGCAAGCAGCTCTTCCAGTAAAGTTATTGACAACACGGGAACAGAGCGTCCTGTGTGACGTAAAGCTTCCTTGGAAGCCTGGGACTGTGGTGGTGATGTGGCAAGCCTGCTTGCCTGCCGACCTTGTAGGAGTGTGTTCAGGTCATCTTTGAAGATGGGGATTTGTGTGTGTGTGTGTGTGTGTGTGTGTGTGTGTGTGTGTGTGTGTGTGTGTGTGTGTGTGAATTAATTAGTTAGTCGATAGATCATCCTCGTTGTACATCGAACCATTCAGTACATAAGTGATCGGACCCCCTCCTCAGTTAACCCCTCAGCGTGTAGCGGCACGCGACACCAGTTCTGTGTTGGTTTATTAATCGTCTTTGGCTTCCTTCTTAGTGTTCTTTTTTGGCCACACCTCTTTTAACTTGCTATTCTCGCAGTCTAACCATGGTTGAAGATTCACATTCATCACTTGGTTCTCGCAAACTTAGAGTATTCAGTATATTAGCCTGGTTCATGGCTCGCCCGCCCTTTACAATAGCTTTACCTTCAAGCCTGTCAGCCTGCTCATTTCCTTGTACACCCGCATGCCCTGGCACATATTCCATTTTGCGTAATTGCGTGGCATCCTGATTTCTGTGGTGCGCCTCCTGGCTGGTTGCCTCCGTCTTCAGCACCTTTCCTTTGCTAGAGCAGACTGTGGTCTCACTCGAGTTTAGATGTGTACACACGCACACACGTGTCTGCACATCTAGAGCACACTGGTTATTTTCCGGCGCCAGATACTCGCCGTCGCCCCTTCTCCTGTTAGTTTAAATAGTTCCGCCACGTGAAGGCCAGGAGTTGGACTTTTGCTGCATAGATTATGTATTCACGAGCCATTGGGGTATTTAAGCAATGTTGGGCGCTCACCCCAACACTGCGCCCCGGCTACATACAGCAACATTTGGAAGAAGAAGAAGAATGCTCTGGCACGAAAATGAAACTAATCTTTGCCAGCCGAGAGCGCCATAGAGACAACAACCACTGTCTTCGAATACAACCTATGTGTGTGTTTAATTTTGTTTGTGTCTCTCAAGTCTAACATTAGTTGCATATCCGTTACATGGCGTGACAGTCAGCTCCGGTATTTTGTGGCTGTTTATGATTCCTGGGTATGTCTAAAGGGGATTTAAAGGCCAGAATATGGCTTCATTACACCAAGTGCTCTCCTAGTTCACTCGGTCTCTTTCCACAGGCAGCCTGCCGAAAGCTTTGCACAAAGCACGGACTCCGTAGCTCCGGCGACGATACCCAGAAGTCGCCGAGAAAACTTGCACTCGAGAACCAAATGACGTTGCTCTAAATCGAACCCACAACGTTCGCAACGCGTGGCAGGCGTCTTAACCTCTTGGCCGCGGAGACCCCACATCGATCCAGTCTGAACATGGGTACCAGGAAATGGTCTTGACCACACCATCCATCGAGTGCCCATTGGTCTATAAATATATGAGGCCATTAACATATTCTCAGTACGCCACAAAGCCTGGACAAATGTTTTGGTTACGTGGATGGCTTGAAATTCCAGAAATCCGTCTATCTTCCTTTGAGAGCCGATGCATTCGCGTGCGGCTGTATTTTGAGATAAGTAGCGCATTTTGTTCATTTTCATTTTTGTTCACATTTTTGTGTTCAATTAAGGCCTTAGAACCTGGCGAGGAGTGGGTGCAAGTGCCAACAGAGTTCTGTACATCCTTTCCAGTGTGAATCCAACTAGACAGGAAATGCAGACAAGAACATCCAGCTGCTGTGGAGGTGGAAGTACAGGCTCTTATCTTCGAGAATTCTTTAGAGGATAATGCTGTCATTTACACGGATGGGTCGGTCGTTCGACCAGTGAGAATATCATGGACCTTTACGGCTCAGGCTAGGGGGAAAATTGTAAAGGAAGAGTCTGGCGCTTTTGCTTTGACCACAAGCAGCCTGACTATGAAAGTGATGACAGTAAGTAAAGCAATAACAGGGCTCGAGACACAGACATTCACTAGGGCATGTGTCCTTAGTGACTCATTGAGTATGCTCAGGAAGATAGAGATGGGGTGGGTCCGAAGTGAGTTGTTGCTGTCTCTGGTGTGGTCTCGGCTGGCAAAGATTAGTTTCATCTTCGTGTCAGGGCATTCGGGTGTACAAGGAAATTAGCAGGCTGACAGGCTTGCAGGTAGGGCTACTGTGAGGCTGACGAGCCACGGACCAGGCAGACATTCTGAATGCTCTACGAGAAGTAAGTCGTTTGCGAGAACCAAGCGATGACTGTGAATCTACAACCATGGCCAGACTGCGAGAACTGCAAATTACAATAGGTGTGGCCAAACAAGAACACTACGCAGGAAGCCAAAGAAGAGTAATAAACTAACACAGAACTGGTGTCGTAAGCCGCTACACGCTGCGGGATTTGCTGAGGAGGGGATCCGAGCACTTATGGACTGAATGGTTCGATGTGCAATGATGATGATCTGTCGACTAACTAACTAACATCTCTTTTGTTATTCTCATTTTTCCCCCATCGGTCCATTCATCTCTTTCGGTTATTTTGCCCTAACGTAGTTACTGTAGTGTCTTTACCCGTGATTAAATGTTGTGTTTGGTGTATTTGTTTGCTGATGAAGGCTAGTCGCCGCATCGTCCTTTGTTTTCCGTAATTGTGTTGTGTATTGCTGCATTACTTTGTGTTATTTTATATTGTTGGCTGGGTTGGTAGTTCATTCCTTGAGGGCGGGACAATTGGTATGACGTCCTCACATTCAAACGGTACAATGAGACTACCTGGGAAGGCTGGTCCTGTCTCCAAATATCACAGCTCAACTCCAAATATCGTCATCCAGTGCCGTGCCGACTCGCGTGAGCTGTCAATTTTCTCCTCATCTTGCAATATCCAGTGGCATGCATCAGTACGTGTACTGACTTCCTTCCGTGCCAAGACACAATTCTGACACAAATTTTCTCTCGCTGTCTTCTTCGGTCTAGTTTTGCACAAATCTTTCCAGTTGTCACAACATGTTCCGTTTATTTTTCTTCTCCTAATGTTTCAATAATTGATCTTTCTGATGTTTGTGATAAGCTGTCTTTGCGAAAAAGCCTCCCTCAAAACGTCCAGATTAGGCATGTTGGCTATCCAAGGAATTTTCAGCATTCTTCTATAACCACCACATCTCCAAAGCTTTCCTGATGTTTTCGGTTGTTTAATAATTGTACAGAATTCGCAGCTGTATGCTACAACTGATTCTAAACTTTGTATAAGTCTAAATATATGAATGCAAACACCGCCAAGTTGAAAGCAAACAAACACACAAACTAAAGCAATAGCGACGAACACAGAAAATGTTGAACGATTAGGTCTGAATCTAGTCTGGTCTTATGTTAAGACCCCGATCGACTTTTGCTGAGTCCCTTGGTACATCATGAATTTAACATTACCATTTATAAATCACGCACCATTTCATTATAGCAACCATACATTGCCATACCCATTACTTCCCATGAACTAAAATCCCTTTCAAATTAATTTCCGAAGTGTGACTGATCCGGTCGCAGGATTATTAATCTGAGGCTGGGATGGGCCGTAATTACAACCTCTCTTCTGAAGTTGAACGGGGTCGGGGTAATGGACAAACCACATTACAACAAGTAAGTTAGGTAGCCTATACTGCATGACTTGTGGCGCATTTAATATATGATGTTAATTCCATATGTTTATACACCTGTTGCTCTTAATGGGCGATTTTGTCAATATCATGATGGTCGCCTATATTTCTCAGGAATTGTCTGATACCTATTCAACTTGAAATCTCAGGTCATTGTTTTACAAACCTGTCACTATGGAGATTCAAACTCAGTGCTACCGGGCGGCCAGGCAAGCATGATACCCACAGCGCTGCCGCAGCTCCGATCTTATGAGTACCAGATAAACTTATGTTGTGTTCCTGGGTAGATCATGTTGAAGATGAGGACGGAGTACGTATGGGAATGTCGCAAGTGCTGTGATGTCGGTTCTTGATTCAACTCTACTCAACTCAACTCAACTCAACTCAACTTAACTCAACTCAATTCAACTTAACTCACCTCAACTCAACTTAACTCAGCTCAACTTATCTCAGAGTTTAACGTTCATATTTCATATGGGACATTTTTTCACTACAGTGTTTTGTGAACTCAGTATAAAGCATATATATATATATTTAGTAGACGCGGTTGTTGTACACAGTGAGCAGCAGGGGTTGGAATTAAATTGTAAGAAGACACAGGTTATGGTCGTCACTAGGAAGAACGAAGTACCACAATGTAAGATACAAGTAAATGGGAATATTCTTCAACAAGTGAATCGGTTCAATTATCTCGGAACAGTCATAACATCTGATGGGAGATGCCTTGAAGAGATTAGAACAAGAATCGCCATTGCGAAAGTAGCCTTTAGCAAGATGAAAAACATTCTGGTTTCCGGATCCGGTCAGGAGTATGCACTACTGACGAGCTCAAATGAGGGCGAAACTCGAGTATAGTGCTTCCATATTGACGTGGATAGGCCTTAGGTTCATACCAGAATACGATCGGCGTTGCCAGTAGTGGGTTGTGCTCAACATTTAAATTTCAAATCCCGAAACAACCACATAATCAATAAAAAGATGTCAATTGAAACGAGAAAGATAGTGTTGAGGGGATGCATAGAGCCTGTTCTTTTGTATGGATGTGAAACTTGGACAATGTGCAGTCAAGCTGAAAAACATTTGATGCCTACAGAAATGTGGTTTCTGAGGAAAATGCAAAGAATACCATGGACAGACAGAAAAACCAATGACCAAGTACCACAGGAGAAAAATGAAAATCTTAGACTGATTAGAGAAATTAGACGAAGACAGTCAAACTTTTTTGGACATGTTATGAGAAGAAATGGATTGGAGAACTTATTGACAACTGGCAAGATCGAGGGGAACAGACCAAGAGGAAGATCGAGAGGAAAATACCTGGATGACTTGGCCACATGGCATGGACGAGACAGGAACACTGAGCTGATCCACAACTCTGGTGATCGAGTGAAATGGCGAGTCATGACCACCCACGCTTTCCGGCATGGCATATGATATATATATATATATATATATATATATATATATATATATATATATATATATATATATATATATATATATATATATATATATATATATATATATATATATATATATATATATATATTGGCACCTTTCCGTCTTGACAGACGATAGTGTGGTTCATTGAGCTTCAAAAAGGCTTAATAACTACGACCCATGGCGGTGGCGAGTGTGGCTGGTAATGCCAATTCTTGCTGAAAATGTTTGCCCACAGTAGATGCATGTGAAAACATGGTCATTTCCACCATTTTGCAGCATATATATATAAAACAGGTCAACTTGACGAGGAAATTGATACTAAAGGAAGGGAATGAGCAGTCCTGTAGAAAACTCGTGACTGATAACATCTGGCTTAAGCAAGCGAAATGTTATGAATTACTATTTGATTATATGGTTCTATACTTAGTTCCTGTATTTAAGTCATACTCATACATCAACGCTTATTTTCTTAACGATTCTATGTATCTTATTTTAAATAATAATTAACAAAGAGTCCCGTGGCAGGAACCTTTTATAAGCCGGAGTGCATGGAGGTATAGGTGATCAGTTTCTCCCTCCCGCAGCGAACGAGGAGCGCAGGCATGGAACCTTTCTCCTAATACATTTATGCCATTATCAGCGTAACGTTCTAATTATTAAATCAACTCTCCCGCTAATCTGCTTATTTTGTGCTGACAAATGTCCTGGTTCAATTTAATTTCGTTGTAAATAGCATAACTAAAGAATCCCTCACGTACTCCCAACAAGGAAACTACGTTGATTTAAACAAAACATCAACGAGATCGTTTCTTTCAACATATGACCAGAATGTTATTTAATAAACTACAAATTTACACTACGCTGAAACTGTGCAGATATATTACACTCAGAGGAACATACAAACTGTAAAAAGTTGAGTTGTTTAAAAACCGACATCACAGCATTCGGGATATTCCAAGATCTTCTACGTCCTTACCATGAACATTCAGGGCAGTGTCCCAATACTAATGACACCAGTTCAGTCTGATGATGTGTAAGTATGGCCTTCTCTTGAAGAGCAGAATGTCAGCCAGGTCATCTGCGCACTCCCTGCAGCACCATGCTCTCCAGGCCATGGCTATTTATATATTTTTCCAATCATCCTATACACGGGAACCCAACTGAACCTGGCGATATCTACTTTATTGTGCACCAATAGTCCATCCAGTGATGCAGACACATGCAATATATCCGACTGCTCGTTTCCCAACAAGCCAGAATGTCCTTGGGAAATGATCCAACCGTGTCTCACCATCTTTTATTTTAGAATTGAAGCATACGACTTTGAACAGGGCAAGCCTTTTGTTTTTTCCACCCTTCTCAGCATTTCTTAGTCCCTTACAATCACTATATTTGTCCTCCAACTAGTGGAACGCCGCAGTGACTGCTTCCACCTCCATTCTCAGACTAGATGTTTTGGTATCACATGCCAGGCTTTCTTACACTTTTTTTTCTTCAATGTTGCAGATCCCTTACAGGACGTTGCAGTCAACATCAGAATTTTCAGCTGCTGTTGATGTACTAGGCAAGATTACGCTCAGTAGTTTGCCATTGCTTTCTGAGCGACCGGCTCACATACTACCGTAAGTTACCAGCGCGGCGCGAACCGCTGCCGATTCTCGCGCAGCTGCGTTAGTAACGAAAATATTCGGAATTACGGAGAAAGACGTTAATCCCTACGCCAGGGAGACAGGTTTTCTTACACTAAACAGTGTCATTAACATTCGCTCTGCGCTCCAGGCACTTCTTTTGCCACTTAGCACATAGACCACCGTGTAAATATTACATCACCTTGCCGCGAATTGTTGTGAATCAATTGTTGCACCTCGCATTCAGCGCAGCCTGCTGGCCAATCATTACACTCCCGATCCAATGTGAGAATAATCCTGCACAGGTTTGACCTGGCCACTGGCACTCTGACACACCCCTCTCCTCTCCTAGTGTTCTCAGGCAACACATACTCCCCTGCTTGTGTCATCTGCCTGAGACATCCGTGATAATATTTTCCCTACCCTTTGACCCCTTAACAGTGTCCAGGTCAAGAGAAGAAACAATTTTTATATTCTTAAAGACATTGAGGGAAATTGGCTAGTATTGAGCAAAATAACAAACTAAGAAGGTTGTCTTGGAGGGTTACAATATATGCTACTTATCACATAATCGCAGGTTGCGATACTTACATGAAACGTGACTTTGAGTTATTACCGCCAAGATTCATGTAAGTATCACAGCGTGGGATTCTGAAATACGGTGTAAGGATTGAAACCGCTACCTCGGCATCAGCACACCGGTGTTTAAGAACGGGAGCTCTTATCCATTCGGCCACGCTGATCTCTGTGTTTCTGGAATATTCCTGTCAGAGATGAGAGCAGCGCCAGTCCGGTGATAATCTTGAAAAAGACAAGCCCATAGAAGGACTCTCGTGGATGTCCTCCTGCAGTTTTGTCATCACTCTGTCAGAATGTTCATTATATTCTTTGCATTTTCCTCAGACACCGCATTTCTGCAGCCATCAGATGTTTTTCGGCTTGACTGCTTATTGTCCACGCTTCACATTCATACAAAAGCACAGGTTCTATGTAGCACCTCAACACTCTTTTTCTTAATTCAATTGACATCTTTTTATTAGTCAGTATGTTTTTCATTTTGCAAAAGGCTACTGACGCCATGGCGATTCTGGTTCTAATCTCTTCAAGGAATCTCCCATGAGATACGAGGGTACGTTAATAAGTAAATCACAAATGGCTGTAGAAAAATAACTAAAGATGATAGCAATATGAAACCAGTTTATTTTTATACATACACTGTCCCTATATTTATCAATATAATTTCCATCAACATTGATGCACTTATCCTATCGTTTTATTAGCTCTCCCAAACCGGCTGCATAGAACTGCTTGCCATGTTTTCATTGACCGGCCATATCACAGAACTGTGTGACTTACTTACTGACTCGCCCGCATAACGATTTCTACCCAGCTATGCACCGCTTTACGGGACAAACATTTGTTAGCATAAATAGGACACCCACCTTGGTGGGAGACATTTCGTGAATGACGATGAAGTTGAATGTGAAGTGAAAACGTGGTTTAAAAAACAGAGCATGCAGTTCTATGCAGCCGGTTTGGGAGGACTGATAAAGCGATGGGATACGTGCATCAATGTTGGTGGGAATTATGTTGAGAAATAAAGGGACAATGTATGTATAAAAATAAACTTGTTTCAAGTTGTTATCATCTTTAGTTATTTTTCTACAGCCATTTGTGACTTACTTATTAAGTTACCCTCGTATTATGACTGTTCCGAGATAATTGTACCGATTCACTTATTAAAGAATATTCCAGTTTACCTGTATATTACATTGTGGTATTTTCCTCTTCTAAGTGATGACCATAAGCTGTCTTCTTACCATTTAATTCTAACCCTAGTTGTTCACTGTGTGCAACAACCGTATCTACTAAGTGTTGCAGGTCCTGTTCATTGTCTGCAATCAATACTGTATCATCCGCATATCTAATGTTATTGATGTTTCTTCCTCCAATTGTGATTCTTTTCATATCGTCTACATTTCTGAAAATATTTTCACTATATAGGGAACAAAGATTGTTATTTGAGTTCTGCTTACGTATTGTTTGACGAGTTCCAGATGTGTCGGTGTTACCGTTCCTCTGGTGTAAACTAGACAGGCCGAGAGAGGATCATGCTGTATGGGCAACACATGGTCTCTACAATTCAGTCCCGGCTCCATGCTATTGAGAGGTTATTATGTCTTTTTTTTAAGCACAATGTAACAAAACCTATCGTCTGTCGGAACAGAATCTGCTCATAATGTACAGTGTACTACTTTTTGTTCATCGTCGTGTGCCATGCCGATAAGCGTGGGCAGTCATGTTTCACCATCTTACAGGGTCACCAGAGTCGTGGATCAGTTCTATGGTCTTGTCTCGACCATGCCACGTGGCCAAGTCATCCAGATATTTACTGCTCTGCCTCTCCCTTGTTCTTTTCCCCTCAATCTTGCCAGGTTTCATCAAGTTCTCTAATTTATTTGTTCTCATAATGTGTCCCAAAAATTGTGACTGTCTACGTCTAATTTCTCTAATCAGTTTACGTTTTAATTTGTTTCTTGTGGGACTTGCTCTTTTTCAGTTTAAATAAAGTTGTTTGGTTATTGTGATTGTTTTGTTTTTGCTTTGGACATCATCATCATCATCATCATCATCATCATCATCATCATCATCATCATCATCATCATCATCATCATCATCATCATCATCATCATCAAGTTCCCTGCCAGCTGGCGTAGGCGTTCATGGCTCTCCGCAGATCTCGGTCTTTGGTATTCTGGATCAACTCTGCTGATGATATTCCTCCATGCCACCGTCTCAATCCATCCAGCATCATTTCTCTTGGTCTGCCTATGCCTCTCTTCCCCTCGATCTTTCCAGTTGTCACGATGTTCTCCAATGCCTCTCTTCCTATCACATGACCGAAGAAAGCTGTTTGTTTCTTTCTTATTGTTGTATATAATGTTCTAGTTTCGTTAGCCTGTTTCAGGCAGTTGTTGTTAGCTACTCTGGCAGTCTAATGAATTCTCAACATTCGTCTCAGGAACCACATCTCTGTTGCTTCCAAGTTCTTCCTAATTTGTTCATTTACACTCCAAGATTCACTGCCATACAGCAAAACTGGCTCTATATAGCATATCAGCACTCTCTTTCTTACATTCAGTGATAGTGACTTATTGCATAAGATTCTCTTCATTTTCTGAAAAGCGGTTTTGCTTGCCCTATTCTACTCTTAATCTCTGTTGTACATCTTCCATCTGATGTTATAAATTCCCCTAGGTATTTAAAATTATCCACTTGGTTAAGAATTTTCCCTTAAACTTCTTTTTCACATTTTAGTGTCACCATTTTCTTTGATATATCATATTACTGTTTTCTTGATATTCAATGAGAGTCCTTTCCTTGTACTCTCTGTTACTACAATGTCCAGAATGCTTTGGACATTTTCCGTAAACTCGTCTCTATTTCTTCCTTGAATTGAAAACCTTCTTCATTGAATTCTTGACAGTTTGTTAGAAAGCAGTTTATGTTTTTTGCTTTCTGTGCACATAGGTCTCTCCAATTCACAGCTGTGTTTCTTTGTTGGCTGAAATGTTGTATTCCCAAGATGACGTCTCTTGCATCTTTTGGTGTGCTGGTTCCTGCACACCATTAATATTTATAACGCATTGTGTTGTGCTGTAGATTTTTGTTTTGTTTTTTGTCTTGCTTATTTTTGTTTGTTTTTGCAGCTGAATTATATACTATGTTTGCGTACTCTGTCTTGACTTATATAAAGTTAGCATCGTGATTTCGTCTGCCCTCCATCCGTTTCTCCTCATTATTTTCAGGATGATGTCTAGACCTCTGATTGACTCCACTACGTTGCCTTTGTTTCTTACAATTGAGTTCCGTGTCTGGGGGAATTCCTAGAAATCTAATTGTCTTTCTTTATATCTTGTAGTTCTTCTCAGAACATGTCTCAGAACATGCTAACATGCATTGTTCATATTAACAGCATTCACCTGGCAATGTTTTCTTATTCCTGTGTGAATGTAACCTGCGCAGTAGATAACTGCGGCCCCGGGAAGGTTAACCCGGTCAGATGTCGGATGTGTCGGCCTAACGGCGCAAGAATGCAGCTCTGCTGTAAACAGGCACAACGCAATCACGTCCGAAAAAAAACTCCGAATGAACGCAGAAGAAGAAGAAGAAGAAGAAGAAGAAGAAGAAGAAGAAGAAGAAGAAGAAGAAGAAGAAGAAGAAGAAGAAGAAGAAGAAGAAGAAGAAGAAGAAGAAGAAGAAGAAGAAGAAGAAGAAGATAATTGCTGTACGAAAAATGAGTGGTTAGAAGAGCGGGCCTGTGTGCCCACTTTATGACGCTTTGAAAATGAAGTTCGTTTGTTCGTTCGTTCTTTAATTCTTGTCATAACTAATTTTCTCTTGGTGTTAATATCGAGTTGTTTAATTTTCACTGTTATTCCTCTGCGAAATGCTATCTATGCAGTGTTTTTATTTTTGTGTATTTATTTAGTTTTTTATTTTTCTCTCCAGGCGAACCTTCTGGCCTAGAGAGACAACAGTAGAAAATAAACTCTATGGACCGCTGAGTGAACTAAATAAGACTGTTAGATTCATACAAGAGACAACACTGCAGTTATAAACATATTTCAGGCGAACGAAACTAGAAAGAAGAAGATTTCGATTTTTTTAAACCTTTATTTGGACCAGTTGTTCATTTGTTGTTGTAACTTGTTATATTCTTTGTCGTAACGTCTTCCACTTCTCCATGAAGGGCAGTCATTTGCATACTGTGATAGGACGTTTTTGATAACTGTAAACCTGTAATATTTAACATTGTTGAGGTGTGCATTCGAGACTAAAACTATAAATAATGTTTAGCAGTGTGGAGGTAATAATTCTAGACTGCCAAATTATAATGTTTTGCATTGTGGAGGTATGAATTATAGACTTAAAACTATAATGTTTAGCAGTGTTTAGGTATACATTTTAGACTTTACAACTATAATGTTTAGCAGTGTGGAGCATTGAATTCTAGATTGTAAAACTATAATATTTAGCAGTGTTGAGGTTTAGTAGTGTGGCGGTGTTAATTTTAGGCTGTGAGATTATAATCCTTAGCAGTGCGGAGGTATACATTCGAGACTGTAAAACTATAAATAATTTCTAGCAGTGTGAAGGTATAAATTCCAGACTGTAAAACTTTGTTTAGCAGTGCGGAGGTATGAATTATAGACTGTAAAATTATAATGTTTATCAGTGTTGAGGTATACATTCTAGACTTTACAACTATAATGTTTAATTGTGTGGCGGTGTGAATTTTAGACTGTAAAACTATAATGTTTAGCAGTACGGAGGTATAAATTATAGACTGTAAAACTATAATATTTAGCAGCATGGAGATATAAATTCTAGAAAGTAAAATTATAATATTTAGCAGTGTGGAGCTATGAATTCTAGATTGTAAAACTATAATATTTAGCAGTGCTGAGGTATAAATTCTTGGCTGTAAAACTATGTTTAATAGTGTGGAGGTATAAATTCAACATTGCAAAAAATGTGGTATAATATCTAACTGGCAATCTATAGTATCGGCTACTGCAGATCTGGAGGTCGATACTGCCCCATAAACATTGACGACAGACTGTTTTAAAATTAATTTTCTGGGAATTATCTGTGAAGAAATGGCGACGAGGGTAGAACCGGTCACCGCATCTAGTTATATCATAGTAATAAATATACGTAAGACTAATTAATACTTGACGCTCCAATAGCCTTACCTGCCACCTATACTAATAGTATTGCTGGTTTTCTCTAATCTCCAACACAGCACTGTATATTGCTACCTCATGTACACAATATTGCATGCCCTTTGTCGGACACCGCTGTCAACTCCAATTTGATTTTCTCGACAATTTTGTATTACGTAGTTTGCCATTGCTTTCTGAACTAGAAATAACATTTAAGTCCAACTTACCGGTGTCTGGAATGACACCAGTACCTCAGCGCACAGGAAGTCTGTTTTTGTTTTTGTTTGTATGTTTGCTGGCTTTGAACCCAAGCGTTGTCCACATACGTGATACTATTTCTAGTACCCTGGACCAGTGTTTGCATGTAGATTAGCTTTCCCTATTACTAGTGTCCCTCGCCATCAGGCGAACCCACTCCGGCTTCAGAGGTAATTGTAATTTACCTCCCAAAGACAAGGACGAGTAATCAGCAGTGTAGTCCAACTGACCGGTGTTGGGGTTGAAGCCGCTACCTCGACATCAGCACACCGGATGTTTAAGAACGAACGTTCTTATCGATTCGGTCATGATGACCTCCGCACAAGAAGTTAAAGCGCAAGCGCCATAAACAGTTCGCCCATGGCGATCTCTACTGCCTTATGTACTAGTCCCTCATGTACTAGTGCCTTATGTGCCTTATGTGCCTTATGTGCCTTATGTGCCTTATGTGCCTTGTGTGCCTTGTGTGCCTTGTGTGCCTTGTGTGGCCTTGTGTGCCTTATGTGCCTTATGTGCCTTATGTGCCTTATGTGCCTTATGTGCCTTATGTGCCTTATAAACGAGTTTCTGAACAATTTCACGTTCAGTAATTTGCCATTGGTGTCTGAACGGGCAGACAACTGACCGGAGTGGAATTAACCCACTACCCCGCACAGGAAGTTTAAGCGCGAGCGTCATAAACCTTTGAGCCACGCCGACCTTCCTGTCATATATACTGTTGAGATAAACATGAGTGGCGTTGCTTTTTGTGAGTGGAAGGAAACAATTAGGGGTGTGGAGACTGCGTCGTGAATGAACGAACGAACTTTAATTTCAAAGAGTCACATATTGGGCACGAAGGACCGTCTTACTTTGCACCTTTCCAACCACTCATCTTTCGTTCATCAAAGATCTATTGTGCATGTTATATTCACATAGAAAGAACATTGCCGAATGAATGCTGTGGACATGACTGGCACCTAGTCGTCTTGACAGACGATACTTTGTAACAATGGAGTTATATCTCTCCATAACACACAACCTGGGCTGAATTTAGAGACCAAGTGTTGGCCATGGAGCATGATCTCTCTCTCTCTCTCTCTCTCTCTCTCTCTCTCTCTCTCTCTCTCTCTCTCTCTCTCTCTCTCTCTCTCTCTCGGCCTGCCTAGTTTACCCCGGAGGAAAGGTAACACCAATACGTCTGGAACAAGACAAGCTGCAGAAGCGGTCGTATCAGCAAAGTAATACTCTAACTGTCCACCTGTCGGAGCTTCCATCCTAGACCAGTTGCTAACCAAGACTTAGGGTCTGGTCTGCCCTGCCATGACATTTAGTCTTTAGGTTGCATTTCCTCGCACTAGGGTAAGACTTGTACACTCCCAAATTGCACTCCTCCGCCTGAAACCATTGGCACAATGTGCTATGTCAGGTTTGGTGAGCGCCGTCCAACATTCTGCGAGAACAGATAGCAGGTAGTACCGTCTACTGCCATACGGTAGCATCATAATACACATTACCATGTTGTGACACACAACAAGCACAGACAAAAGTTCATTTTTGACAACGTTCTTCAGAGTGAAAACCAATAATAATAATGATAATAATAATGATGATGATGATGATAATAATAGTAATAATAATAGTAATAATAGTAATAATAATAATAATCGTGATTATGAATATTAACTGTTTCAGTGCTAAACTTACTGTAGGTTTGGACCAGACATGGTACAAGTTCAAATGAACAAGAATTATAAAGTAAATTTCCGTTTACTGAGCACTGAAATTGCAGAAGATTCACGGAACAAAAGAAATAACACGATAACAATAATATGGAGATATATCGTCTTTCTGTCCGAATGGGAAGGTCACATTTATCGATATGGTATCATTTGGCGTTGAATCAGTTAATAATTATGACGATGATGATGATACTAACAATAATTTTTAAAAAAAAATTAATAATAACGTTTCGGAAATGTTTAATGAATAAATTAAATCGCACAACAAAAATCCTGCGCTTCGGCTCCAATAACCTTCTAATACAGTGTTTCTCAACCTTTTTTGGCCCGTGCCGCCCCCTCCCCCCCTCCCCTTTCACCATATTTTCAGAACGTCATTCCTCCCTTTCGTATTTCCTACCTAAAAATCCCTCCCCCCGCCCCTACACATATACGTAATAATGGAAGCTAAATTTAATAGCACATACTAAAACAAGTCTAGACGTCCACATAAAACATGATGTGTGGATGTACTTACTTTATAAAATTAATTTTAGAAGGGTGAGACGTACAGAACCGTACAGTATGAAGGGAAAAACAATATCAAGTAATCGGTTCTTGTATTAACGCGATCTTGAAATAATTATAATTCCCCTCCCCCTCCCCCCCCCCCCGCCCTGGAAACCCTAAAATTCCCCCCCCCCTCAGGGGGGGGGGGGGATTCCCCATCGGTTGAGAACCAATGTTCTAACATAACTTTATAAACGGGAATAATAGAACCATTATAAGTGCAAAAAAAACAAAAAACAGACATTATAACCATCTTAGAAACAGACCATGAAAAACAGGGAAAGGTCAGCTTATAGACGCCATGCCGAGAGAGAAAGTGGAGACTAAGCCTGTGGAAGTTCACTGGTAGTAACATTATAGTAATATAAAAAATACAACAGAAGCACAATCAAGAATACGCGAGTAATACAATCAGTACTGCAATCAGCAATACAGTCAGTGATACATGAGTAATACAATAAGTAATGCAATCAGTAAAACAATCAGTTATTCAACCAGTGTTACAATCAATCATACAATCATTCATACAATCATTAATATAGTCAGCAATACAATAATCACACAATCAGTACTACATTCAGTAGCACCATCAGTAATACAATCAGTAATATAATCAGTAATACTATCAGCAATATATCAGTAATATAATCAGTAATACTATCAGCAATATATCAGTAATTCAGTCAGTAATACTGTCAGTAATACAACAGTCATAAAGTCAGTAATACAACAGTCATAAAGTCAGTAATACAACAGTCATAAAGTCAGTAATACAACAGTCATAAAGTCAGTAATACAACAGTCATAAAGTCATTAATACAACAGTTATAAAGTCAGTAATACAACAATAATAAAGTCAGTAATACAACAGTCATAAAGTCAGTAATACAACAGTCATAAAGTCAGTAATACAACAGTCATAAAGTCATTAATACAACAGTCATAAAGTCAGTAATACAACAGTCATAAAGTCAGTAATACAACAGTCATAAAGTCAGTAATACAACAGTCATAAAGTCAGTAATACAACAGTCATAAAGTCAGTAATACAACAGTCATAAAGTCAGTAATACAACAATCATAAAGTCAGTAATACAACAGTCATAAAGTCAGTAATACAACAATCATAAAGTCAGTAATACAACAGTCATAAAGTCAGTAATACAACAGTCATAAAGTCAGTAATACAACAGTCATAAAGTCAGTAATACAACAGTCATAAAGTCAGTAATACAACAGTCATAAAGTCAGTAATACAACAATCATAAAGTCAGTAATACAACAGTCATAAAGTCAGTAATACAACAATCATAAAGTCAGTAATACAACAGTCATAAAGTCATTAATACAACAGTCATAAAGTCAGTAATACAACAGTCATAAAGTCAGTAATACAACAGTCATAAAGTCAGTAATACAACAATCATAAAGTCAGTAATACAACAGTCATAAAGTCAGTAATACAACAATCATAAAGTCAGTAATACAACAGTCATAAAGTCAGTAATACAACAATCATAAAGTCAGTAATACAACAATCATAAAGTCAGTAATACAACAGTCATAAAGTCAGTAATACAACAATCATAAAGTCAGTAATACAACAGTCATAAAGTCAGTAATACAACAGTCATAAAGTCAGTAATACAACAGTCATAAAGTCAGTAATACAACAATCATAAAGTCAGTAATACAACAGTCATAAAGTCATTAATACAACAGTCATAAAGTCAGTAATACAACAGTCATAAAGTCAGTAATACAACAGTCATAAAGTCAGTAATACAACAATCATAAAGTCAGTAATACAACAGTCATAAAGTCAGTAATACAACAATCATAAAGTCAGTAATACAACAGTCATAAAGTCAGTAATACAACAATCATAAAGTCAGTAATACAACAGTCATAAAGTCATTAATACAACAGTCATAAAGTCAGTAATACAACAGTCATAAAGTCAGTAATACAACAGTCATAAAGTCAGTAATACAACAATCATAAAGTCAGTAATACAACAGTCATAAAGTCAGTAATACAACAATCATAAAGTCAGTAATACAACAGTCATAAAGTCAGTAATATGAATATAATATGTTCGTAATATATTCTTTAGTAAAGCTCACAATCTACTTCTCGTTTATCTTTTTGGGGGTGATTCATTCAAAGTCAGTAATACAACAGTCATGCAATCAGTAATGCTATCAGCATGACAACAGTCATATGATCAGTAATACTATTAGTAAGACAATAGCTGTAGTGCAGCATTCAGTAGTACAATAGTAATTCAATGTGTAATGCCACAAACAGAAGCACAACAGTAATCCATTCAATAATGCAACAGTAATACAATCAGCAATAGCTGTATATAACAGTAATTCAATCAATAATACAACAACATAAGTACAATAGTAATTCAATCAATAATACAACACTTGGGATACAACAATAATTCAGTCTGTCACTCTATATCTGTAATTCAGCAGTCAGTATTGCAACAGAGATATAGTCAGCAACACATCAGTCATACAGTCAGTAAGACAACAGTCACACAGTCAGCAGTACCACAATCATACAGTCAGTAATACGATCAGCAACTCAATAACCTTAGCACAACAGTCATTCAATCAGTAAAAGAGCTGTAAAAACAGTACCACAACACATATTCTCTCAACTGAAACTCCTGCCGAATGAGGCTGCAATTCGACCGCCACAACACAGCAGCAAAATATGAGCTTGCATCTTTACAATTTTACAAATGATTCCGGTCATCTCTGGCAGCGATGTATCACCTCAAACTACGCGGTTTGTTTTTTCTTTCTTTCTTTTACTATTATTTGGGTGTTTTTTATTATTATTTAGCCTTGTCACTTTTCTTTTCCCCCCTCTCCTTTCTTTTTATCTTTTCTGTTCAAAGCGTCTCGCGGGAGAGTGCCCTCATGTTTCACTGCCCAGCCTCTAAGACAGAACCCATTTCTTTCCTTCGCCAAATCCAAATAATGAATGCTCCACGCAGGACGTTTTTCAACCTCCCAGTTGAAATTTCTCCCAGCAAACGCAGACACCCTGAATAAAATTAATGGATTCTCCTTTCTGGCCGGAACTGAGGTGCACTAGAATCAGCCAATCAGTGGTTAGACAGGAAAGTGTGTTTATTTTCTAAAGTTGGCTTTGGCGAAAACGTATTTCTTCTTCTTCTTCTTCTTCTTCTTCTTCTTCTTCTTCTTCTTCTTCTTCTTCTTCTTCTTCTTCTTCTTCGTCTTCTTCGTTGTTGCGCTCGCTCGATTTGAACTCAAGCGTAGTCCAGACACACTACTTCTAGTAATACTGGACTGAATTTTGCTTTTGGATTTGCTTTCCCTATTAACATTGACCGTCGCCATCATGCGAACCCACTCCGAGGTATCTTCTTCTTCTTCTTCTTCTTCTTCTTCTTCTTCTTCTTCTTCTTCTTCTTCTTCTTCTTCTACTACTACTACTACTACTACTACTACTACTACTACTACTACTACTACTACTACTACTACTACTACTACTACTACTACTACTTCCTCTTCTTCTTCTTCTTCTTCTTCTTCTTCTTCTTCTTCTTCTTCTTCTTCTTCTTCTTCTTCTTCTTCTTCTTCTCCCCCCCCCCCCTCCCCGAACTGGAGAATAGTCCCTGCATTAACTAACGCCACACCCTCTCTTATGTAGCTGTCTTCTGCAGCTTTCTCCATTTCCTGCCACTTGTTTCTCCGGGTCTCTGATTCCCATCGGTGTGTGCTTCCAGGTCTCCAGCTATGTCATACTTGCCCTGTGGTGTCCTGATACAGGACTTTCTGGCTATAATATTCACACGTTTGATCAATACGTGTCTTATCCAGCAACATTGTATTTGCCTCACCCTTGCTGGACTGGCTTTATTTTAGTTCCCTCCAGAAGCTTTGCATTGGTGCTTCGTTCATACTATTTTGCTAATTTTATCCTGTTCTTGCACCTCTTAATGAATGGTTGTAGTTTATTATTAATTAATTTAGTCTTTCTCCGGGTTTCAGATCCATACAGCAGTTTTGAACAGACGTTAGTGAAACATATTTTAAGAGTAGTGATACATTTAATTTATTTTGACTTTCACACATTTGTGATGCCATGAAAGCGTCTCTTGCCCTTTCTATTCGTAGTGTAATATCTCTATCTGTCCACCCATTTATGTCAACACTGCGACATAAATAGGCTCATGATTCCACCTCTGTAAGTGAAATTTCACCCACGGTGATTGGGATATATTTTCCTTGATTTCTTCTCAATATCTTTATCTTGTGTATTGTTAGGCCTAAATGCTGTGACCTCCCATTGAGTGTGTTTAATTTATCCTATAACAGATTTCGTTTCTGGGATAGAAAGACAGTGCCGTCAACGGAGTCCAGATCATTCATGCGACGATGTCGGAGTCCAGTGAATTCCATTTCTAGTCATAGTCGTCGTTGTTGTTTTTGTGGTAGAATATGTTGTTAGCAAGAATAACGAAGGTGACAAAGATCATCCCAATCGCACGTCTATTATAATTTGGAACGTATCTGTTTGATTTCCCTGATTAATCTTAACTTTCCCTGATTAAAAGCTCTGTGTTTCTTGTACTTATATTTTGCTTTTAATAAGTCAATGATTTTCCATTATATCCCTCATTGCCTCATCAATTTACAATTGATCCCTCTCACTGTTCTGAGAGGCCTGTTCACACTCCACAAATCTAATATAAAGTGTCGAATTCTTCTTCTACTTCTTCTTCTTCTTCTTCTTCTTCTTCTTCTTCTTCTTCTTCTTCTTCTTCTTCTTCTTCTTCTTCTTCTTCTTCTTCTTCTTCTTCTTCTTCTTCTTCTTCTTCTTCTTCTTCTTCTTCTTCTTCTGCGTTTATCCGGGAGTATTTTTGTTCAGACGTTTTTGCGTTGTTCTATGTTTTGCTCTCTTAGACTGACACATCCGACTTCAGCGGGTGATTGTTGACCGGGTTAACCTTCCCGCGGGATTCGAGGGACATTCAACTCTCACTGTTTTGGTGTCATCTACGTCCCAGCTGGTCAAGTTAGAACAGCCAAAGACATCACGGTCAATCCCTCAAGGGAAGACAGGGGCAGAACATGGGCATTCCTCGCCATCCAAGGAGGCTTCCATAATTGCAGAGCCGACACATAGCGCTCTGGAACTCACCCAAAGGGTCGTCACGTCCTGCGCATGGCTGCTTCACTTCTTCACTTCCGAATATTGGGTATTTCGTTCGCTACTCACCGCTCCCCACGCAAACTAGGAACGGTTAGTCTGCAGACGACATGCACTGCGAAAGCTTTCGTTTCGGATTTCCTCGAAATGGATTCTATAGCCAAACGTTCCATTTCGTGTTAATGAGACGTTTTCCACCTTTGCTTACGCTCACTCAATGAGAGTTTCTTCTTCTTCTTCTGCGTTCATCCGGATTTTTTTTTCTCGGATGTGACTGCGTTGTGCCTGTTTACAGCAGAGCTGCGTTCTTGCGCCGTTAGGCCGACACATCCGACTTCTGCGGGCATTTGTTGACCGGGTTACCCTTCCCGTGGCAATGAGAGTTTGATCCGGATTTACATCGTAACCATTGCGTGCCCCTGGGACGCCTTTTCCACCTTTGGTAACGCTCATGAGGTAGGCTGCAGATGCTGCCGGCTCAGCATCTCATATCCATGTAGCAGTGGGTGAGTAACGACCAGACCCTCACATCCGGGGATATTGACTTAGATGTGTTCTGCCATATCCTTTGGCTGAAAGCCGTAGAACAAGTGTCTGGGCCAATAATGTAATGGCACCTTGAAAACGATTCGGAATTTAAATACAATGGAAGTGCTTAGCCAAGGTATATTCTGTTTCGCTTCACTTTGAGACAGCTAGTCGGCATCGTTTATGGTCAGAACTACGACGGTATACACGCAGGCCAAGAGTAGCAATCGTTCAGCGCACTCCCTCGGTACCCGGTGATACGTGCAAACCCACTGGACGCCTACCGACGAGCTTTCAAGCCACGCCAGGCAGGATTGACCGAAAAGCTATGCATGCTTACTAACTGCCGGCCAACTACTCATCAAGAGAGAGTGGAGCTTATCGAGACTTTGTCGAACGGTCGTACACAAATTGCTCTTTCGCTCACTCAAACCACGCTCTGGCGTCACTCTGCGGTCACATTCTCGAAACGCCTGCCTCGCTAACTTCCGTCGGCTGGGAAGTTCCCGTTTGGGTGTCCCTCACATGCGGGTCTGATCTTGCGAACCAGACCAGTCCTCACATACCCGCATTCGAAACACAGCTGTGGGCGATTTGGCAGCAGACAGCCAGAAGATATTTTTAATTGAAATGTAATGGACGCCGATGATACAAATATGATCCACTGTTGTTTTACTGGTGATACTCACGTTGCTTTGTGCATTCTTTTATGTGGATAAACACGTCGTCCTATAACGTATTGATTCATTGTGCATCATGTGGCGAATAATGTTACATATTTTTCAGTCTGTCAATCAGGTGCCGTCTCCGCAATGAAGGTTGGCTGCAATGGATCTTCAACACTGTCTGTCTTTCGCCTTGACTGTACATTCTGTCAGGCTGATGTTCGTTCATCTCTTGATGTTATCCTCCCACTTGTATCGTTGTCTACCTCTTGCTCGCTTGCCCATGACCTTGCCTTTCAATATGGTTTTTATAAGAGTATCATGTCCTTTAACATGGCCAAAATATTTCACTCTTTATTTCTTTCATCAAATCTCTCTTCATTCCCAGTTTTTCTTGGACCTCTGCATTTGATTGGCTTTGTTTCCATGAAATACGACATATTCGTCTGTATATCCACATCTTCAGGGCTTCTATGCGACTTTCTAGTTGCTTGTTCAATGTCCAGGCTTCCGCGCCATACAGTAGCGTTGAATATACGTAGCATTTGACAATTCTCATTTTTAATGCGTTATTAATCTCTCTAGATGTTAATACTGATTTAATGCCGTTGAAAGAATTTCTGGCCATTCCTTTTCTCTTTTTGATTTCAATTTCACTTCTGCCATCATCTGTTATTATATGTCCAAGATAAGAGAAACTTGTTACTTGTTCTATTATCTGCCCGTTTACTGTGATGTTCATCGATGACCTTTCCTTTTCACTGCTAATTATCATAGTTTTTTGTTTTTTTTTAAATTTGGGATGTTAATATCTAAGCCACATTCTGCACTGTGCTGGTTTACTTCTTACACTAGGTCTTGCAACTCTTGCTCACTTTCTGCTAGTAACACGGTATCGTCAGCATATCTAAGATTGTTTATCTTCTTCTTCTTCTTCGTTCATCCGGAGTTTTTTTTCGGATGTGATTGCGTTGTGCCTGTTTACAGCAGAGCTGCGTTCTTGCGCCGTTAGGCCGACACATCCGACTTCTGCGGGCATTTGTTGACCGGGTTAACCTTCCTGGGGAGATTGTTTATGATTCTTCCATTGATGTTGAGTCCAGGCATTTCAACTTGTTTAAAAATTCTTTCCGTGTATATGGTAAAGAGGCTTGGTGACAGTACACATCCTTGCCGTACTCCTCTTTTTATCTCTATAGGCGACGAATAGTTATTACCGCATCTAATAGACGCCACTTCTTCCCAGTACAAGTTACTAATAATTCTGATGTCCTTTCCGTCAACTCCTATATCTTGAAGGTACGTAATTAGTCGTTCATGTTGTACTCTATCAAAAGCTTTCTTGTAGCCTATACTTCTGCCCTATGCGCCGATTTAGGCTCAAGAGGAAAGACTAACTAACTAAGCCTATAAAACAAACATATATACTTTTTTGAACTTCTATATTTTTTTCGCCGGTCTCCGTAGCTAAAGGCTTGCCAACACGGTTCGTGAGCCGGGTACCAGGCGTTCGAAGCTCAGCTGCGACGGATTTGTGCAGCAGACCATGTCGCGCTATGTTATAACGTGCTGGTATGGGAGCCGGTCGTTCAGAAAGCAATGGCAAACTGCTGAACGTAACATTTGTCTAGTACATCAACAGCAGCTGGAAAATGTTGGTGTTGACTGCAACGTCCCGTAAGGGATACGCAACAAACAAATATATGTTTCAATTAACATCCTCAAACAGATAATTGCTTCTCTGGTGCCGCTGTTTTTGCGGAACCCAAGTTGTTCTTCAGCTACTTCCTCATCTATTTTATGTTGAATTCTTTCTTGTATGACCTTGAGTAGTATCTTAGTTATGTGGCTTATTAAGCTAATAGTTCTGTAATCCTCACACTCAACAGCTCTTGGCTTCTTCGGTATTGTGATGAAAATGGATGTTTTCAAGTCCTTGGGAATGTACCCAGTATTATATTTATCATTACATAATTCTGTGATAGTTTCAATGCCAAAGCTGGATAAAGATTTTATCATCTCTGTTGTTATCTTTGTCAGGACCTGCAGCCTTTCCTTCTTTCATCTTTTTAATAGCCTTTCCTACTTCGGCCGTTAGCATTTTTGGCCCATCTTGAGTATTATACAGTCTTGGTCTATTGATCCTGTTGTCCCAGAATAAATCTTCTGTGTACTCTGTCCATCTTTTTATTATGTCAGTGGTATTAATTATAATTTGTCCATTTTTTCTTCCGATACAACCGTTTCCTGTTATATTATTTTTCTTCTTTGCAAATCTTTTTATATGTTCATGTAATTCCTTCGAGTTGTGTTTTATTTCCACATCCTCTATTTCTTCGCAATTGTTCTGCAGCCAATCCTCTTTGGCAACTCTTCACATGTGACGTATTTCTCTATCTATTACTATATACTCTGGAGTGTTCTTTGCTTTCTTTCTTTGAGGCATTTTACTCACGATTTCATCAGTTATCCAAAATATTTATTTTTTCTTATTAATCTTCTCTGGCACGGTGATATTTGCAATCTGAATACTGGTTTTTACACTTTCCCATTTTGTTTTAATTTTATCCTCGAGATTTTCACGTCGATATTGTTCCATACTTTCAATGATTAGCCCATCATATCTATTTTTGACTTCAACTAGGTATATTTGACTTATTTCTGGTTGTTTCAATGCCGATATATCTACTTTAGGTGTCTTCGACATATTTTTACATTACACCCATTCCCCCATTGATATTTCTATGTATTGCTTGTACAACATTGGAACCGAGGAATCAGATCTCTTATTTAAATGATTCTTAATATACTGGACACAGCATTTCCATCCGATGTGATAAATCCTTTGATAGATTGGTCACATGGCATAGTCGGGACAAGAAAACAGACCTTATCCAAGACAGATGATCTAGCAAGGATGGAAACCATGACTGTCCACGCTTGTCCACCTGGCACATTACACACACACACACACACACACACGCACACAACACACACACAATATATATATATATATATATATATATATATATATATATATATATACACACACACACACAATTAGTTGCTATCCTTTACACGACATTGCAACCAACAACGTCATTAATTGACTGTTTGTGATTTACACGGCAAGTGCAATTTCAGTAGCTTGTCATTGCTGTTTGATCTGCCGACGCCCCTGACCATGGAAATCCACGCTTAGTGATCTACTTGCAAATCGCCTGGCTCCGATATGGAACCCTCCGACCGGTATATATCATGTGAAATGAATAAACGAATTATATTGTGTACAGAATACAGAATACACATAGTCCCTAATTCTGTTGGAGTAAGGAGCAAGGTTATCACCACGGTAATCGCAGTCACTATAAAGTCTTTCTGTCTTCGCGACATGGGTTTTAGGTACCTAGTTGCCACGAATTATATGTTTTAATCCTCTGTTCACTTTATAAGACACATACTTCTGCAGTATGCATCTGTCGAGATGCAGCGAAACACACCGGTCAATAAATCATATAAAATGTTGTTTGTTTCCCCTGTATTTTAAACAAACTGTATCTCAGCCTTGAAAGACACTCTCCTGCACCACACCAGCAAAAACATTTACACCGTAACTAAAACCAAAAACAGACAAGAAATAGTCTAACGGCTCAGAATTCCTAGATCCTGCTTAAACACATTTAGCATACACACATCAAGAAGAATGAATATCCAGGCGACTCAAACAGACAAACAAAGCCGCAGAATGAGGCTTATGTTGAGAAAGATAAATCACAACAACTCTCTAATCATCTGTGCATGTACATGGATTGCTAACTCCTTCAGCAGAGACAAATGACCTGTTATGTTGGGTCGATAAGGCGGCCACTCGTAAGGCAAATATTTCTTCGGAAAAAACATTATTCATATTAGAAAGATCGACCCGCGCGTGTGAGATTATTTCTGGTCGTTTCTAGCTTGCGTGTTGTCATTATTATAATTATACTAAATATACAAATAATTATTAAAGCTGTTATTATTATTATTATTATTATTATCATCATTATTATTATTATTAGTATCAGTTCATTATTATTAGAATTATCAATATTAGTATCGTTATCAATATTATTATCAGTATCAATTTTATTATGATTATTAATATTATTATCATAAGTATTATTATTATCAGTATTGTAATTATTATCATTCTTATTACTATTATCATTATTATCATTACCTCAGAATTCGGAGTGGATTCGCCTAATGGCGAGGGACACTGGTAATAGGGAAAGCTAATCCACACGTAAAAATCAGTCCGTTGCGCTAAAAATACTAACATGTATATGGACTACGCTTGAGTTCAAAGCGAGCGAACGAGAAAAAATTATTAGCATTATCTATATTTTTATTATTATTATTATTAATATTATTATTATTATTAATATTATTATAATTATCAATATTATTATCACTGTCGTTATTATAATTATTATTATTATTATTATTATTATTATTATTATTATTATTATTGCTATAAATGTTATTATTCATCTCATCTTACCTTGTTGAGAGTGCCAGTTTATGAGCTTCATGTATCGAGGTTCCCATGGACTCTAGTCCCTCTGTCCATAGTTTACGTGGTCGGCCTCTTACTCTGTTGCCCTCTGGTCTGTACATCATTGCTTGTTGTGGTAAACTGTTAGTTGGTAACCTACTTGCATGGCCAAACTATTTGACTTGCTGCCTTCTAATAAAACTTCTTAATTTTTCTACGAGTAATATGAAGATCCCCTGCCGGTTTGCTAGGTTAGTCGCAGGTTTAGGACAAAAATCTGACCAAAGGGAGTCCGTTCTCTCTCCCCCCCCCCCCCTTTTCTGGCCAACCAGAGTCAAGTTGGCCCATGACCTCGCGGTTATTATCATTATAAATATTTTATAGTTAACAATATTACTATTATCATTAACAATATTATAATGTTTATCAAGATAATTATAATTATCAATATCATTATCCTTATCAGTAATATTATCTTTATCGGTAATATTACCATTAATAATGTTATTATCATTACCAATATTATTACCATTATCAATAGTATTACCACTATCAATATTAGGATCATTATTATCACTATTATTACCATTATCAATATTATTACCATTATCAATATTATTACCATTATCAATATTATTATTTTTTTAATGTTGCATATCCCTTACAGGACGTTGCAGTCAACACCAACATTTTTCAGCTGCTGTTGATGTACTAGACAAGTTTTACGTTCAGTAGTTTGCCATTGATTTCTGAACGACCGGCTCCCATACCAACACGTTATAACACAACGCGACACGGTCTGCTCCAAAAAATGATCGCAGCTGAGTTTCCAACGCCCGGTAAGAGGCTCACGAACCGCGTTCGCAAACCTTTGACCACGGAGATCGGCTATATCAATATTATCACCATTACCAATATTATTAACATTATCAACATTATTACCATTATTATTATTATTATTATTATTATTATTATTATTATTATTATTATTATTAAAACTTGTCCGTAGGCAGTTTCCTGTTATGGGTTTATGAAAGGAAAGGGCGATAACTTATTATAGGCCTGAATGCACGAAGGAATTGGTGGTCAATCTTGCTCTCACTTTCACAGATGACGAATCCAGGAATCGAACCCAGTCCTACCGTGCTCTGCCCCAGAATTAAGGAAGTTTGCAATGATTGTCTTATTTTGAAACCTCTACACAGGCCATTTCGTAAACCCAGTGGAGTCTTCTAGAGTTAGAGGTGGACATTGTGGATATCGTAACGTGTGAGCAACTCCGTCCCTTAATAATAATTATTATTATTAGTATTATTATTTACTGTTTTGCTTTCTAAGGATTCATATTCACCGTGGAGACTAACATGGTCGAATGGATAAGCGCTCGCTCTAAAACTTTTGTTACGTCGATGGCAAGATAGAGGGTTTAACTCCTACACCGTTCAGTTTGACTAAAATGTTTACTTTTAGTTCTTGACTTGGAAACGTGAACTACAAGTACCTCAGAAGTTGGAATGGGTTCACTTGAAGGCGAGTGACACTTGTAATAGGGAAAACTAATCCACGCACAAACATCAGTCCAGTGATATAATGTGGCGGTTTCCCCTTTAATTCCACATCCATGAGGAGGTATTGTATCTATGTCTATTACAGCAATGTGTTTTTCTAACTATCCATGATGTTCGCATTATCCTTCTACAAAACCACATCTCCGCAGCTTCCACATAATTTCTCACCTGTCTGCTAATTTTCTGTGATTAGTTTGCGTACATCAGGAAATATTCCATTTGTAGAGCGAAATAATAGTGAGACCCATAGAAGACATAACAGGAATGTCAGTTTATGGGCATACTGTAAACAACCTGCGTTATACAGATGACATGAAAAGGAAACGCTGAAAAATAAATGCAGTTACAAGAAATGATATAAATTGTATACACATGCAAGGACATTGTCGTACACAAAGGTGTATCAGTGCGCAATAAAGGTAAGCATTTACAATTTTATTGTTTGGATTTTGGATTTTGTTACTGTCTTTTATTTTTAAATATCAATTTGAAGACGATATCTTTGCGTATAGGCAGGGGAGAGACAAGGTGCAAATATCGCAACAGTTGCAGGGGACAGTAAACAAAGCGATCGACTGGTGTGCAGAGATCGGTAGTGCCAATAACCCAGATAAGGTGTCTGTATTGCGGCTCTCTGGACAATAGAATTATTAAGGCTGACGTTACAAGTCTTACAATAACTGGCAGAAATGTTAACAAGAGATAGGGAGAGAGAGAGAGAGAGAGAGAGAGAGAGAGAGAGAGAGAGAGAGAGAGAGAGAGAGAGAGAGAGAGAGAGAGAGAGAGAGAGAGAGAGAGAGAGAGAGAGAGAGAGACAGAGACAGAGAGGAGAAAACTGAGGTACCTGGGAATTATAGCCGAAAGAAGCCTGTCATACAGTATGTTGAAGCCGGGAAGGTTAAACCGGTCGACAAATGCCCGCAGAAGTCGGATGTGTCGGCCTAACGACGTAAGAACGCAGCTCTGCTGTAAACAGGCACAACGCAATCACGTCCGGAAAAAAAAAGCTCTAGATGAACGCAGCAGCAGAAGAAGTATGTGGAAGAAAGTGTCATGAGATCTACGAAGGAACTCAGTGCCCTGAAGACCATAGCAGCAATGGATATGGAGCAAAGAATGTTCATCAACATCTGATTCTCTCAGTAATTGAGTATGGACTGGGACTGCTCACAGTATCAAAGAGACTGCTAGTGAAACTAAAGCGCATACAGAATGAAGCTATGCGGGTGATACAGGGATGCACAAGGGACACGCCAGTATATGCGATACATCCTAGCCTCACCCACGATTACAGACAGGCTCAAGGTGCTGCAGGATAAATCGTATCTTCTAGTGGATGCAGACACGGAACACTCCATCCATGAAGCCCTAGACATAGTTAAGGGCCACAGGCTGAATAGAGGAAAATCATGGATGGCCCAGGCAGGGGACACAATCTTCTACTTCTTCTTTCGTTCGCTCGAAATATGTCTATAACTGCAATGTTGTCTCTGGTATGAATCTAACAGTCTTTCTTAGTTCACTCAGCGGTCCATAGAGTTTATCTTCCACTGTTGTCTCTTGTATTAATCTAACAGTCTTTCTTAGTTCACTCAGCGGTCCATAGAGTTTATCTTACAGTGTTGTCTCTCTAGGCCTGAAGGTTCGCCTGGATATGTTGTAGTTTGTTCAGTCCTGGAGTGCTCTGCTGTCTGCGACGCCAAACCACATGTGCACATGGCTGAGTAAACATTCAAAGAAGTGTACATCCTTAAGAACATTGAGAGAGGAGAGGAGTGGGTTATATTAATCACGTCATCAATCGAGTGTCCATTGGTCTATAAAGTGTGAGAGAGCACCATATACCAAACACTTGTCAATTCGTGCATAAGGATCATTTACTTGTTTTAATTTTTAAATCGCTAACACTGAACAGTGAAATGATGATGCACAGTTACTTTCGGGTAACGAATGAAATGGTTGAGGCGTCAGCATTTAATTTTGTGTTTAATTGTATATGCCGATGGTCGGCAACATTTTTGTCTTAAAATGCCGATGTAATGTTGCATAGTCACTCAGACTGCCAACCTTAGGCCTTGTAAAGTCATTCAGAGTGCCAACATAAACCCTTGCAAAGTCACTTAGATTTCCTACATAGGTCCTTGTAAATTCACTCAACGCGACCACCGAAATTTTTTAAAAGTCATTCAAAGTCCTTGTAAAGTCACACAGAGTGTCAACTGAAGTCATTGTAAAGTCACTCAACGTGCCAACCTAAATCCTTGTATTGTCATTCAGACTCCAAACCTACGTCCTTGTACAATCACTCAGAGTGCCAACCTAAATCCTTGCAAAATCACTCACTGTGCCAATCCAAGCCGATATAAAGTGACTTAGCGTGCTAACCTAAGTCCTTGTAAAGTCACCCAGAGTGCCAACCTAAGCTCTTATAAAGTCTGTCAGCGCGCCAACCTCAGTCCTTGTAAAGTCTGTAGACTATGTCCTACTTTCAATGTTATCACCGTTTTTCATATTATATATTTTATACAAAACAAACAGTAAGCAAATTAATTTGATGTTGATCTTATAGTAACATGTTTTCGATACATTGTAATTTATTTTATTCATTGTAGAGAATTAATTACTTTATTATTATTACTCATCTCATCTCATCATGTTCCTCTTGTACCTTGCGGTCGAGGTGAGGTATAAACATCGTGAGAGTGCCCGATTATGGGTTTCATGTATCGATATTCTCATGGACTCTGCAATTTCCTCCGTCCAACGCTTACGTGGTGGGCCTTTTACTCTGTTTCCATCTGGTCTTTACATCATTGTTTGTTGTGGTATGCTGTTGACTGGTAACCTACTTGCATGGCCAAACCATTTGACTTGCTGCTTTCTAATAAAATCTAGTGCAGCTATAAACCCCACGTTAGTCCTGATTTCTTCATTGTTGATCTTATCTCTTCTTGATACGTTGAGTATTCTTCTCAGGAACCTCATTTCTGTTGTGATTTTTCTTTTCTCTTTTTCTGTCATTGTCCAGGTATGGCATTGGTAGCATAGAGTTGGTATGAAGATTGTGTTTAAAGTGCTTTATTAGTAGTTATTGATACATGTTTTTTCTTTAGTATTGGTGCCATTTGTCCAATGAGTTGGTTTGCCTTATTGCATCTACTTACGATCTCGTCTTCTGATATGCCATTTGATGATATTATACTTCCCATGTAGTTGAAACTCTTTCATTGTTTCAAGGTATGATCGTTTATGTGAATTGTTGTTTTTTCTTCGTTATTTATAGCCATTACCTCTGTTTTGCTTGTGCTAATTTTCATGTTATGTTCCCTACACATTTCGTTTAGACTATTCATGTGGTCTTGTAATTCAGCTTTTGATTTTCCTATTAGTGCTTGGTCGTCCGCAAACAGGAGTTCTCTAATGGTTAGATTTGCAGATGGTTCTTCTTCTGTGTTCTCGTCATGCGGTATTCTTGCAGTCTCTGTTTGGTTGGTTTCTTAATGCAACAGCTGGTTATTTTAATACAACAGCTACAAATATTACGTTTTCCATAATTTCAGATCTGAACACATTACTGTGAAATATTTTTTATTAAATTGTCATGTGCACTTCTTGTTAAGACAGAAAGTCCAATAGCTAACAGAATAAAACATATTAACGACACCATATTTCTTAATAACAACACAAACATTTGTTCTATGGTCACGGTAGCCTAAAACAGATATTAATATATAACACTCGCGACACTTATACAGTTGTTTGGGGTGGGTGGGTGGGGGGTGGTCGGGAGAGAGGGGAACATGGGAGAGAAATAAAACTTCGTCAAGGTCAGTTATTGTTGCTCCACGCTGAGTTGGTTTGCATTAGATCGCACATTCTTGCCTCTAATGTCTACAAACTTTCATGTTGAAAGGATCTGAAGACATGAATAGTTGTAAAAGAATTATATGTCTCAATTTAATCAAAAATTAATTGTTTTAATGAAATCATATACTGTATTTAAGTTTACTCGGCGTGCCATTGAAGATCATTCCGCTTGTCGCGCTTGGAACGCGTGCCGTAGGTTGCCGACGCCTGGCATATTTATTAGGAATTATGATCTGTTAAATCACAACAATAATAACAACATTCATATGGGCGTATGTGGTTTAGTGAACACAGTCAGTTTCAGAATCCCGACATAACGGGGTTAGAAGTCAACCCCTTGCGATTTGGAAGCAGGCCGATTTGCTTTGATTTTCACAATGTTTTGAGATCCAGTCGTCCAGGAAGCAATCGCTAACTACTGAACGAAAATTTTCCTAGAAAATCAAAAACACCCACAAAAGTTAGGGTTTCTTGCGACGTCCTCTAAAGCACATGCAAGTAACTTTGACTATACTTTATTGCACGTGAAGTCAATTAACTCATGTAAGACAGGGGTGAGAAGAATACAGACATAACAGGCATGGACACACTGCTAGAGCATGGACAGTTCTGCTAATTTAAATCATATTCCATCTACGGCTGTGACGACACGACTTAAACCCCCGCGCATGGGACTTAAGAGTTAAAACTCAGTCTTCCAAATGATGTGCCACCAACCATCTAACGAAATAATCAAACCCATGACACGTCCGGACTCCTTTCTCTTCGCAGCCCACATCAACTTCAACCGAAATATTTCGTCAACTGCAACAGCCGACGCTCCCTGGATATGCCTCATAGGCTGCAATGGCTGAAGCATCAATCATGCACAATTAACCACCAGACTATTACTGCAGCTCCACGGATTGTTTGTTTCATTCATGTTGCCATTTGACATGCTTACGGATGTGATCACAGATAGACCTGTCCTTCAAGTCTCCATACCACATTTCATTGCGGATATCACACAAACAATACATAGGATAATTAAACCGAGGGTCTGGAAATCACTCAGAACAAGTCTAAATGAAAATGACATCATACAGCAAATGGTGCGACGGATTCGGTCGTTTATTGTTGGCCAAAGCAATGCAGGGGATAAACTGTATTAAGAACCTGTGACCCAACACCAGCAAACAAATCAAAGAAAACCACTTGAGTGCATGATTCTTTCTTGTGGAAAAATTAGGATCTGAGTCATGGGAAATTTCGCAATGACTTAAGAAGAAGGTCGGGGCATCAGAACTCCAAGAAAAGAAAAAAAAAAAAAAAAAAATTAAGAACACCGTGAATCAAAAAGAATAAAATTACCATCATTTCACAAGATTTAAACACTGGGAAATAAAGTTGGTTCATAAACAGAATTAAGTTTTGAAAGTAAATTTTTAAAATTCGCTTTGAGCTCAAGCGTAGTCATATATGTGCTACCACTTCCAGTGCACTGGATTGATTTTTGCATGTGGATTAGCTTTCCCTATTACCAGTGTCCCTCCCTATTAGGCGAACTCACTCCGATTTCCGAGGTTCTTGTAATTTTCGTTCCCAAGTCAAGGACGAGAAGTCAACATTTTAGTCCAACTAACTGGTTGGACTCGCTACCTAGACATCAGCACATAGGAAGTTTAAGAACGAGCGCTCTATCTATTGGGCTAAACTTACCACCGGGAAGTGAAATCTTTTGGAAACATTAGATGTTACAGTGACTTAAAAACAATAGTAATAGAAAACGTGGCTTCTAGATATAAAAAAGTTGAGCTGAATCGGCAGGAAGGTGGTCATGTGACATTAGAGACACCTGGGGCATAAGCATGCATGAGGCATTAGAACAGAGAAAAGATCGAGACTCTCACCGACAGATCGTTTCTGTAGAGACGTTCTGCTAAGGATATGCCACATGATGCTGATAATGATTATATAAGTATATACGTATGTCTGTCTGTGGCACACACACACACACGCGCGCACACACACGCACACACACACACACACACACACACACACACACACACACACATATATATATATATATGTGTGAGGTTACTTGACGCACTTTTAGATTCTATGTCTAATGAATTCCCACTGTTCTCCTGTTTCCTGTTTTGCCTTTCTCTTTGCTGTTACGATACAGAGAGAGAACAATAATTGTGTCGTATGAATCATAAGACAAAGTGGATTTATTTTCACAATTCATTGATTATGTTTTCCATGAAAGGGTTACGATATCTGGACTTTGTTCAATTGTGTGCCCTTTGGAGTTTTTATGTTGTTCAATTATTTATATTAATTACAGTAGCAACTTCCGCGGAAAGGTGTAATTATATTATTGTGGTTTGTTCTTCTCTTAATGTTCTATCCATGTTTCGTGTAAAATCGTTTGTTCTTCTTTGAATTTTAATCCGCGTTTCATATAATATAGTTTGTTCTTCTCTGAATGTTTTATCAGTGTTTCATATAAAATCGTTTGTTCTTCTCTGAATGATGTTTTCCTTATTTCATATAATATAGTTTGTTCTTCTCTGAATGTTCTTTCCATGGTTTCATATAATATACTTTGTTCTCTGAATGTTCCGATCGTCGCCATGACATTATACACTTAGTTCTCTATGAAAATTGGCCCGCTTATAATATATTACTTATCTGAATTCTACTGTCACAAATGACGATTCTTTCCTTAACTTAATAATTGTTTTCTTTGTTTGTTTATTCATTCTTAAGTCCTGATATATTTTGTTTTTCTTGCAATGAGTTCTTTTATTTCATTTAATATTTACGTTTGATTTCGAACCTCATGTGGGCTTATTCCTGTTCTTTGTCCAAATAATTTACTGATTTCGGCGTGCAATAATGTTGCGTGAATGCTACTAATTTTATTAATTCTGTTACTCATCTCATTTTCTTCATGTATTTTATCTTTACAAATGTGTTTTATTTCTTTGAGTATCATTTTATCTACAATTATAAATGTATCCTTTCTCCTTAGCCTTGGTATAGTTAGATAGCTTCTACCTGTCGGTCTTGTAGTCATAGGTTTGAGCCCTTATCGGAGCAGATTTTCACTATTAACATGGGCTCGCACGTCTACCCAGCCGACAATGGGTGCCAGAAATTGTGTTGGAAAGTAAAAGCTACATGGGTGATATTGATTGCCTCACTCACAGAGTCCCGACTGGTCTATGGCACCTGCACCGTATGTCCAATGCCACATGGCGTGTCAGCTGGTCCTAGTCTCTCACTATTTTACTTATTCTTCCTTCTTGCAGATGTTACAGATGTTATTTCTTTATATATCATTCCTTTTCACTGACGTTAAAAGTGTTATTTCTTTATTTATCCTTCCTTCTTGCTGACGGTAGAGTAATACTTCTTTACTTATCCTTCCCTTCTCCTGACGTTAAAGGTATTATTTTTTTTTAATAACTTATCCTTCCTTCCCGTAGGCGTTAAGAGTCTTATGTCTTTACTTACCCTTCCTCAATGTACAGTTTAAAAATATTATTGTTTACTTATCCTTCCTTTCTGTAGGCGTTAAAAGTATTATGCCTTTACTTATCCTTCCTTCATGAATATTATGAAAGTATTATTTATGTACTTATCCTTTCTTCTTGCAGACATTACAATTATTCTGCCTTTACTTATTCGCCCTTCTGGCTGACGTTAGTGGTAGTATTTCTTTACTTATCCTTCTTTCTCGTTGACGTCAGAGTACTATTTCTCGGTCATCAACATCCGGTTGCCATTGTTTTTAACGACACTGTTATATTTTTTTGTCCCTGTAACCAATCCCGGGTTTGTTTACTTGGTAATTTTACATTGAATAGGTTGCCATTGCTTTAGGGACGAAAAGCTATTGTTCTTCTTCTTCTGAGTTCATGCAGACAGTTTTTTCGGACGTGATTGCGTTGTGCCTGTTTACAGCAGAGCTGCATTCTTGCGCCGTTAGGACGAAACATTTCTTGACCGGGTTAACCTTCCCGGGAAGCTTAAAGAAAAGTCGCTTAAAAGTCGACAGGGTCGACTTAATTGCACCGGGTTTTATCCCTTATGGCTCGGTCTCTTTCCGCAGCGCGGAAAGCGTCACACAAAGCACGAACTCCGTAGCTCTAGCAACGACCCACAGGAGCCTCCGGGAAGCTACCGCTTAAGACCAATTGTCTGGTGTTGGGAAAGAACGAACAACCCAGCCGTCAGCGATAGTGTGAGCGCAAGATTGTATTGTTGAATAGTTTGTTATGGTTTTATTAACATTTCTTTTCAATATGATTCTAATTTGTTCTTCCTTTTCTTCTCCAGCCCCCCCCCCTCCTTCATTTTTTTCGCCCTCTTCTTCTTTGCCTCCTCCTCCTTCGATCTCTTCTTCTTCTTTCCCTCCTAATCCTTCTTAGCCCTCTTCTTCTTTTCTTCCTCCTCTTTCTTAGTCCATTCTTCTTCTCCCATCCTTATCCTTCTTTCCCCTCCCGTCCTTCTTCTACGCCCTCTTCTTTTTCTCCCCTACCCCCTTTCTTCCTCTTCGGCGTCTTCGTCTCCCTCCTCCTCCTTCTTATTCGCTCTCGTCTTTTTCGTCTCTCGTGTCTCTTGACCCAACCCACTGCTCTGCGACCACATAATGTCACTGAAGACAATACAAGCTTTCAGTATTAAAAAATACAAACGTAACCTCGGTTAAGAGAGCAATGCCTTTTCATTCTTAAAAAACCTATTAATATCAATCAAACAGTTATTGTGAATGGCCTCCGCTCTCCCAACAACGACCATCCAGAGTAGCGATTTATCAAGATTTGTGACTTGCTCTATTTGTGAGTGTCTCAATTTCATGTTTTTGTTGCCAACGCCTGCCCCACAAATCCCCGAATTGAGACAAGAGAGCAGTTCGTGACCTTACAAACGGCTCAAGTTGGTGTGAGTAATTTTTATTTAACAATAAGGTCAAAGCAGCGGATAAAACACTAGGGATAAGACGCGCATTTGATGAAGTCGCACAAAAAACAACAAAACCAGGGTTGGCCACGCGCAACACAAAGTGAATCGAAATAAGAACGGGCCACGTGTAGCACAAAGTGGGAACCTTTATATGCTCATATCCTAGGCATCGGATCTAATGTGTGTAACTTTGGTGTTTGTCAGTTTCTTTGTCATTCTTCTTCCGTGTTCACCGCTACATTTCCACACGTACGACTCTAAAAGCACAGCTGTCAGTTCAAAGTGAGCCTTACTGTGGCCGGTGAAGCTAATATTTTAATGTTTTAAGTAAGGTCAGACTTTAAACCTATTTTAGGAGATCATCAGCATGATGTGACGCGCAAAGTAGCGTTAGTGTTCTTGCCTCTCTACAGATCTTAATTCTTGGAGTGCTGTCGTTCTAACCAAGATCTGTGAGAGACAAGCACGCCACTTCGGCACTAGCGAAGTGGCACAGTGGCGTTCTTGTTTCTCACAAATCTTGGTTTTTAGCGTGCTGGTCTCCACTCAGATCTTGGTTCTTGACGTGCTGGTCTCTCCACAGATCTTGGTTCTTTAAGTGCTGGATCAACTCTGATGATAATATTCCTTCATAATACCAGCATTATATCTCTTTGTCTGCCTCTGCCTCTTTTCCCATTGACCTTTCAAGTTGTCACGACATTTTGGGGAGACTAGGTAGTGAAATGGCTAGGATGCTTGCCTGCCTGCCCATTGGTCAACATTTCGAATTCGCTTCAAGAAGGAGTTTGAAAATTGACATGAGCTCTCAAGTTGACCCAGGCTTAAATGGTTACCAGGAAATGTTGTGGGAAATAAAGGCAGCTTGAGTGATATTGATCACATTACCCCTCGGTTGCTCATTGGTCAGTAGAAATACATAACTCTAACCCCCATGCCCAATACCCCTAAACGCATGAACAAGGATTCTTTACTTACTTACTGAAATCTGTTTTTTTCTGTTTGCCATCAAGTTCACAGTACCCCAACATTGTCAGAGTGTTACGAGTAAGAGGTTCATCGCGGTATCTTTGGTATGGCTGCAGTAGATGTCTAGCTGATATTGTACTGGGCTACAAATGCAGAACTCTGTTGTTCAAACTTGTATCTATGGTGTAAATGACCTTCAATATTGGAATCATGCATATAGTTTGGAAGAACAGGTACACCGCTGTTGTCTGGAGAGAATGATGCAGCAGCAAGTGACCTGAGGAGGTAGACGACACTCGGCACTCAAAGGAAAGGTCGGAAGAGCACATAATCAGATTGCAGCTGGTACCATTAATATTAGAACTCTTCATGGATGTTGAAGATGAGGACGGAGAGAGTATGGGGAGATGTCTCAAGTGCTGCGATGATGGATCTTGACTCAACTCAACTATCTTAAAATTGGCCTATGTTTCCTGCACTCGGCGTTTGCTATGCGAGTGAAGGCATGGTCATCAATTCCTCAGTGTTCTCTGGTCTAAAAAGTGTGATGGTGCCAGCATGCAACACCGGCGCATTCATTCGTGGAGCCTCAGTTGAACAGTGGCTGGTCTATTTCCCATAGTGGCTAGTTCAGTCGTCTACTTCCTATAGTGGCTAGTTCACTGGTCTACTTCATATAGTGGCTCGCTCAGTCATCCACTTCCCATAGTGGATAGTTCACTCTTTTACTTCCCATAGTGGCAAGTTCACTGATCTAATTCCCATAATGGCTAGTTCACTGGTCTACTTCCCATAGTGGCTAGCTCACTCATCTACTTCCTATATTGGCTAGATCACTCGTCTACTTCCCATAGTGGATAGTTCACTGATCTAGTTCCCATAGTGGCTAGATCACTGGTCTACTTACCATGGTGGCTACTCACTCATCTACTTCTCATATTGGATAGTTCATTGATCTACTTCCCATAGTGGCTAATCCACTTGTCTGCTTCCCATAGTGCAGCGGTCACAAAACTTTTTTTCACAGCGGTCCAGTTAACTGACAAAATGATGAGCGCGGGCCACATACTCATTCTGTACAATACTTGCGCTGGTCTCCATGGTGAAGGTCGTACGGACGCGGTTCATAATCCCATATACACACCTTCAAAACATAGCTGAGCGCAATTTGGCAGTAGACCGCGTTGCGCCGGTGTTTACGCTATGGTGTGGGTGCCAGTTGTTCAGAAAGCAATGGCAGACTACTGAACGTAAACTTGCCAATACATCAACAACAGCAAAAAATGCTGGTGTTGACTACAAACGACCTGTAAGGGATATGCAACTAACTTTAAAAATACTTGCAAGCCAGAATGAAAGCTCTGGGAAAAAAAAGACGAAAAATTGTTAATCATGGGTGAGTGGCGTGCAATGCACTAAAAAACAAAGACAACCAACATACTTATTTATTTTTTTAAAAAAATTATCAAAGAAGGTGACGTAAGCAAAAAGATAGTTACATCAGACCTAGTGTGCACATATCCGAATCTCACAAACTAAGCAGCACAATAGGTTAGTGTGATTTGTGAAACTGATATTTGGCTTTCAGAATATCAATGTTTGGTTTGGAATTTCTGCATCCAATCAAGAGAATTGTTTTCAAATGGTAATTAGTAAATCTCGCTCAATGTGTTGACTTCACATACTTCATTTTGGAAAATGTTTGCTCACAGACATAAGTTGTTCCTAGCACTGATGCCATGCCTGCGGCAAATTGCTTCAGTTTCAAAAACTCAACATAAGGTAAGCAGAGGTAAAATTCAACAAGTTTTCCTTCTATGTGCTTCTCTTTCAACGGGTCATTTGCTTGCAAATCAATGGGCTTCAACCGTAGTTCAACTGGCACATCATCAAGGTTTCAATCAAACGGATTTTGGAACAGAAGAATGTCTCTATAAATTCTGTCAAAATATCGCCAAAAATGATTCTTCAAATCAAAACTAATTTTCTTTTCGGAATATCGAGGTTGACATCTTCGGCGATTATAGCGCAAAACTCTTTGAAACAGTGAAAATGAGAAAAGGTATTTCTTTCCAGTTGTACTTCAAACAATGACAGCTTCCTCCGAAATTCGTTGATCACTCTATAGAAATCACAGACGACGTTATCGTATCCCTGAAGTTCAAACTCAATTCATTCATGTGGGATGTGGTGTCGATCAAAAGTGACAAAATTGACAGCTAGGTAGGATCTGACAGCTGTGGATCAGCTCTATAATTTTCAGTGAGGAAAACATATATTTCGTTTCCGAGCTTGTAAAAACGAAACAGGACTTTACCGCAGCTAAGCCACTTCACTAATGTGCAATAAGGCAAGTCACAGAATTAAGAATCAATTTCTTCAAGAAAAGCCTGGAACTGACGGTGGCTGAGTGCATGTACCCAAATGAAGTTCACAGCGAAAATGACTAAGTTTCAGTACACAAGCAATATCAAAGTCTTTTCCACAGAGTGCTTGCTGATGTATGATGCAGTGAATGAACACAACGCCCGGAATTTGCAAATCTCCCAGTGTGAGTCCTAATCTGCCCGATCAGCCCCTTCCTCGCTTAGCTATGTTTTCCCCTCCATCAACTGTAACACCTCGTAACTGATTCCACTGAAGGTAATAGTCTTGCAAGCCGTTTGCACTTTCATGAAAATGTCCAGTTGTTGTTCCATGCATGCTGCAAGCGGATGTCAACTCCACCGTTATCTGAAAGTCCAAATTGACACCACGAATAAACACGAGAAGTTGTGGCGTGCTCTGGAGATCAGTAGACTCATCCAGCGCCAGAGAATACCACAAGTTCCTTGTTCTCTCGCATATTTATAGCACTGTGTTCTCTCCAAGTTCTTCTGTTCTTCGCACAACTAACTTTCTCGAACGGCTGATAGTTCCAAACAAATCGGCTTTCTCGGCATACAAGTCATTTGCTGCTTCCATAATACACTCTTTGATGAAGTTGCTATCAGAAAACGATTTTCCTCGTTCTGCCATCGTATGCACTATTTTGTAACTTGTACGAGTGACAGATTCATTTTCAGCAAACTTTCTCGTGAAGAGATTTCTTTATGTTTCTAAATTACGTTTCGAGTACTCATATTTCACGGAGCGTTACGTTCCAGAAATCTTTGAATCTGTTGTTAGATGTGTTTTTTTTTTCGTAGTGACACCGAAGATTGTATTCTTTCAAAACGGCAACACTTTCGCTGCATATTACGCAACTGTTTTTTTTTTTTTTTTTGTTCTTTGCTTCCACAAAGAAGTACTTTACTCCCCATTCTTCACGCGACGCTCGGGGTCCACTTTTCTTTTCTTAGTAGCCATCATGAAGAGTGAAGTACACGGGATCTGAAAATGAAAAAGACATTGAATTAGAAACATAATTTAAATCCTATTGAACCACAAGAAAAGCAGAGGTCTAGGGGTCATTGGTGAAGCTACGGTGAACCAAAGGTACATATAAAGTTTATAGGTATCTTTGATAATAGAATATATTTGATAATAAGATTTGCAAAATATATAAACAGGGCCGGCCTTATAAACAACCTAGAGAAGAGTATTTCAACCACGGCTCCGCGAGTGGCAGCCGGGGTTTCCGCCGAAACAGACCGAAATCGCCTAAATGCAATATTTATGCCCATCTGGTTTATTACATAAAGTACGACAGACACTTGGATCATTGCACAGAGTTCTTTGAGCAACGTAAACATTTGTGTATGGATCTGCTCCAGCAGAAAGGTTGAAAAACACCGGCCTAGAAACCAGCTCGATTAACATTTTGACCGGGGAATTCTTCTGAGCTGGGGATAATATTTTCGTAATAAAACGAGGCTTATTTGACATTTTTATTCTGTATTTGGCACTTTATTGCCTCTATTCAAACTTGTAGTTCACTTATGTATCACTGTCAAATAAAGAAATCCTTGTTACATACCTATAAAATGGATGACTGGCAAAACGAAGTAAATATTTATGGAGCATCTGACCTGTGTTGACAGCCGGACGCATCTGGGAGAGGGAAAGATGCGTGTGTCTGTGCGTTGCAATGGAAACCATGGTAACGTCAGAGCGTAGGCGGGATGGCGAGAAATAAGCAAACATTACAATAAACAAGCAAATCTAGATATAATAATTTACAATTGAAAATAGTGAATTTAAGACACATAGCAGCCAGGAGGTCTCCGCACGTGTGAATATCTCCTATTATTCTAAACATAATATTTACATTTAAATTGTATCACGACGTCTCGTGTACCATAAGTTATATCAAGCAAGTTCGAGTGCCGTCGGAGAGCCGAATGAAATAACGTCGCCGGCCGGATCCAGCCCGCGGGCCGTAGTTTGGTGACCCCTGCTATAGTGGCTGGTTCACTCGTCTACTTCTCATAGTGGCTAGTTCACTCGTCTACTTTCCATAGTGGCTAGTTCACTCTTCTACGTCCCATAGTGGTTAATTCATTCATCTACATCCTCTCGGCCACTCTGACCTATTATAAAATGGGTACCAAACTATTTTCATAAATTTATAGAAATTTCTGTAAACGAAAAGCGAAGAGGAGAATGGGCCATTCCTTATCATTATGCTGCGGCATAGAAAAAATGAATAAATAAAAAAAAAAAAATTAAATAAATAAACATAAACACAAACGGTATGTTACGATCTTGCGAAGAAACAATCCGCACACACGTACACACACACACACACACACACACACACACACACACACACACACACACACACATATATATATATATATATATATATGCATACATACATACACACGCAAACACGTCGTGTACACACCTTCAAATGAACTACGCTCCCCCGATGTGTCTCCACCTTGCCGCGGTGGGGGAGCTTGTGTGTCCCTCTGACCCCATGTGCTTGCCGATGGGTGAAAACTACATATCGGACAGCTTATGGGATAGGGGCCAGACTAAGAGAGACACAACCTGCTGCTCTGCGGGTTAGACTGAGGTGAGGATACAGTCAGAAGTTTAAATCAGGCGCACGAAGGCAGAAGTTCTTGGTCCGGTCAAAACACATAAGGCTCCCTGTCGAGGGCTGTGGCTGAACGCCTCTAAGCCACAAACCCTCGGATCTGAGAGCCAGGCCGATACCCGCCTACCGAAAAATAGAGACGTGATACTGAGCAAGCTACATGCTCAGGTCTGATACAAGTTCGAAGGCTCTCAGCTGGGGGATATGAGAGATCCCCGGATGAGAGGGCCAGGCCGTTTCTCGTTCACTGCTGCACGAAGGTAAGGTGCTGAGCCGGCAGCACATGTAGCCTACCTTGTGAGCGAATAGAAAAAGTCAGAAAAGTGCCCCAGTCGAAGGAAATGGTTACGAAAACTGTCTGTATCTAACTCATAGAGAGTGTAGACAAAAGTGGAAGAACGTCTCAATGACGCGAAATGGAACGCACGGCGAGCGAACCTATAGCGTTGTCCGAAGTCAAAAATAAAAGCTTACCGAGTGGATGTCGCTCGCAGTCTGACCGCTCCTGGTGTATGCTTGAGCGATCAGTGGCAAGCGAGACCCCCAACACATGGAAGTGAGGAACTAAAGCAGCCATGAGCAGGACGTGGCAACTCCTCGGGTGTGCCCAGTCTCAGAGCAATATGTGCCGGCTCTGCAATTATGGAAGCCTCCTTGGATAGCGAGGGAATGCCCATGATCTGCCCCTGCCTTCCCTTGAGGGGCGACCGCGATGTCGTTGATCGTTCTATCTTGACCAGCTGAGATGTTGGCGACATCACAACAGTCTAACGTGCCTCGAAACCAGAGGAAGGCTAACCTCATTAAAAAAATGCCCGCCGAAGCCGGCAGTGCTGGCCTACGGGTGGCAAAATAAAAACTGGCACTACGCATTTTACGTCCGAGTGAAACGTCTCGTCCATTTGTCTCTCGTGCTAGGAACAGCTCTGACTACCTAGTTTCCGAATGCCGCTCTTAGCTCGGAACAGCTCTGACTAGGTAGTTTTCCGAATGTCCGCCGTGCCTGGAACAGCTCTGAAGGGCGCAAGGACAAGCACATGTCCGAAAACTCGCTGAGTGGATACCATCTGCGGACTTGTCTGGTTTGTGCAGGAACGGCCCGTGGTGAAGGAAAGCCCAATATATTGAAGTGAGGATTTAAAGCAGCCATAAGCAGGACGTGACGATTCCCTCGGCTAGCCCAGAACCATGGCGCTATGTGTCGGCCCTGCAACTATGGAAGCAACCTTGGATGGCGGAAAATGCTATGGACTGTCCCTGCCTTCCTTTGAGGGATGACCGTTGTCTTCGACCGTTCAACCTTGGCCAGCTGGGTTGCAGATGGCACCACAAAAGTGAGAGTCTCCCAGGAATGCTACCTGGTCAAAAAAGCACGCTAAAGTCGATGTGTTGGCCTACGGGTTTCGGCCCAAGGGCGCATAACAGACACACCGCAATCACATCTGAAAAAAAAACACTCCGGATGATCGCAAAGAAGAAGAAATGAACTACGGCTGTATCGATAGAAATCACAATGGTAAAATGAAATTTAAAAAAAAAATATTATCAATAAAAAAAATAGTAATGAGGTTTCGAATGTTAAAACAACTGACCTAGGCTCCCCAGTCGACCCAGCCTAAAACAGGTCACAGGAAATATCTTGGGAAGTGAAGGCCGACCACATCACCTGGTAAGTGTCAGTTGATCTTTACAGATATGGGTCAAGCTCCACATGCCCGATGTGACTTAAGACGTGTTAAAGAGACCTTTACTTAAATTCAGAATAGTAATAAAATAATATATGGGGTGGGACGTGAGGGGGGGGGGTGGCTAGGAGGTTTCGGTGCCCGCGTGAGGCTGAGAAGGTTCAGGGTCCCAGCGTAGGGTTGGGAATATTTCCAAGAACCATTACTACCTAGTGACATAAAACGGTCCCCTGATCTGTAGGAAATGAGGTTGGATAGCTAGCGTATTCAGATATGAAATTGAGGTGGGGGGGGGGGGGGGGGGGGGGGGGGGTTAAAAAAACAGAAGGTCTCGTGTGCAAATTCTGCACCTTTAAATATCCCATGGCAAGGTGTAGGCCTAACAAGGCAGCCCTGGCAAAATTGTTAGGAAAAAAATTTTATGCACGGGTAGATAGAACCCGTTATCTTCCATGGAATGCGTCTAGAGCAGTAGTTCTCAACCGATGGGAAATCCCTCCCCTCCCCCCCCCCCAGGTTTTTTCTTGGGGGGGGGGGGGAATTAAGAATATTTCAAGATCGCATTACTACAAGAACCAGTTACCTAATATTGTTTTTCCCTTTAAATTTTACGATTATGTACTTCTGGCTTTATTGAAATTCGTTTTATAACGTAAGTAGACCTGCAAATCACGTTTTATGTAGATGTCTAGACTTGTTCTAATATGTGTTAACTGTGTAAGGGTGTGGGGGGGGGCGGGGAATTTATAGAGAGGAAATTCAAAAAAAAAAGGGGGGGGGTGGTGACGTTCTGAACATATGGTAAAGGGGGGCATGGGCCAAGAAAAGTTGAGAACCACTGGTCTAGAGGGAGCAGACCATAAACAACTACATGCCGAAGTTGGACGCGATGAGATTTGAGATGCATAACTAGGTGTCAGGCACTCACGAGGAAGAAGAAGGAGGAGGGGGAGAAGACGAAGTGGAAGATGAAGAAGGGCGGGAGCGAGAGTATGAAGAGGAGTAGGTGGAGAAGAAGGATAGCAGACACACAATTACCCGCTCTCTGTTGTTTCGACCGATCATAAACACGTCAAATCCGTACCTGGAAGTCAGTCGACTCCCAAACACCAGTTGTATCTTGATACACCGGGTATAGAAAGTACCCGTACGTTTGGAATGAGGGAGGACACGCCTCTCGGAAACCGAAGCCCCAAAGAAAAATGTCAACGGTGTGAACAAAGGTGTCAAGGATTAGTAGCACCCAACATGTTCGTTTGGTTGTCATAAATTATCCATACACACCAACTATCTGCAACATTTCAATATAGGAATGTATGTCCTAGGCGGATATGTTGCAATTGTTGACTACTAGATTCAGCATACTTTACCGGTACTAGACGGTAGACTAGTTTATGAAGCCGTTAAGTTGTAGTCTATCATTCAAGCGACCTCGAATCACGTAATTATGTAATTCTTTGTTCTTCCTCTTCGACAGTATCTTAAAGTTCTGTGTCATCACACACACAAACACACACACATACACACACACATGCACGCACACACACAAACATGCACGCACACACACACATATCCACATCATCTTGTGCCCTGTCAGCCCGCGGAGGCATCCATGTCTCTCACCAGATCTAGGTCCTTATTTATCAACTCTGCTGATGATATTCATCCATGCAACCGTCTCAGTCCATCCAGCATCATTTCTCGTGGTCAGTCCTAATCTCTTATCCCCACTGATCTTTCCAGTCAGCGCAATATTTTCCTATGTCCAAATGGTTCTTCTTTTTGTCGTAAATTATCTATACACACTAACTATCTGCAACATTTCAGTGTATAAATGTCCGCATTGTACGTCCATTTTGCAATTGTTGTTGTTGTTTTGGTTGTTGTTGTTTCTTCTTCTTCTTCTTCTTCTTCTTCTTCTTCTTCTTCTTCTTCTTCTTCTTCTTCTTCTTCTTCTTCTTTTTCTCCTCTTCTTCTTCTTCTTCTTCTTCTTCTTCTTCTTCTTCTTCTTCTTCTTCTTCTTCTTCTTCTTCTTCTTCTTCTTCTTCTTCTTCTTTTCTTTTCTTTTATATCAGTGAAGTGTTGGGGGAGATGTAAAAATCTTATTTGCGCTATCTCTAATGCTATTTGTAAGCTGGTATTCATTTACAAAAGCTGTTCTCGAAACGATAACTCCATCTTTTACGTAGTTTTTCCCTTGCTCTGTGTCAATCATATGTCTTCAATGTGGCTCTCTATGGCAGATGTCGCTTTGACAGCTTTGTGAGATGGCCGAACCATTTAATTTTTGTTCTTTAATGAACGGCATGACTGGCTTCAGACCTAGTCGTCTTATCATTTCATTATTTCTAATTCTATCTCTGACGGTAACTCTCGCAGTTCTTCTAAGCATCCCATCTATTTTGTTATGATTGTCCGCTCATTAGTTGCAGTAAGCGTCCATGTTTGACAGTGGTAACAAAATGTCGGCAAAAAATAGTTCTTATGAGATTCTCTTTAGTACTTGAAGGTATCTTTCTATGAGACCGAAATGGTGATAGTTGTCCCAGTAATTTCAAGTATTGACTTCTACATTCAGCATAATTTACCTTTACAAGAAGATAGATTAGTTATGGTGTCTTCAGCTGTAGTCTTCTATTAAATGGCGTGGAATCACATAACTGTCTGATTATCGTTTCTTTCTCTTCGTTCAGCTAGTGAAAGTTCGTTGTCATTACACACATACATGCGGGTGCGAACACATACAAACACAAATATATTTGTTACGTGACCTATGCTGGTTTAATATACAATTATGAGACCTATGATGACGAGGCATCTAATTAGCGCATGAATGGATGAACGAGATTCCCACTGTTCCTATCTACTATCTAGAGAAAACACAGCCAAGGGAACGGGCTTGGTAGAATCAGCGGGGAAAGAAGACTCTGTTGAGCTTGACTCTAGTCCGACTTTGTGAAGACACGTGAAGGGTGTAGCGTAGGTGGGAGCGCAAGCGTAATTGAAATACCACTACTTTTATCATTTCTTTACTTATTCAGTCTCTTTAGAGATTTGTCCGCAGCAGACGAACAATATCTCCGGCGGGCCTATTCTCGCCGGTCGCGAGATCCGCACAGTGGAAGGATGGGATATTTGCTCGCAATAGACGAGCAATATCTCCTGCGGTATCTCTGGCGGGCCTATTCCCGCTGGTTGCGGGATCCGCTAAAGTCAGGCGGGGAGTCTGACGATAGTGCACGCTTTACACAGGTCCGGACACTTGTGATTGACAGAAGTACGCGTCCTTATGGTCCAGGCGCGTAGAGGCCCTCACCTGTGGGACTTGGCTGAATGCCTCTAAGCCGGGTCCCTTGGGTTCCAGGGTCTGGCCATCACTCGCCACCTGCTCGTGGTGGCGAGGTCTCGGAGGTTTGACGCTGAGCCGCCAGCGTCTGCAGCCTACCTTGTGCCAGACGTATTGGTTACCCATTCCTCTGGAAAACACAAGACTAGGCCGAGAGAGGGAGCATGTCATTTGGGCACCACATGTTTCTTTGAAGCTCTGCCCAGGCATTGTGATGGAATAATGGCCGCATTCCAACTCACATACTTTGGTCTGTCAAGACTGCAAGGTGCCACTCATGAGACCTATGGTGCTATCTCAATGGTTTGATACGAATTCTGTCCCTGTTTCATAGTTGTAGGTTCATGTGTATGATAGACCTGGCTAATGAAGACACTTTTCGGAGTGTCTAGTTGGTCATGCGTCGAAGTACACTAGTTCCTGCAGCGGGGCACTGTCGTCATTTGGAGGTGACAGGTTCAAATCCCGGTCGGTAACTATAGCTTTCAAAGTTTATGTTGGTTAGTTCGTCCTCTAATCTCTACTTCTTTCTTCTCCTTCTGTGGGCGCCTAAACAATACTATGTGTGTTTGTTTGTGAACTGTCTTTCCAGAACTCAACACCAATATCTACACATTCATCCAACCAGCACTAAACAGTATTATCTAATTATATCATCAACCCAGCACTCAACAGGATTATCTAACACCATCATCCAAACAGCACTCAACAGCATTATCTACACCATCATCCACCCAGCACTCAACAAGATTATCTAACACCATCATCCAAACAACACTCAACATCTATATCTAAAGCCAGTATCCACCCAGCACTCAACAGCGTTATCTAACACCATCATCCACTAGCACTCAACAGAATTATTTAATGCCAGCATCAATCCAGCACTCAACAGCATAATCTAACACAAGCATCCACCCAGCACTTAACATCATTATCTAACACCAACATCCACCCAGCCACTCAACATCATTATCTAACACCAACATCCACCCAGCACTCAAAAGCAGTATCTAACCACCAAACATCCACCCAGCACTCTGCAGCTGTATCTAATACCATCATCAACTCAGCACTCAACAGCAGTATCTAACCACCAAACATCCACCAAGCACTCATCTGTAGGATCCACCCAGCCTCAAGAAATAAAGACCAGCGAATGTCCCAGGAGGTAAGTATGCCTGACATTACACTGACCACATTACCCATTAGGATCGGTCAAGTCAAAATGGACGTCAACTTGACAGCGGATTAGAAAGAAGAAAGGCCTGTTGGCTAAGATCAGAGTGTACAACATGTGTTGACGTCAGGCCATTGAGACTGGGAAGAGACTAAAAGGACGAAAATCACGTGCAGCATGGCCATGGTCGACCACAGTGGGCCGAGGTTAACGAGGATGTGGAACTTAGAGGATCAGGGGAATCTCCTTGGCGTAGGGGTTTAGTACGTTGTTCGTAATCCCGTATACCCTCGTACGAAACACAGCTGCGCCAGATTCGGCAGCGGATCGCGTCGCGTTGGTTAACTAAGGAGGTATGTGAGCCAATCGTACAGAAAGCAATGGCAAACTACTGAACGTAAAACTTGCCAAGACATCAACAGCAGCTGAAAAATGCTGGTGGTTACTGCAATGTCCTGTACAAGATATGCGAAATAATAACTTATATATGTTTGTTTGTTTGTTTGCATATCATTTACAGGACATCGCTGTCAACATCAGCATCTTTCAGCTGATTGTTGATTTCTTGGCAAGATTACGCTCAGCAGTTTGCCATTGCTTTCTGAGCGGCCGGCTCACATACCCCGTAAGTTACCGACGCGATTCGAACCATTGCTGATTCTCACCGTCGTCATGTTACTTACGAGAGTATACGAGATTACGGAGAAAAGTCGCTAACCTCTAGGCGAGGAAGCTGTATATATATATATATATATATATATATATATATATATATATATATATATATATATATATATATATATATGTATATAGTGTAGTATATAGTATATATATATATATATATATATATATATATAATTCTCGTGTTTCGGTGTCCCAAATATACCACGGTATCATGCTGACGTGAGGTAGTTGCATATCCTTTACAGGACGTCGCAGTCAACCCCATCATTTAAGCTGTTTGTTACTTCTTGGCAAGTTAACGTTCAGAAGAGTGCCACTGCTTTCTGAACGACCGCGGCTGTGTTTCGAACTCGGTATGCGGGACTACGAATTGCGTTCGTAATTCCTACGCCACAGATGTATGTGTTCTTTTTATGTATATGTGTGTGTTTATGAGTGTGTATGTGTGTATATGCCGGAGTGCTCGCCAAGACTTACCATTCCGAAGGCATAGATTAGATTCAACAAATAAAGAAAAGTGTCAGGATGCGAGCATTGCTATCCCTCGCCCTCCCGAATCTGTTATAATCAGCTACTTTTTTTCTGTTTACTTCCGGGATCTGTGTTCCTCAGTGCCATTCAAACTAACGAATGGTCTGCTGGTCGCATCCCCGCGCCCGCGCGTCCTGCCAACTAAATCAACCAGTCATTAGTATACGCCTCTTCCTGCCGTGTTGTGCAATTTGGTTGCAATTTGAGCTCACATCAGAACTACCGTGGAGGAAGGATCTGCCATGGGATGCTTAACAAATAGTTCTTCTTTCACGTTGCGGGCCATGTGATTCGGGTGTTCGGCGTGAGAGAGTTGTTTTTGTTTTCAAAGAAATATAAAACACGGCACTACAGATCGGCCATAAAGAGTGATAGAGATCAAATGTTCCGGCTATAAATTAATTGTCGGAATAGAAGGCATTCGATTGTCATCCTCCAATGCTTGTCTCTTTATGGTTCCGACTGCGATTTTTCTTCTTCTTCTTCCTCTTCTTCTTCTTCTTCTTCTGCTTTCTCTTCTTCTTCTTCTTTCTTCTTCTTCTTCTTCTTCTCTCTCCTCCTCCTCCTCCTCCTCTCCTCCTCCTTCTTCTTCTTCTCTTCTTCTTCTTCTTCTTCTTCTTCTTCTTCTTCTTCTTCTTCTCTTCTTCTTCTTCTTCTTCTTCTTCTTCCGCCTCCTCTTCCTCCTTCTCGTCATTCTCTTCTTCTTCTTCTTCTTCTTCTTCTTCTTCTTCTCTTCTTCTTCTTCTTCTTCGTCTTCTTCTTCTTCTCTTCTCTTTTTCTGCTGCTGCTGCTGCTGCTGCTGCTGCTGCTGCTGCTGCTGCTTCTGCTGTATTCAGAAGAAGATGAACAATACAAACTATATCAATAACAACAACCATACAAAATGCAACAGTCAAAACTAAGACAAACAAGAATAGGACACTGAGGAACAACAAGCTCAAGAACAATAACCAAAAGAACAATAATATGCTGCAGTCTGGTTGTCTTCTGTCAGTTTCCTGTTCCGGAATCTGTATTTGTTTCCCCTGAAAGACATGATTGAGTAGGTTATTTAGATATCAGTGTCGGAGTGCGCTTAGAGCAGAAACTCCACAGTCGGTGGATCTGCCAGTGACACCATTGTCTTCAGGGGTAGGTGTGACATACTCCATGGTAACACGATCGGCAAACCGGCATTAAATGGGTCAGCTTTCAGGTTTACTTAGTGCGAGGGGACGCCTGGACACGATGCTTCTTTCAGCGGAGTATTACGATAGGGTATGACAGAAAGGATGTCATGGACAGGTGATGCGGATGATACATTCTTTCTGCTGAAATATATAAAGCTCTGCATATGTGTATACAGCAGATAGGGAATGACACGGCTCTACTTATAGGTGGACAGTGGAAGTTGGACAGACAGACAGACAGACAGACAGACAGACAGACAGACAGACAGACAGACAGACAGACAGACAAACAGACAGACAGACAGACAGGCGGGCAGACAGACAGACAGACAGGCGGGCAGTCAGACAGACAGACGTCGGACGGACGGACGAACGGACGGACGGAAACGAACGGACGGACGGACTGACGGACAAACGGACGGACGGACGGACGGACATTGAATCTTGTTCTCACCTTGTCACATATTCAAAAACTAAGCGGAGAATTAAACCAACAAACTTCAATTTTGGCAAGCTATCGCACCATTATTCTATCACGTAGTACCTCTTAATGTTTTAAACAAAATAATAATTCTGCCATCACATGTGTTTGGTATATTTTGCCTAGTTCCGCGATATTTATAATATTTATACTGGATTCAGTTTTCACGCTGCTCTCACACATTTACATTAAACAGGTGGTTTCCCTCAGGACAGCCCACACAAAGTGTGCGTATAAGCGTAGTCCCACACACGCGACCCCTGTCACTCCACACTATGTAGCGCGCAGACCACACACATGATATGGTTATCAATTTATTACGAAAATAAATGTACATTTTACGTATATATTTTTGTACTATGTATTTTTTGTGCAAAGTTTTGTGAATTTTGGAGCAGTCATTTAATTTGATCAACATAAGCGTTCATACACACTTTCGTTGGAAAAAAATCTCCACTGTTGATAGCATTCTAAATGTACTAGTCTGTCTGTCTGTCTGCCTGTCTGTCTGTCTGTCTGTCTGTCTGTCTGTCTGTCTGTCTGTCTGTCTGTCTGTCTGTCTGTCTGTCTGCCTGCCTGCCTGCCTGCCTGCCTGTCTGTCTGTCTGTCTGTCTGTCTGTCTGTCTGTCTGTCTGTCTGTCTGTTTGATTGTCTGTCTGTCTGTCTGTCTGTCTGTCTGTCTGTCTGTATGAAGCCACAGTCCCTGTTGTCATATATTCTAAATTCCACGGAGATTGATGTGTAAACTGACATGAGCAGCCATGTCGACGCAGCCTAAAATCGGTACCAATATGTGTTATGGGAGGTAAAATCGGGCTTTGTGACACTGATCATCCTCTAAAAGTACTGGAGAGTTTTGGTCAGAGACCATAACTTTATGAAGGGAAAATCCCAACTGCACCTCCACGCGGTAGAGGATGGAAACACACTACGGTGTGGCTAACACAGCTCTGGGGACCGAGTATCCACCGGAATAAGTGGACAACTCTGCAGCTGAGCAGAGCAGGGCACTCACTTGTCCTTGCAGTCGGAAATGGCTGTCAAAAGCAGAGGTAAAAAGACCACCATGTGAATGTGGAAGGCAAGGGGAAACCACCACATTATCTTCCCAAGACTTCATGGCAAAACATAAATCAAAGTTAGTGAAGGACGTTAATGGCTGTCTTAGGGCATCCTCGTCCGGTAGGGACAGTCATGAGCCACAGGTGACACCAGACCGTCATCCAGCTACTGATGGCAAAATCTTAACTAAAATAAATAAATTTAGAGTAGGAACATGGAATGTTAGGACATTAAATGAGCTAGGAAAGTTGACCAATGTTCTAAGAGAGATGGATAGCATGAAAATGAATATACTAGGCGTTAGTGAGATGAGATGGAAGGGATCGGGCAAAATTATAGCTGACAATCACACAATAATTTATTCTGGAGGGGAGACACATGAGAAAGGGGTAGGAATAATATTAGATGAAAAAACAGCCAAGTCAATTAATGGATACTGGTGTATTTCAGATAGAGTTATTATGGTAAAAATCAAAGGCAAACCAATAGACATAAATATTATACAAGTATATGCACCAACAGCAAGCAGTAGTGATGAAGAAATACAACACTTTTACGACGAAATAGAAATGGCGATGGCTCAAATTGGATCACAAGAAATAAAGATAATACTTGGTGATTTTAATGCAAAAGTAGGAAAGGGAAAAATGGAGGATGTAGTGGGGAATTATGGTTTAGGTACAAGAAATGAAAGAGGGGAAAAGCTAATAGAATGGGCAAATATCAATGATATGATAATTGGAAACACATGGTTTAAACACCATAAAAGACGACTGTACACATGGATAAGCCCTGATAAGAAAATACGCAACCAAATTGACTACATACTAATTAATAAAAGATTTAGAAATGCTTTAATTAATGTAAAGACAATGCCTGGTGCTGACTGTAATAGTGATCATGTACCACTATGTGGACAAATAAAAGTAAGATTAAAAGAGGGAAAAAATGGTTAAGAACATGAGACTTAATAAAGAGGTTCTAAAAATAGATAAAGAAATGCAAGAACAATACAGAGTGACTGTGAAAAATAGGTACAATGCAATAACTAAAATACAGAGTATAGATGAACAATGGGAAATGTTAAGGGACTCCATTCATCAAACTAGCAAAGAAGTATTACCAGAGAGAGGCAAAATAGCTAAGAAAAAATGGATGAATGAAGATATCTTAAACCTGATGGACAAAAGAAAACAGTATAAAAATGACAAACAAGAATACGCTAAGATAAATAAAGAAATAAAAGATAAATGTGGGAAGGCTAAAGAAAGTTGGTTAAACGAGCAATGCAAAAAAATTGAATTAAATTCCATTAAAGATACAAAAAATATGCACAGACAAATCAGTGAGCTTACAGGAAAAAAAATAAGAATAAATACAGGGTGTTTGAAATCAAAAACAGGAAAGATAATATTAGAGGAAGATGCTATAATGAAGAGGTGGAATGAGTATATAAGAGAATTATATGAAGGAGAAAGGGCAGAATTAACAGAAGATAGTAACTTAGAAGGTCCACCTATTCTGAAAGAAGAAGTCGCTGACGCTATGAAACGTATGAAGAAAGGAAAAACAGCTGGGCCAGATGAAATCACAATAGAAGAATTAGAAGTATTGGGAGAATTTGGAGTAGATATATTAACCAAAATGTTGAATGATATTTACAGCAGTGGATATTTACCCAGTGATATGCTGAAATCTGTATTTATAGCTATACCAAAAAGACCAGGAGCAATTGATTGTGAAGATTTTCGTACAATTAACCTTATAAACCATATCACTAAGCTTCTACTCAGAATCATAATGAGAAGAACCAAAAAGAAAATAAAAATGGAAATTAGTGAAGAACAGTATGGATTTGTGGAAGGAAAGGGCACAAACAATGCAATTTATACATTGCGGACACTAATAGAAAGGTCAATAGAGAAACAGAGGGACATATATTTGTGCTTCATAGATTATACTAAGGCATTTGATAAAGTAAAACATGATGAACTGATTAAAATGTTGGAAGATATCAACACTGATGGAAAAGATTTAAGAATAATAAAGAATATTTACTGGAACCAAGTAGCAGCAATTAAAATGGGAAATAAAGAGGGTAGTTACGAACAGATAAAGCTAGGAGTACGACAAGGGTGTGTCTTGTCACCAGATCTTTTCTCCCTGTATAGCGAAGTAATAATGAGAGAGATCAAAGAGATGCCAGGAATACTAGTTGGAGGTTATAATATAAATAATATACGCTATGCAGATGACACAGTATTGGTGGCGGATAATTCAACAGACCTACAACAATTATTAGACGTTGTAGTAACAGAGAGTGCAAGGAAAGGACTCAACTTGAATATCAAGAAAACAGTAACAATGGTAATATCAAAGAAAATGGTGACACCAAAATGTGACATAGAAATAGAAGGGAAAATCCTTAACCAAGTTGATAATTTTAGATACCTAGGGGCATTTATAACATCAGATGGAAGATGTACAACAGAGATTAGGAGCAGAATAGGGCAGGCAAAAGCCGCATTTCATAAAATGAAGAGTATCTTATGCAATAAGTCACTGTCACTGAATGTAAGAAAGAGAGTGCTGAAATGCTATGTAGAACCAGTTTTGCTGTATGGCAGTGAATCTTGGAATGTAAATGAACAAATTAAGAAGAAATTAGAAGCAACAGAGATGTGGTTCCTGAGACGAATGTTGCGAATTCCTTGGACTGCCAGAGTAACTAACGACGACTGCCTGAAACAGGCTAATGAAACTAGAACATTATATACAACAATAAGACAGAGACAAACAGCTTTCCTCGGTCATGTGATGAGAAGAGAGGCATTGGAGAACATCGTAACAACTGGAAAGATCGAGGGGAAGAGAGGCAGAGGTAGACCAAGAGAAGTGATGCTGGATGGATTGAGACGGTGGCATGGAGGAATATCAGCAGCAGAGTTGATCCAGAAAACCAAAGACCGAGATCTATGGAGAGCCATGAACGCCTACGCCAGCCGGCACGGCACTTGATGATGATGACACTGATCACATGACCCATCAGGCTAACTTTCGTACATAGAAACACAGTGGCATCATCATGTACATAACACGCCTTAATTCAAGTAGCAGGCTTTATTCCTCATGTTACTGACTAATTCTCCGTATGTCTGGTTGTTTCTGTCTTGCTGTCGGCCTGCCTTTCTGTGTACATTTCTCGACTTTATTTTTCACCGTATTTTAAAGCCCGTCTGTCCGGCAATCTTGGCTATGCTTCTCGTGTTTGTGTATGTGTGTGTCTGTTTGTGTTTGTATGTTTCTGTGTATATATGTGTATGTATGTTTATATATATATAAGGGACGTTCATTTGAAACCCGTTCCAGTGGCTTTATTGCAAAAGCATGATAGAAACATTAGCAGGTGTGGTAGAATTAAACAAAGCATTCATTTTGAATGAATTATGCGCCATGAGTTGGTCAGAAGAAGCAGCCGTAGGCATTTAGGCAAGCATCCCATTGCTTAGGTAGACGGCGAACGTCGTCCGCAAAAAAAATGGATTGTGGTTGCTCACTGAACCAAGTGTCCACCGTGTTCATTACGTCTGGATCTGTGTGAAATCGTTGCCCCTTGAGAGCTTTTTCTAGAGGTCCGAACAAATGAAAATCACATGGTGACAAATCAGGAATATAAGCTGGATGTTGCAGAATTTCTCACTTCTTCCAAGCGAATACTTCTTGCACAGTCTTTGCAACATGCGGACGAGCATTATCGTGCAAACAAAATCACACCGCGAGAAAGCATGCCGGGTCGTTTATTCTTGACAACTTTTTGCAGCTTGTCTAGTGTTTCCAAGTAATGGGTAGAGTTGATGTTGACACCAGGTTCTTAAATGTCGGCCAACAATAGCCCTTCATGATAAAAAAATGCTTCCACCATAACCTTACCCATGGAAACCTGCAACTTGAATTTCTTGGATTTTGGTGATCCAGCATGCCTTCATTTCATGCTGTCTCTTCTGCTGCTCGACTCAATGTGATGACACCATGATTCATCGCCTGCCACTATACGGAAGAGAAATGCATCTCCCTCCACTCTGTAACGCAGCAAGGGGTTCAAACACCATCCCATGCGTTCCTCTTTTTGGTGGTCGGTCAACATCCGCAGTACTCACTGTGAACACACCTTCCGATATTGCAGTTTCTTACGAACGACCTTTTGAATTATCCCAATTTACACATCAAATTCTTTCGCTAGCAAACGTATGCTTCGACAACGTTTCATCTGTACTGCTGCATCAATTATGGCAATGGTTTTTTCTGTTGCTACAATACGCGCTTGACCCGGCCGTCGAAGATCTGTCGTGAACTGACGTCCTTTCCTGAAACATTCGTGCCCAGTCTGTCACTGTTGTTTTCGACACACATTTGTTACCGTACGCTGCCTGCATTGTTCGATGAATGTCCACTGGTCGACATCCTTCAAATGGAGGAAACTGAATCATCGCTCTTTGAGCTTCTTTGTACGGATTTTGGATCAACCCGGCCATTTTCTCAAGGGTCAGAAAAACAACCTATGCATCATGGGACGATAAACACGTGCTCTTTTATTCATTGGTCAGTACTTATCACATGACTATGACATGATCATGTTCAACATATGTAATTACTCGCGGTGCGGCACGAACGGATTTAAAATGAACGCTCCTAAAATATATATCGCGAGTATGAATCTATATGCATTTATATGTGTACGTCTGTGTGTCTGTTTGTTTTGTTCTTTTTCTAAACGGCTTAACATGGCCAGACTTAATACAAGATGAGAGACTGTATTCCATTTCTCTTGCTTTGCAAATCCTTTCAGACATGTCGCTGAATTCAAGTAAGACATTCGTCTCACCAAAACCTGCGTCGTATCCCCGGAGTTAAATATTTGTCTTCTGTTTTCGGAAGCGGGCCGCCTTGAAGTCTGCCATTTGTCTTACTCCCTTACCTTCTCTTGTGCGTGTTTCTACGGACAGGTATGAGGGCGGGACTTGAGTCACTAAAACGTTTTCGACGTTAACTTCAAACAGAACAAATCCATTGTTTCTGAAGTAGTCGGCTGGCTTGACAGATGCATTCTGCTTCCATTTGTGGGGTTTTTGATATAGCAGTCCTGCAGAGCCTCGCTATAAGATGGCGGCTGGTGATGGTAACAGGCGTTTTAGTTTTTGAATTTTTTAGAGTTAACTCCCCTGACAAGATGGAGAACTTGTTTTGGCCAATGAAGCTTTGTGGCGTTACAATTGTGATTAACTCACACGCATAATTCAGTCCATTACTACTATAAATAGTGTGCAAGGACTAAGCTTCAGTTTTAGCGAGCGAACGAAAAAGAAAGAAAAGACAATTGTGATTTTATGTTGTTGTTTTTAAAGTTCGTTTCTTGTCCTTTGTATGACTTTGTAATCACACTCAGCATTCTTTGACTGTTTGTTTGTTTGTTTCTTGTTCGCTCGTTTTGAATTCAAACATATTGTACAGTGGATTGATTTCTTGTTTGTTAACTACAAGCACTCGGAATCAACGACTGGCAAGAGAAGGTCAACCAGAGAGAAGAATGGAGACGGATTGTATCTGCAGCAAAGAACCTCAATGGCACGGAACTCTGAAGAAGAAGAAGAAGAAGAAGAAGAAGAAGAAGAAGAAGAAGAAGAAGAAGAAGAAGAAGAAGAAGAAGAAGAAGAAGAAGAAGAAGAAGAAGAAGAAGAAGAACTAGCTTTCCCTATTACCCGTATCCCTCGCCATTAGGCGAATCCACTCCGACTTCTAAGGTCCTTGTAATTTACATTTCCACGTCAAGGAGGATAAGTCAATATTTTACTCCAATTGAACGGTGTTAGGGTTGCACGCTTGGTATCAGCGCACGGCAGTTTAAGAGCAAACGCTCTTGTTAATTCGTCCATGCTGACTGTTTGTCCGGGGGTGATGTGATCGGAATCATGCCGGCTGACTTTACTTCCCATTACATTTTATGGTAACAGTTTTGGGCCGGGTCAATCGGGGAGGCCAGGTCAAGGATTAACATTCGAATCTGCGGCCATGCGGGTCGAACCCACGGCCACCGTGCTAACAGTTGAGTGTCTGACTACTACGCCGCCAAGGCTCTCAGACAATAGCTAGGTCGTATACTTAACAGCAAATGAAAACCCAGATACAACATTTCTGCATCTTACATTTAGAGACATGAACATCTTTCCAGAATTGTACTGTTTTGTTTATTTATTTAACTGTGTGTATGCGTGTGTGTGGTTTGTGTATGTGTGTGTGTGTGTGTGTGTATATATATATATATATATATATATATATATATATATATATATATTGCATATCCTATTTACAGGGCATTGCAGTCGACACCAACATTTTTCAGCTGCTATTGATGTCTTGGCAAGTTTTAGGTTCAGTAGTTTGCCATTGCTTTCTGAACGACCAGTTCACATACCTTTCTGTAAGAAATTAACGTGACGCGATCCGCTGCCTATTTTCGCGCAGCTGTGTTTCGTACGTATTTATATGGGATTACGAACAGCGTCCTTAACTCTTCGCCAAGGAGACCGGCATAATATATATAGATACCAACCGGATAATTTTAAATACCTAGAGGCATTTAGAACATCAGATGGAAGATGTACAGCATAGATTAAGAGCAGGATAGGGCTGACAAAAGCCTCATTTCAGAAAATGAAGAGTATCTTATGTAATAAGTCATTATCAATGAATGTAAGAAAGAGAGTGCTGAAATGCTATATAGAACCAGTTTTGCTGTATGGCAGTGAATCTTGTAATGTAAATGAACAAATTAGGAAGAAATTAGAAGCAACAGAGTTGTGCTTTTTTAGACCAATTTTGCTAATTCCTTGTACTGCCTGAGTAACTAACAACTTTTTACTGAAAGAGGCTAATGAAACTAGAACATTATATACAACAATAAGAAAGAGACAAACAGCTTTCTTTGGTCATGTGATGAGAAGAGAGCCATTTGAGAACATCGCGACAACTTGCATGATCGAGGGGGAAGAGAGGTCGAGGCAGATCACGAGAAATGATGCTGGATGGAATGAGACAGTGGCATGGAGAAATATCATCAGCGGAGTTGATCCAGAACACCAAAGACCGAGATCTTTGGATAGCCATGAACGTCTACGCCAGTGGGCAGGGAACTTCTATATATATATATATATATATATATATATATATATATATATATATATATATATATATATATATATATATATATATATATATATATATATATGCGTGTATGTATGTGTGTAACCTTGTAAGTCCTTCTGTGAGGTATAATTAGAATATGTTGTGTCTATTGTTAATACAAGTAATGAATTGCTATTTATTTTGTTTTAGATGTATTTTTAGCCTCTATTACATTCCTATTTTGCTCTGTTAATTTTCGAAGAGATAGGTAGTGTACAGAGTAGGAAGCAGCGGCAGATTTTTGCAAGTTGTAACACATGCTCGCCAAGTTAAAAAAAAACAACAACAACAACAAAACTGTCGATTGAGAAAAGGGTGTTGAAATATTCTAAAGAGTCCATACTATTGATGAAAATCTGATGAAAATGCAAAGAATACCATGGACTTACAGTGGAATAAAAAATGAACGAGAAAATTTCTTCATGTAACAAATAAAAGCCGTAAATTGTTTACGGAAATTATACTAAAGCAGTCAAGATTTTTGAGCATATCATTAAGAAAAATAAACTTGAAAACTTTGTGATAACTGGCACAATTGACGGGAAACGATCACGGTAAAGACAACAAGTTAAACGCCTTTATGGTGTGGCCACTTGGCATATTAGGGACAGGAGCACATATCTGAGTCCAGACTCTAGTGATCGTTGAGATGCTCAACAATGGCGTTTATCTGTTTGACACAAGTTGATGATGACCACGCTTTTGAGCAGTATTATGTTTAATTTTTTTTGTTAAAGAGATCGAGGTTCTTCCATCGGCGGCAGCCACCCCCCCCCCCCCCCCTAATCAGGTCGCCACGCCCCTGTGTGTCATTCGGATGACCGCCTCTGCATGTATCAATGACAAGATCAAGTACAACACTTTGATCTAAGCCAAAAGGACGAGAAGCAGTATCATGTTTAAACTGCAGAGTTCTAAAAGGTAAGTATCATTGACCATCAATTGACTTGAAGTTTGGACGATGCTAAAATGCAATTAGAATTAGTAGATAAGATTTAAACAATAGACACTATGAAGTAGACATCAACGTGTGGAATAACCAGAATACATCAACAACTTTTTAAGAAGAGGGACATGTAATAGACACCAACTTGTAGGTTTAACATCAGAATGCATGAACAACTTTTTTTTTCAGAAGAGGAACATAAAATAGACACCAACTTGTAAGTTTAACATCAGAATAAATGAACATCTTTTTAAGAAGAGGGACATGAAATAGGTCCAAAATGGCAGGTTTAACATCAGAATGCATGAACATTTTTATAAGAATATGGACATAAAATATATGCTTATTAGCAGGATGATAATGACGAAGGTTTTAGTTAGTTAGTTAGTTAGTCGACAGATCATCCTCGTTGCACATCGGACCATTCAGTCCATAAGTGCTCGGATCCCCTCCTCAGCAAATCCCGCAGCGTGTAGCGGCTAACGACGCCAGTTCTATGTTGGTTTATCAATATTCTTTGGCTTCCTGCGTAGTGTTCTTGTTTGGCCACCCCTCTTTTAATTTGCTGCTCCTGCAGTCTGGCCATTGTTGTAGATTCACAGTCATCACTTGGTTCTTGCAAAAGTCTCACTTCTCGTAGAGCATTCAGACGAAGGTTTTGAAGAGTATTACGTTTACACTGTATAAACTGGTATAGCTTTTCGGTCAGTCCTGCCGGCGTAGCTTGAAAGCCCGTCGGTAGGCGCCCAGTGGTTTTGCATGGATCACCTTGTACCGGGAGGTCGCCCTTTTGCGATGCTACTCTTGGCTTTCGTGTGCGTGAATAGTCCGTCCGTCCGATAGATATCTGGTTGATCCTGACAGTAGTCATACGCTTGTCGCTTGTCGAATGTCACTACCTCTGTCTTAAAGCTGAAAATTAAAGGAATTTACGGAAGGACCGTTTGCACGAGGCTCTCGAGAGCCAATATATACAGGGATAACTGGCCGTGGCAGCCTAACGTCCACTGCATCTGTGTCCGTCTCCAGTCGTCTTGCCATACTCGCCACTGGAACCAGATGGACGCAGATGAGAGATCGAGGTCGATGGAGTTGCGCGACTACTACCTCGCTATAATCCAAACTAAAGCTCAAGTCATTCGTTCTTCATCAAAAAAAGATGCAATGAATTAATGGTCCTCATCATTCGTGATGGACGAACATCCATAACTGTCCAAAAGGTAAGGACCATGGATTATCAACTGATTTGCTGCTGGGATAGTGATAACATACAAGAAGAATTAGTAGACGAGATTAAGAAAAGGGACATAACATTAGAATACATGTAACTTTTTTTAAAGTGACATAACACAGACTTTGAATAGCAGGTTTCACATCAGAATACATATCAAACGATTAAAGAAAAGGAACATAATATAGATTTCGAATAGCAGGTTTCACATCAGAATACACATCAATCGTTTAAAGAATAAGAACATAACATAAACTTCGAATAGCAGGTTTAACATCAGAATACATTTACAACTTTTTTTTTAAAGAAAAGTTACATAAAATAGACTTTCGAGTTGCAGGTTTAACATCAGAATACAGGTAAAACTGTTAGAGAAAAGCGACATAAAATAAACTTCGAATAATAGCTTTAACAGCAGAATACAGGTAAAACTTTTAAATATAATTGACATATATAGACTTCGAATACCAGGTTTAATATCAGAATACAGGTAAAACATTTAAAGAAAATTGACATAAAATAGACTTCCAATAGCAGGTTTAACATCAGAATACAGGTAAACATTCAAAGAAAAGTGACTTATAGTAGACTTGGAATGGCAGAAGTAACATCAGAATATATGTAAAACTTTTAAAGTAAAGGGACATGAATTAAACTTCGAATGTCAGGTTAACATCAGAATGCATATACATGTTTATAAGAATATGGACATAACATAGACATCATATGGTAGGTTTAACATCAGAATGCATGTACATGCTTATAAGAATATGGACATAAAATAGACCGCGAAAGGCAGGTTTAACATCAGAATGCATGTACATTTTTATAAGAAAATGGACATAAAATAGACCGCGAATGGCAGGCTTAACATCAGAATACATGTAAAACTCCGAATTCGCTCTAGACCACGCTCGTCGTCTTGTCTGCAGCCTGTCGCACTTGGCCAAATAATTGTAAAACAGTTCATCAGCAGTACTGGGAATGTTACATGGCCACCTGGCAAATAACGGCGCCCTTGTTGTGTTTAAAGTTAGCCGCCGACCTACGCTGCTAGTCCAGGTTTATAAACAAGAGCGGCGAATGGCTGTGGGTAATGAAGCGTCTGGCGTGGCTATGTCTTCCATTCGACGAGTAAAGGTTATTCTTGGGAGATGCTTTCCGGCAATTCATCCTATAATCTAGAACTCGACACACCAATAAAAAGTGCGTTCTCATTCGCCAGGTGTAAATGAATTCAAAGAATGAGTCCTTATAAGGGCTATTCCTTCTTAATAAAAGTTAGTTGCATGTCGGTTAAGGACGTCACAGCAACCCCACCATTGTTTGGCTATCTTTGATTTACTAGGCAAATTTACGTTCAGTAGTTTGCCATTGTGTTCTGAAAAGTGACGCAATTGGGTCTGCTTCCAAATCGTCAGCAACTGTGTTTCGAACGCGGTATTCGAGATTTCGAATCACATTAGTAAACTCTTCACCACAGCGCTTACCTCTTAGGATTAGATCTGGAGAAAGAAAAAAAAATAATAAGATATGCAATCAGCCATGACTGACGGAAGGGGAAAAATAATAAGATATGCAATCAGCCATGACTTACGGAAGGGGGAAAAATAAGATGTGCAATCAGCCATGACTGACGGAAAGGGAAAAAAAATTATAAGATGTGCAATCAGCAATTACTGACGGAAAGGGAAAAATAATAAGATGTGCAATCAGCCATGACTGGCGAAAGGGGGAAAATAATAAGATTTGCAATCAGCCATAATTGACGGAAGGGGAAAAAATAATAAGATGTATAATCAGCCAATACTGACGGAAGGGGAAACAATAATAAAATGTGCAATCAGCAATGACTGACGGACTGGGAAAAAAAAATCGTAAATTTTCTTATTGTTCTATATAATGTTCTAGTGTCATTAGCCTTTTACAGGTCATCGTCCTTAGTTACTCTGGAGTCAAAAGAATTCGCAACATTCGTCTCACGAACCACATCTCTGTTGCTTCCAAGTCTTTCCTAATTTGTTCATTTATATTCCAAGATTCAAGAAAGATGATATAATTTTATAATGGTGTGCAATAACGATAAGCGTGGGCGATCATGGTTGACCATATTACTTGACCACTGGAGTCTATGGATTAGGTGTGGGTTCTTGTCCCGAATATACCAACTGGCGAAGCCAAGGAGAGACTTGACTCGTCGGTTTCTATGTGGTTATACACTGAAATATTCAAGTGTTAAGGGATTCTTGAGGACATTACGACAGCATATAAAAAAGTTCGCAATTATTTATCGGTTCTCATAGAAGAAAATTTAGGAAGTAGAGAATAGAGGACCCACTAACAACATAAAAATTGGCAGTTATAGTTACCATATCTTGAAAATAATCACCCTAACCTGCACAGTTCGCGGCGACTGCAATAGCTAGGCGACCTTATTCCTCAGGCTCAAGACCAACCGTGTCCTAGCAAGGTACTATAAGCAGTAGATGATAGTTGACATAGTTAGCGTATCGAGATTCGAACCTGTCGCCTCCAAATGACAACCGTTCGTAATATACTAGATAACCGGTCACGAACATGGAGGATAGGCAGTGAAACGGTTAAGGCCTCTGGAGTGTTTATGCTCGTGGCCATCGTTTGCATTAGCATTTTCCTCATGTTGGACTGGTAGCTTTTGGTTCCGTCGTCCTGCTGCTGAGTTGAGTGTGTGGCGCGACGCTGTGAGCTATGAATTTCTTGTGAAATGCTTTCATATCTGCCCGAGTTTGTGGAGCGGGAACTGCATGTTCAGAGCAATGGCGGCCGGCTATGTCCCATAATTTACCGGTTTTTGTGCCTTATGCAGAAATGTGTGGCTGCTGGTCTTCTAGTTGAGTGCCGCTTTCTTTGACGATGAACTGTGTTTCGTGGAGGACTGTTGTTTTGTCATTCTGGAGTTGGCATTATGTGTAGTGACATGTTTTTTTACATCTGTCCGAGGTGATGTGGTATTATCTGCGTGCTCGGAAAATGGCGTAGCTGGCTAGAAAACATCTAGAAACGGAACAACAACATCTAGAAATATCTTCATGCATGGCGGCTGTTTGTGACGCAGAAGTGACTGGTTTTTTTGCCTTGTTTTCTAATGGCTACCGCTTCCATCGATGATAAACTGTATTTTCCTAGAGGACTTTTGTGTTGGCATTCTGGCAACGGCATTATGTACAGTGAAACGTGTGTTGTTGTTTTTTTTTTTACATCTGTTAGAGGTTGTCTTGTTGCGTGAATTACATTTCGGAGAAAGAATGGCTTGGCTGGCTAGAAAACATCTAGAAACGGAACAACAACATCTATAAATATCTAGACTTTGTAGGCTAACATCTGGTTGGGACAGTGACTGCCGCTTCCATCAAGTATGAACTGCATGCTTTGTAGTGGACTTTTTGTAGGCATTCTGGCGACGGCATTATGTACAGTGAAAGCTTTTATGTCTGTCCGAGGCTGATTTGTTGCGTGTACTGCATTTCGGAGATAAAATGGCGCGGCTGGCTAGAAAACATCTAGAAACGGAGCACCAACATCTAGAAACATTGAGACTTTGTATGTGAACATCTGGTTGGGAAAGTGACTGCCACTTCCATCAAGGATGAACGGTGTGTTTCGTGGAGGACGTTTGTGGTGACATTCTGGTGGCAGCATTATGCACAGTGTGCCTGAGCGGGCTGTTGTTTGTCGAGACTCCTGTCTGTTCCACTTTTCACACGGGGCAGTGGGGAATATTTTATGCGATATTCACTGGCACAGGAACGGAGCATAATGGGGACGACCCGTTGCTGTGATGTTGGGACCACGACTGAATTGAACTGACTGAATATACTAGACCCACCATAGCGGTTTCGATGTGTGTGTGTGTTGTGTGTGTGTGTGTATGTGTGTTGTGTGTGTGTGTGTGTGTGTGTGTGTGTGTGTGTGTGTGTGTGTGTGTGATATTCTGGATTAAAATACAATTATGAGACCTGTGGTGCTATTTCATTGGGTAGATACGAACTCTGTCCATATACCATGGCTGTGAGTTCATGTGAATGAGAGAACTGGCTAGTGAAGACACCTTCTTTTAGAGGTGTCGGGTTGGCCACGCGTCTTAACTCGTTCAGCGAGGCGTTGTCTCATTGGGCGGTGACAGGTTCGAATCCTACGATGGCAACTATTTTCTCAATTTTCATGTTGTGAATTGTGTTATCGTATCTTTACATCTTTCTTCTACCTATGTGAGCATCACTAATTACTTGTGCGTTATGTTATGCCGTCGTATTGACTTCAAGAGTCTCTCTCTCCCTCTCTCTTTCTCTCGCTCTCTCTCTCTCTCTACACACACACACACATATATATATGCGTGTGTGTGTGCGTGTGTGTGTATGTGTGTGTGTGTGTGTGTGTGTGCGCGCGTGTGTGTGTGTGTAATATAACAAGCTCACGTTCCTGCCTTACTAATATTTCGTTTCAAGGTAGGATTCGCAGACCTTCCGAAGCTAAAGATGAGTGCCTCACCTCTCCCCACAAAGTAGACGCCGGCTCCAGTAAGTCGCCACCGCCATCACACCACCGCCAGAAACAGGCTCGGCGCTAACCACGCCATCATCGCCATGGACTTACGTCGATCGGGTAAATACAACAGCTTCACGCGTCATAGTGATAAAAACAGCCCGGTCCGTGACATCATCACTCATGTCCTGACACGCACGAGGTCGTCTTACACACACGAATATGAAACACGACCACTGGTCCGGACATTCAGACCTCCCAGAGCCTACCACAGCCACTGACATATACATGCTAGAGAACGGTCTAACTAGAGTTCCATGCCAGCTCTCTGCTGACATTCGCTACGAGAGGGAATGACTGGTCATCTATACCTCCATCATCATCATCATCATGTGCCATGTGGGCGGTCATGTTTCCCCATCTCATTCGATCACCAGAGTCGTGGATCCGTTCAGTGTTCTTGTCTCGACCATTCAACGTGGCCAAGCTATCCAGGTATTTACATCTCTGCGCTCTCCTTGTTCTCTCCCTCGATCTTGCCATTTGTCACCAACTCCTTCAATTTATTTCTTCTCATAACGTGACCAAAAATGTGTGACTGTCTACGTCTAATTTTTGTAACAAGTTTACGGTTTTTATTTGTTTCTTGTAAGACTTGGACATTGGTTTTTTTGTATGTCCTTGGTATTCTTTGCATTTTCCTCAGAAACCACATTTCCACAGCCATCAGATGTTTTTTTCAACTTGTCTATACCTCCGTGCCCTCATGAATACAATACGTGATGACCCTAACAGGTCACACACACAGTATGATTCTACCACGTTACATTTTTAAAGCAGGTTTTTAAAGGCAAGAGCTCCGACTTCATTGCACCTGATGTTATCCCATATGGCTCGGTCTTTTTCCTCAGGGTGGCTTGCCAAAAGCGTCGCACAACGCACGAAATCCGTAGCTCCTGCGATGATCCTCAGGAGTCTCCTGGGAAAAATAATTTTACTCGTGAGACTTAACGACGTAAGTTGGAATCGAACCCGCAACCTTCTGAGAGCGAGGCACGCAGTATAACCACTTCGCCACTGAGTGTTCCTTCTACGAGACATGTTAATGTTAGTTGTGAGGTGGGTGATGCTTTTGCTCGCCCGTGAGTTGAAATTTAATTGGCAGATTAAGATTAAATTAATAGATACTAAAACAACACTCTACAGCACAATCGTTCTACCAACTCTATGCTACTACTGTCAAACGTGGACAATGACAGAAAAAGAGAAAGGAAAAATTACAACAGAACTGAGATTCCTGAGAAGAATACTTACTGTATAAGAAGAGAGAAAATCAGAAATGAAAACAAAAATCAGGGCCACAGTGGGGGTTATAACAGCTCTAGATTTCTTCAGAAAACAGAAAGTTAAATGGTTTGGTAATGTAACTAAAACACCAACTAACAGTATACCACAACAAGCAATAATGTACAGACCAAACTGAACCAGAAGAAGAAGCTGCCCATGCAAACAACGGACAGAGGTAATAGAGTTTATGGAAATCTCGATATATGAAGCGCATAAAGGGGCGCTCTCCCGGCTGTGTATGCTTAACTTCGACACCGCAAGGAACAAGAGGAACAAGATGAGATGAGATAATGAGATGAGAGGAGATAATGAGATGAGATGAGAGGAGAGATGAGATGAGATTTGCCCTTTAATGCAGTCTTTGTGTACACGAGATGTGATGCTAGATGGTGCAGCGTTCGTGTTTCCTTGAGCAGACGGTGGTTACTACTGAGCTCACAGAGACATCTGGTGCACATGTTTTCGAGCAGATTGAACCCTGAAGGTAAGCGATTATGAAATCATCACATCAATCGGGATTTGAACCCTAGACTAAAGAGAAAAGCAGTTGTTTTTTTTCTTGAGAGGCAGACAGCGCGACAGGCAGACAAATAAATACATTGACAGACAGCACGAACGAACGAACGAACTTTATTTTAAAAAGGCCATTTGGCACGCAGATCCATATTATATTCCACCCCCCCCCCCCCTCCTTCTGCTGTGTGTCCACCGTGACGAGGTAGAGGGGCTTGAGTGTTCCAGTGACCCCAAGAGCTATACCGACGGTAGCACAGCTACTGGTAGGGTCACCCATGTCGGACAGGTCAAGGGAGAGGGACCAGACCAAGCGACACACAAACCTGCTGCCTTGTAGGTAGACTGGGGACAGTCGAAGGCTAGGGAAAACACCCCTAAAAATGCTTGTCGAAATCGGATGTACTGAGCCACAGGCTTGACAAAGCAGTACAACGTAATTTGATTCATGATGTCACAATTTAAAATTAATCGTTATGGTGATAATCCCGCGAAGTCCCATCAGGCGATGATAGTGCCGGGCTCCCTGCCTCGAGGGGGTCCACCCATGACTACTGGTGGTCACCTTCTTCTGTGCTGTGGAGTCAAGGCACAGAGGAGTAGGTTAAGAGCTATTGACCAAACACCCCGGACACTCAACATACTACAGTGGAATGCCGAAGGAGTTTATAACAAGAAAGTCTCCCTAACACAGCGTCTTCATAAAGATAGAATAGATGTGGCATGCATTCAAGAGACACACCTCAATGCCAATCGCAAATTCTCAGTCAGAGGATACCAGGCCACACAGTTTTGACCGCGAAGGACACAAAGGAGGAGTTCTAATACTTACACGAAATACAATACCTTGCAGCGAAGTATCTGTGATCTCTGACAACCAAACGGAAATTATAGGTGTTGATATAATGATAAAGGATGTGAAAATAAGAATTTACAATCTGTATAGCCCAGCAAATAAGGACCTTACACTCTCAAACATGAAAATAACTGACACAAACTGCATTATTGTCGGAGACTTTAATAGCCGTTCAGAAAGATGGGGATACCCAGATACTGACAAAAGAGGAGATGAAGTGGAGGACTGGGAAATAGACTCAAATCTCCATCTACTCAACAAAGCGGATGACACACCGAGCTTCTACTCCAGAAGATGGCTTACCACTTCTACTCCAGACTTAGCTTTCTGCACAGGAGACATCCTCCACAAAATCGATCGCCATGTGCTTGACCAATTAGCAGGTAGTGACCACAGACCAATCAAGCTTGTAATGAATATGGAGTACGTTCCACAGGAGCAAAAGCCTTTGCCTCGCTGGAATTACAAACGAGCAGATTGGGACAGATTTGCCATATTAACAGACAAATATTGTGAAAACATAAAAACACGATATGGCAACATGAAGCAAATGGTAGAAAGTCTAAACAGAGCAATAATACAGGCGGCCACTGAGTCTATTCCTAGAGGAGCGAGGAAAAATTACAAACCATACTGGACTGAAGAACTACAAATTTTGGAGGACAAAGTTGAAGATGCCAGGAAGACAGCAGAGAGAGAACAAACAACTGAAGCGAACATCTCTCTCAAAGCCATCTCAGCAAAATATAAAAGAACAGTAAATCAAACAACAAGAGATTGCTGGAGGCAACAAACAGAAAACCTGAATTTTGACAGGGATGGAAACAAACTATGGAAACTAGTGAAAGCCATGAACAATGAAGGACCTAGAAACAAACAAATAACAATTAAACAAGGAAATGCCTTGCTTACAGGAAAAAGGCTGCAAATGCACTAATGGAACACTATGCCAGTGCAAACCACATTGATATTACAACCGAACAGAAGAAAGCAATCAAAGACAAACAGATACATCATAGTAATACAGAGACAGAAGAAGAATATATGATGGCAAATCTAACAATGGAAGAAATGGAACAGGCAATGAATACCCTAAAAAAGAAGATATCACCAGGAAAGGATGGAATCACAAATGAAATGCTAATAGGACTAGGCACCAAGGCAAAGAAGAAACTGTAGCGAAACGCCAGTGGCCCATGTCCTTATGCATTCTTTTATTTTGGGTAAACAGGGGGAAACGGCTTTCGGAAGCTCTCAGTTCTCTTGTTCGCTCAAATCTCCATGAAAGATGGTTCTTTGGGTTATCTTCATACCACAATCTTTACATGGAGCGAGTATATATTTGTCTTTCCTTTCGGGTAGACCCGATGGAACGCCTTGCGTCAAATGTGCACTGGTGCGGCTGCTGGTCAATTGATGGCCGTGCCAACACCTACCGTTTGATAGTTGCAGCATGTCAAGTGATTTAAAGATTACGACAGAGATGCAACATACTACTGAGGTAGTAGAAAGGTAATACTTGAGTTGTGGGTGGTCCAGCCAGACCTGGACTTATAAATGTATTTTGTCTCGAGGGGGAAGATGAATTGGCGAAAAGCCAATCATAACAAATGAAGAGTTGGTTGACCGTTGGCAATCTAACTAGGTGTTTTGTTCTGGGAATAGCCGGGGAAGTGAATCTGAACAATATATCTCCACAGAGGATTTCATTTGTTCTTGGCGTCAGATGAGCTGTTGCTATCTTTCTTTCTACGGCTTGAATTGGGCATATTGTCATCTTTCTGTGAAATATCATCATTGGATAGCTATGGTAATCTATGATCTATCTTCTTGAGCCAGAAGAGGCTAGCCACAGGACTATCTCTTTCGTCTGTCACTCGATAGGATGATGTCGGGAGGATAATGGACTCCTCTATCTCACTGAGAGAACCTGAACTCATCTACACTATGGCTTGTGCAGGGCAATGCCGGTACATTGGGGCGACAGCTCAGTCGAGAGCGGCGGCCGGGAGGGGTAGTATCTGCTTTCATATTCTTGCTGGGAATGGGGAACTACACGGTGTGCCATATAACCCCACTACTATACTATATTTAGTTAACGGGGAGAAACACACAGATTACTAGGCGCACCACACCACAAGATCTTGGTTGCGAGAAAGGCATGGTTTGCAAGTGAGAGGAAAGCATGGAAATGAATGTGCCCAATAATAATAAAGGCTTGGTATGAGTGTGGAAAGTGTGTCTTGTAGACAAAACGTTCCTAGGGTGGACAACCTGACATCTACAAGCTGGAGGTCTACTCAAGCCCGGACGTAGCCAATCCAGGGGCTACCTGACAGGTCAGGCCCATTCATTCGGGTATCGTATATAATACATTGGGTAGAGATCCTATATGTCAAATGTAGTAACTGAGACCCTATTGGTCCTCAGGATTGTGTGATGCATGAGTCAACCCAGTCGCTCAATATTGTTTGTCATCTCCAGGGTCCTCTTCTGTTGGACGTGACTAAATCGGACAGTATCCACACAGCTTCTGTGCTAGAGCCAAATACGTCTGATGAAGCCAGGTCAATGTATTAGCCATATCACACATGGTGTGCCTAACTCTGAGAGAGAGGCAAGGGCATATCTTGAGGAAATGACATAGGCCCGAGAGCAGTTGAATTCTGGGCTGAGTCTACGCATGATTATCCTGCATACCATGAGAAAATGACAATTTGCAGTAATGGTGCATCTCGGGTCCTTTCAGTGACATAGGCCCGAGAGCAGTTGATTTCTAGGCTGAGTCTACGCATGATTATCCGGCATACCCATTTTGTACCGGACATTGAAAGACACCTATCTATGTTAATTCCATGAACAATTCCCATTATGGGAAACCATAATTCAATGGAAGTCCTCAAAAACCAGTGGATTTGATTCTACAGAAGCCTGTTGAACTTACACCCAAGTACCGGGAAGGAAGGAGATTCTGGCACACGTGGTGAGATGTATGTGGACAGATCGGACAGTATATGAAGCTGGGTCTGTGACTATGGCAACTTGAGGCTCTGTGCCTGAACTTTATCTGTGTTGTGTCTGTTTAGAACTTTCTGTGTTAACTGCCTTGATGTTTTTCTGTGCTGTCCTGTATTGATTTAATAAATCAAGTTTTAGTTTATTCCAACGAGCACTGTGTTATATATATGGATCAGCCAGAAGAACACGGCAGGAAATAGGTCCTTAGGTCGAAAGAAAGAGTGACAGTGAGTCCGAGGAAAGCGGAGGAGGGTTGGCAGGTAAAGACCTATCCCAGCCAGCGCTATAAAGAGAATAATTTTGAAATATTGTGATAGGGCTATTTGGGACCCTCCACGTAGCTTGTTACAGAAACTACTAGCAGTCCTAAATAACAGCTGGAAGAGAGGAATAGCCCCACAGGCTTGGAAAGAAGCTATACTAATACCAGTCCCAAAGAAAGGAAAAGACCTGGAAGAACCAAATGGCTATCGACCAATCAGTCTACTTAGCTGTGTAGGAAAATTAATGGAACGCATTATCAATGGCAGGCTAACATGGCACCTGGAAGAAAACAAACTCTTAACACCACACCAAGCAGGATTCAGAAAGTACAGATCCACTGAAGATCAAATAACCTATATAGCTCAGGAAATAGAGGATGCCTTCCAAGAGAAAAAAACACACACTAGCGGTCTGGATAGATTTAGAAAAAGCATTTGATAAAGTATGGAAGGAAGGACTGAAAGTAAAACTGCAAACAATGCATGTTTGTTGGAAAATGTATAAATGGATCAGCCACTACCCTGAGAGCAAAACTGCCAGGACAAAAGTACAAGGACAAACCAGCAAAATGATGCTGTTGGAGCAAGGTGTCCCCTAAGGAGGAGTTCTTTCACCAACATTATTCCCAGCATATATAAATCACATCACAGAAAATTTTCCAGCTAAAATACACACATCCTCCTTTGCAGATGACCTAGCCATATGGACATCTGAAGAATATATTAGTACAGCTAACAGCAGAATACAGCAAGCTTTATTAGCGCTAGCGAACTGGTCAAAATCATGGCTAGTGAAGATAAGTGAGGAGAAAACAACATGCACAGTGTTCTCCCTCTCAAATGAAACTCAGCAACCTAAGCTGGTATTGAATGGAAAAATATTGCGCCATGAAGAAAATCCAAACTATCTGGGAGTCACCTTTGATCGTCGCCTGACATGGAAGACACAGGTTGAGAAAAATCGAACAAGAGCAAGGCAAAGAATGGCATCCATGAAAAAACTTGCTGGTACAACGTGGGGAGCAGATGAGAAAGTTCTCAAGTTATATACTGGACGGGTGAGGCCAGTACTGGAATATAGTATCGCAGCTTGGGCAACATCAGCTAAGTCAAACTTTAACAAAATAAGTAGAATCCAAAATCAAGGAATGCGAATCATAACTGGAAGCCTGAAAACAACACCTGTTAATGAATTAGAAAAGATCACTTGTTTTCAACCAATGCAGGATAGAAGAGATAGCATAGCCCAGCAACAAGCTGAAAAATTTAGATGATTGGCAGACAACCCTATGTATAACAGATTTAATGGTTTTGGAAAGGGAAGACTGACGCTTAGCAACTTTGTAGCAACTGCAAAACGAAAGATTAGGGCAGATCCTATACTTAACATATCAACAGTCAAACCCATTTACAATGCAGACAAGTTCCCAGCTTGGAGACAGCAGCAACTGCCTGAGATGATAGAAAACATTCCTGGTATTGAGAAAAAGAACACTCAGAATGAAACCTGAAAGAAGAAAAATAACCCTAAACTACATAAAAGAACATTACCCAAGCAGCAATTGGACCCATACATATACAGATGGATCAGCCAAAAATTCAATAGAAAATGGAGGAGGAGGAATTCTCCTAAATTTAAAATATGGAATGAAAAAATCACAGTCAGTGGCAACTGGAAAATTTTCAAGTAACTTCAAAGCGGAGGTAGAGGCTTTGAAAACTGCAGCAGAAACGCTCTTGATGGAGGAAAATAAAGAGAAGCAAATAGCTATCTTCACAGATGCAAAGTCAGCTGTCTCAATACTGAAGAGCAATAACAGCACAGAACCCTCTGACCTAAGAGCAGCACTCCATGGTCTATGCCAGAAATCCAAAAAAGTTGTAATACAGTGGATCCCATCACATTGCAGTATACCTGGAAATGAAGAGGCTGACAGACTAGCAAAAGAGTGTGGACGACTACCACAGCCTGACATAGACATAACCTATAATGAAGCAAAGAGGTTGATAAAAAGCACTTATAGAACCAAATGGGAATCAGAACATCCAGGCCACCGGAAGGATGATGTATATTACAAACTCGACTGAAGAGAACAAGTAGCAATCTTCAGACTCCAAACAGGACATAACAGGCTGAAATACCACTTGTTCAATAAACTATAGATAGGCGATACCGGTGAATGTAATTGTGGAACTGGTAAAATGACAGCTAAACATTTGCTGCAGAAGTGTCCAATATATGCAGAACAGAGAAAGATATTTTGGCCCACACCTGCTTCATTTGAGGTCAAGCTCTATGGACATATCAACCAGCTCAAGTTAACTGCAGCATACTTTAACTGCATTCAAGTTGACATTTAAAGGTGCATGAAGAAGTAGCAAAGACTGCCACACTTCATACCACAGGCATGTCGGTTACACAAGCCTCCCAGAGGCATGAAATTGAATATTGCTTGGATAGCAAATCCATTACGTGGAAAGTCCGAATCAAAAGCTCACGGTGTGGGCTTCATAAAAGATGGGAAAGTGTCCTAGTGGCACGAAATGGAATATTGCTTGGATAGCAAATCCGTTACGTGGAAAGTCCGAATCTAAAGCTCACTGTGTGGATGTCATCTGCAGACTGCATTCTTCTGGCTTCCGGAAGAACAGCCCATGGTGAACGGAAGGCCCAATATACGGAAGTGAGGCTAAGCAGCCATGTGCAGGACGTGACGATTCCTTGGGTGAGCCCAGTACCAGAGCGCTGTGTGTTGGCTCTGCAATTATTGAAGCTTCCTTGGATGGCGGGGAATGCCCATGGTCTGCCCCTGCCTTCTCTTGAGGGCTGACCAGGATGCCTTTGGCTGTTCTATATCGGCCAGCTGGGATGGGGGATAACACCACAACAGTGAGAGTAAAACGTCCTAAGAAACCCCCGGGAAGGTTAACCCGTTCAACAAATGCCCGCAGAAGTCGGATGTGTGGGCTTAACGGCGTAAGAACGCAGCTCTGCTGTAAACAGGCACAACGCAATCACGTCCGAAAAAGAAAAAAAAAACCCGGATGAACGCAGCAGAAGAAGAAGATATTCCGCCCTTCCTACCACTTTCGTACATCAATTATCTATTGTGCATATTACATTCACATAGAAAATCATTGTCAAATGAATGATGTGAACATCAACAATTTATATTACCATGTTATGAAACAGGTGGCAGAGAGACAGACACACACATATATACACACACAGACACAAGCATATGCATAAACACATATATACATACCTACATACACACATTCTTACATTCATACATCATTTACGCAACCACTCAAAGTCAGATTACGCAACCACATGTACAAAAAATTCAAAATTGGTGACTCAGCCATGTGCACATGTGGTTTGGGGTCGCAGACAGCAGAGCACGTACTCCAGGACTGCCCAAACTACAACATATCCAGGCGAACCTTCTGGCCTACAGAGACAACAGTGGAAGATGAACTCTATGGACCGCTGAGTGGAGTAAAAAAAGACTGTTAGATTAATACAAGAGACAACATTGGAGTTATAGACATATTTCAAGCGAACGAAAGAAGAAGAGAAGAAGAATACGCCACTCAAAAACACACTTTAACTTTTTTGGTAGCTCTTTACGTATCTGATATATATACATATTGCACTCGCTCGCTTTGAACTCAATCGTAGTCCATATACCCTATTTATAGTAGTGATGGACTGAATTTTGCGTGTGGATTAGCTTTCCCTTTTAACAGTGCCCCTCGCCATCAGGCGAACCCACTCCGACTTCAGAGGTACTTGTAATTTACTTCCCCAGTCAAGGAAGATAGGCCAACATTATAGTCCAGCTGTCCGGTGAAGGGGTTGAACCACATACTTCGGCATCAGCACATCGGATGTTTAAAAACACTCGTTCTTACCCATTCGGCCATGTGGACCTGCGTTATTGTGTATGCTAGCCGTCTCCGTGGTCAAGTGGTTACGGACGCAGTTCGTAATCCCGCATACCCGCGTTCGAAAGACATCGGCGAAAGATTTGGCTGCAGACCGCCTCGCGTTCGTTTTTTTTTTTTTACGAAATGGTATGGATGTCGGTCGTTCTGAAAGCAATGACAAACATTTGTTTTTTTTGCATATCTTTTTTTGCAGAACATAGCTGTCAACAGCAGAATGTTACTGCTGTTGTTGATGTCTTGGCAAGTTTACGTTCAGTAGTTTGCCATTGCTTTCTGAACGACCGGCTCCCATACCAACTGGTTAAAACCCAGCGAATCGCGGTCTGATGCCAAATCGGTCACAGCTGTATAGAACGCCGGTAGCGGGCTTACGAATCGCGTCTGCAAGGCATATAGCCAAGGAGCCGGCAATGGTAAACTACTGAAAGTAAAAATGCCAAGAGATAACAACAGCAAAAAATGCTAGTGTTGACTGCAACGTCCTGTAATGGATATGCAACTAACATTTTTATAGTATATGTTGTGTCTTTTGACAATATCCAGATATATTCTAGCACTCTCTGTCTCTCTGTCTCTGTCTCTGTCTCTCTCTCTCTCTCTGTCTGGGTGTCCCTATGTCTCTGTCTCTCTGTCTTGTCTATCTCTCTGTCTCTCTCTGTCTCTCTCTGTCTATCGGTGTGTGTCTCTCAGCGACGTCCTGTAAAGGATATTCAACTAACTTATTTATTAGTCTCTTCTGTGCAATCACAATTACTCTATCAGCCCAAGATATTTGTATCATTCATTTCAGGAACCACATCTAAGACATTCTTACAGAAATATGAATGTATACTTCTCTTTCTTACAGTTGTATATAATGTTCTACTTATATTAGCCTCTTCGGTGCAACCACAGTTATTCTGGCAGCCACAGGTATCTGCAACATTTATTGCATGACCCACATAAATAACAGTGTTAAATTATATCTACTCCTCGTTATTAAGAATGTCAGACGGGCCTGCGTGCCCAATTCTTAAACCTTTGAAAATAAAGACTTTCGTTCTTTCGTTCGTTCGTATTACACTTGTGTATAATGTTATACTTTTATTATCCTCTTCATGGAAACCACAGTTACTCTAGTAGCCCCAAGTATCTGCAACATTTATCTCAGGACCCAATCTAAGACAGAGTTTTAAAAAAAAATATAAATGTATACTTCTTTTTCATACAGTTGTATATAATGTTCCACTTTTATTAGCCTCTTCGATGCAACCACAGTTACTCTGGCAGCCACAGGTATCTGCAACATTTATCTCAGGACCCACATCTAAGACAGCGTTGCAGAAATATATACTTCGCCCCGTTCCTCTCCCACTCTAAAAAACATACTTGCATATTTACATGATAAGGACTTCTGTCTGCTTGCTAACGAGGTCGCTCTCAGCCGGCCTTAACAACAAGCACAACCCGAGTTAGCGAGTCCAGCGTTGTCTGCCCTGCCCAGTTCTGAAGATATCCCTGGCCTGGACGGTTCACTGTAGCCCAGATATTAGATTGTCCGGCGTCACCTGAGATTTGAGATGCTAGGATTTGTATCCGGTGGCGACACGTGCCAAATGTGGCAAAGAGTTATGGCTCTGTCTTTTCCAGATGATTCATGGCGTTAAGAAAAATAATACGTGTAGGCGGAGCCACCTGGAGACTTGGGTAAGAGTTTCACCTGCACAAATATATACCAGTAATATTTCTCTTTCACACGAGTTTGTATTTATGTTTTTTAGGAGCGCGAGACGGCGAATCTTAAGCTCCGGCGATGATCTTCTATAACCCAAAACCAAGAGACTGTGCGGATCGTACACCGCGCCTACCTTATCTATACGCTAAACAGGGGCGTCACCAGGTCGTTTTAAGAGTACCGTAGGCCTTGGACAAAGCAGTCGTCTTATTAACAGGAAGGAAATTATTCAAAGATGGTAAAGGTAGTCCCACCGTCTCCGTGGCTAAGAGGTTACGGGCGCGATTCGTAATCCCGTATATCCGGGATCGAAACACAGCGGTGCGCTCAGTAGTTTGCCATTGCTTTCTGAGCGACCGGCTCACATACCCCCGTAAGTAACCAACGAGAAGCGATCCGCTGCCGAATCTCGCGCAGCTGCGTTATCCACGTGAATATACGGGATTACGGAGAAAGCCGTTAACACCTTCGCCAGGAAGACCGGCAATGGCAAACTACTGAACGTAAAACTTGCACAGGAATCACGAACAGCCAAAATGTTGGGGTTGACTGCTACATCCTTTGAAGGATGTGCAACATTTTTTTTAAAGGTAGTCCCATAGACGATATGTTCGTTGAGATGACAGGCCTCCGAATATTTATTGTAGAAAATGACAAAATCTCATACAATATGTCATAGTCACTGGCGGTTAGAAAATGAATATTGGCTTGCTGCATAGAACCAGTTTTAACATATAGTTTTTAATCCTTGACAAACACGTAACAATCTCCTGAATGTTAATAAACTCCCTTGGATGTAACCAAAATTCAAAATGTAGATAGTCTGAAAGAGGGTAAAACAACACAGACAACTTATCACAAACATCGAGAAGAAGCAGTCGTTTGTATTTATTGACCTTCTAATGAGAAAAGTATGTATTTATTGACCTCATTATGAGAAAAGTATTATTTATTGACCTCATTATGAGAAAAGTATTATTTATTGACCTTCTAATGAGAAAAGTATGTATTTATTGACCTCATTATGAGAAAAGTATGTATTTATTGACCTCATTATGAGAAAAGTATTATTTATTGACCTTCTAGTGAGAAAAGTATGCATGTATTGTCCTCATTACGAGAATACAGGAACACAAATGGAAAGATGTATGGAAGCAGCGGTAGAGGAAGACAGCGAGAGATGACATGTGACAGGCTGTCGTGATGGTATGGAAAAGTGTCAGCACACGAATTAATACATTCGGTTAGAGATGGGAAGATGTGACATGATAGCCCCCTCTAGACGGCAGGGCACTTGATGATGATAACAAATACACCATTCAGGCCGACACAAATGTGATGGTGCTAATACTTGATATATCCACAGCAGGCTTCTCGTACGAGATTTACTATCGCTATTGTGACAGAGTACAGTTTGAATAGATAAGTCCCATAGAGGCCAGTTCAAGTGAGACCATCTGGGCAATTCTGGACAGATCATCCATGTATTATAGAAGACTGACCAAGTCCATAGACCTCAACTCCTTCAAGACCATTCTGACATCACGGTGACGTTTTTGGTGTTGATTCTATTCGTATCATCATCATCATCATCATCATCATCATCATCATCATCATCATCATCATCATCATCATCATCATCATCATTATCCAGTGCCTTGTCGGCTGGCGCTGACTATCATGCCTCTCCTCGCATTGCTATTTCCGACAGTATGAGTCAATTCATGTGTTGACTCCCTTCCGTGCCATGACACAAGACTTTCAAGAATCTTCTCACGCTGTCTTCCTCTATCTCTCCTTCCAAAACTCTTTCCGGTCGTCACATGTTCAAGTTTTTGTCTGCTCATAACGTGGCCAAAAATGATGACTGCATCTTCCTGATGTTTGTGATAAGTTGTCTTTGCGACTTCACCTCCCTAAAATGTCCAGATTGCTCATTTTGACTATCCAATGAATTTTCATCATTATTTTATAAAACCACATCCCCAAGGCTTCTAGGGATTGTTTCAATTGTTTATAAATTGTCCGTGATTGGCAGTCGTATGTTAAAACTGGATCTTTGTAACATGCAAGTACTCTTTATCGATCTTCCAAGAACAAAGACCCATAAAATGCCTTGTCTTGTGCACAACTTCATCCCAATAACAATCTTTGGAAATGTATCTCTGTCACAAGCCAAATGTCATTTCTGCGTTGTTGTCATCTGTAAATTATCTAGGCTTCTTGAATCCATCTTCTTTGCTGACTACCTCTTCTCCTGCACCGCATTACTTTATTCTCCACAATCATCTTTTCTAGACTATCATGCCATGTTTGTTTTATTTTTTTAAAAGTTGCATATCCTTTTACAGGACGTTGCAGTCAACACCAGCATTTTACTGCCGTTGTTGATGTCTTGGCAAGTTTTACGTTCAGTAGTTTGCCATTGCTTTCTGAACGACCGGCTCACATACCAATATGTTAAAACCAGCGAGACTCTGTCTGCAGCCACATCGGTCACCGCTGTGTTTCGAACGCGGGTAAGCGGCATCACGAATCGCGTCCGGAACACCATCGCCACGGAGACTGGCCAAGTTACATGTCAAAAATATTGCATTTATCTCATTTGGGTTTACTTAAACAGGCAACTCATAGCAAATTAATGGCTTAATACTCCTAGTCGGACTCAGACCCTTACAGTCACCCATCCTTCTTTTCTTCTTTCTTTTATTTTGTTTTAAATATTTATATATATTGTTTTTGTTCGCTTGCTTTTGAACTTGAGCATAATCCATACTTACTGATTTTTGTGTGCACCCACCCCGAATTCCTGTAATTTAGGATCCCAAGTCAAGAATGAGAAGTCAACAGTATAGTCTAACTGAGCGGCGTAGAAGTTGAATCGGCTACCTGACTATCAACACACCGGAAGTGTGAAAGAGAGCGATCTTATCAATCCGGCCATGCTAATTTAGTGTTTACTTCTTTTTCCCCTTTTTCGGCGTTTCATTTTCGATTGGAGCATAGCTGTCAACCAACTCACAAGCCACTCCAATACAGATATTCTTATGCGTGGCTAGATTTTTAAAAAAAAGGAGTCTTAAAAGTCGAGAGGATAGACTTCATTGCCCCGGGTTTTAATCCATATGGTTCGGTGTCTTTCCGCAGGGCGGCCTGCAGAAAGCGTCGCACAGAGCACAAACTCCGTAGCTCCAGCGACGACCCCCAGGAGTCTCCGAGAAAAATGCACCCGTGAACTGAAAACGTAGCCCGGAATCCAACCCACAACTTTCGAAGCGCGAGGCAGACGACTTGACCACTTCGCCACGGAGGCTTCCATGCGTGGTTAGAGTTTGCAGCTAAAGTTTTATACTGGGTAAAGTACTTTGTCTCACATCACGCCAGCTGTGTCGCCTGTTACGACATGCATGGTGTGTGCAATGTAAAAATTCTTACCTTTTCTGCTGGGCCAGGGTAACAGAGACTGGTTCCACTTAATCAAAGATACTAGACAGAAGCTTGGGCAGACACCTCGTGGACAGACTCCAGCCTAGACAGACTCCAGCCTATACAGACTCCAGCCTAGACAGACACTAACCTGGACAGACTCCAGCCTAGACAGACTCCAGCCTAGACAGACTCCAGCCTAGACAGACACTAACCTGGACAGACTCCAGCCTAGACAGACACTAACCTGGACAGACTCCAGCCTAGACAGACTCCAGCCTAGACAGACTCCAGCCTAGACAGACACTAACCTGGACAGACTCCAGCCTAGACAGACTCCAGCCTAGACAGACACTAACCTGGACAGACTCCAGCCTAGACAGACTCCAGCATATACAGACTCCAGCCTAGACAGACACTAACCTGGACAGACTCCAGCACAGACAGACTCCAGCCTAGACAGACTCCAGCCTAGACAGACATTAACCTGGATAGACTCCAGCCTAGACAGACTCCAGCCTAGACAGACACTAACCTGGACAGACTCCAGCCTAGACAGACACTAACCTGGACAGACTCCAGCCTAGACAGACTCCAGCCTAGACAGACACTAACCTGGACAGACTCCAGCCTAGACAGACTCCAGCCTAGAAAGACACTAACCTGGACAGACTCCAGCCTAGACAGACTCCAGCCTAGACAGACTCCAGCATATACAGACTCCAGCCTAGACAGACTCCAGCCTATACAGACTCCAGCCTAGACAGACTCCAGCCTAGACAGACTCCAGCCTATACAGACTCCAGCCTAGACAGACTCCAGCCTATACAGACTCCAGCCTAGACAGACTCCAGCCTAGACAGACACTAACCTGGACAGACTCCAGCCCAGACAGACTCCAGCCTAGACAGATACTAACCTGGACAGACTCCAGCCTAGACAGATTCCAGCCTAGACAGATTCCAGCCTATACAGACTCCAGCCTAGACAGACACTAACCTGGACAGACTCCAGCCTAGACAGACACTAACCTGGACAGACTAAAGCCTAGACAGACACTAACCTGGACAGACTCCAGCCTAGACAGACTCCAGCCTAGACAGACTCCAGCCTATACAGACTCAAGCCTAGACAGACACTAACCTGGACAGACTCCAGCCTAGACAGACTCCAGCCTATACAGACTCCAGCCTAGACAAACACTAACCTGGACAGACTCCAGCCTAGACAGACACTAACCTGGACAGACTCCAGCCTAGACAGACTCCAGCCTATACAGACTCCAGCCTAGACAGACTCCAGCCTAGACAGACTCCAGCCTAGACAGACTCCAGCCTAGACAGACACTAACCTGGACAGACTCCAGCCTAGACAGACTCCAGCCTAGACAGACTCCAGCCTAGACAGACACTATCATGGACAGACTCCAGCCTAGACAGACTCCAGCCTAGACAGACTCCAGCCTAGACAGACTCCAGCCTATACAGACTTCAGCCTAGACAGACACTAACCTGGACAGACTCCAGCCTAGACAGACACTAACCTGGACAGACTCCAGCCTATACAGACTCCAGCCTATACAGACTCCAGCCTAGACATACACTAACCTGGACAGACTCCAGCCTAGACAGACTCCAGCCTATACAGACTTAAGGCTAGACAGACACTAACCTGGACAGACTCCAGCCTAAACAGACACTAACCTGGACAGACTCCAGCCTAGACAGATACAAACCTGGACAGACTCCAGCTTAGACAGACACTAACCTAGACAGACTCCAGCCTATACAGACTCCAGCCTAGACAGACACTAACCTGGACAGACTCCAGCCTAGACAGACACTAACCTGGACAGACTCCAGCCTAGACAGACTCCAGCCTATACAGACTCCAGCCTAGACAGACACTAACCTGGACGGACTCCAGCCTAGACAGACACTAACCTGGACAGACTCCAGCCTAGACAGACTCCAGCCTATACAGACTCCAGCCTAGACAGACACTAACCTGGACAGACTCCAGCCTAGACAGACACTAACCTGGACAGACTCCAGCTTAGACAGACACTAACCTGGACAGACTCCAGCCTAGACAGACACTAACCTGGACAGACTCCAGCCTAGACAGACACTAACCTGGACAGACTCCAGCCTAGACAGACACTAACCTGGACAGACTCCAGCCTAGACAGACACTAACCTAGACAGACTCCAGCCTAGACAGACTCTAACCTGGACAGACTCCAGCCTAGACAGACTCCAGCCTAGACAGACACTAACCTGGACAGACTCCAGCACAGACAGACTCCAGCCTAGACAGACACTAACCTGGACAGACTCCAGCCTAGACAGACTCCAGCCTAGACAGACTCCAGCCTATACAGACTCCAGCCTAGACAGACACTAACCTGGACAGACTCCAGCCTAGACAGACACTAACCTGGACAGACTCCAGCCTAGACAGACACTAACCTGGACAGACTCCAGCCTATACAGACTCCAGCCTAGACAGACACTAACCTGGACAGACTCCAGCCTAGACAGACACTAACCTGGACAGACTCCAGCCTAGACAGACACTAACCTGGACAGACTCCAGCCTAGACAGACACTAACCTGGACAGACTCCAGCCTAGACAGATACTAACCTGGACAGACTCCAGCCTAGACAGACACTAACCTTGACAGACTCCAGCCTAGACGACTCCAGCCTATACACTAACCTGGACAGACTCCAGCCTAGACAGACACTAACCTGGACAGACTCCCTAGACAGACACTAACCTGGACAGACTCCAGCCTAGACAGACTCCAGCCTATACAAGACTCCAGCCTAGACAGACACTAACCTGGACAGACTCCAGCCTAGACAGACACTAACCTGGACAGACTCCAGCCTAGACAGACACTAACCTGGACAGACTCCAGCCTAGACAGACACTAACCTGGACAGACTCCAGCCTAGACAGACACTAACCTGGACAGGACTCCAGCCTAGACAGACTCCAGCCTATACAGACTCCAGCCTAGACAGACACTAACCTGGACAGACTCCAGCCTAGACAGACACTAACCTGGGCAGACTCCAGCCTAGACAGACACTAACCTGGACAGACTCCAGCCTATACAGACTCCATCCTAGACAGACACTAACCTGGACAGACTCCAGCCTAGACAGACTCCCCAGCCTATACAGACTCCATCCTAGACAGACACTAACCTGAATAGACTCCAGCCTAGACAGACACTAACCTGGACAGACTCCAGCCTAGACAGACACTAACCTGGACAGACTCCAGCCTAGACAGACACTAACCTGGACAGACTCCAGCCTAGACAGACACTAACCTGTACAGACTCCAGCCTAGACAGACTCCAGCCTATACAGACTCCAGCCTAGACAGACACTAACCTGGACAGACTCCAGCACAGACAGACTCCAGCCTAGACAGACTCCAGCCTAGACAGACACTAACCTGGATAGACCCAGCCTAGACAGACTCCAGCCTAGACAGACACTAACCTGGACAGACTCCAGGCCTAGACAGACCCTAACCTGTACAGACTCCAGCCTAGACAGAACTCCATGGTAGACAGACTCCAGCCTAGACGACACTAACCTGGACAGACTCCAGCCTAGACAGAACTCCAGCCTAGACAGACACTAACCTGGACAGACTCCAGCCTAGACAGACTCCAATACCTATACAGAGACTCCAGCCTAGACAGACACTAACCGGGACAGACTCCAGCCTAGACAGACACTAACCTGGACAGACTCCAGCCTAGACAGACTCCAGCCTATACAGACTCCAGCCTAGACAGACACTACTGGACAGACTCAGCCTAGACAGACTCCAGCCTAACAGACACCTGACAGACTCCAGCCTAGACAGACTCCAGCCTAGACAGACACTAACCTGGACAGACTCCAGCCCAGACAGACTCCAGCCTAGACAGACACTAACCTGGACAGACTCCAGCCTAGACAGACACTAACCTGACAGACTCCAGCCTAGACAGACACTAACCTGGACAGACTCCAGCCTAGACAGACACTAACCTGACAGACTCAGCCTAGACAGACTCCAGCCTATACAGACTCCAGCCTAGACAGACACTAACCTGGACAGACTCCAGCCTAGACAGACTCCAGCCTAACAGACTCCAGCCTAGACAGACACTAACCTGGACAGACTCCAGCCTAGACAGACACTAACCTGGCAGACTCAGCCTAGACAGACTCCAGCCTAGACAGCTAGCAGCTACCTAGACAGACTCCAGCCTAGACAGACTCCAGCCTAGACAGACTCCAGCCTAGACAGACTCCCTAGACCCAGCTAGACAGACACTAACCTGGACAGACTCCAGCCTAGACAGACTCAGCCTAGACAGACTCAGCCTATACAGACTCCAGCCTAGACAGACACTACAGACTCCAGCCTAGACAGACTAACCTGACAGACTCCAGCCTAGACGACTCCAGCCTGCAGACCGAGACTCCAGCCTAGACAGACCACTACGACAGCCTAGACAGACTCCGACAGACTCCAGCCTAGACAGACACTAACCTGGACAGACTTCAGCCTAGACAGACTCCAGCCTAGAGAGACTCCAGCCTATACAGACTCCAGCCTAGACAGACACTAACCTGGACAGACTCCAGCCTAGACAGACTTCAGCCTATACAGACTCCAGCCTAGACAGACACTAACCTGGACAGACTCCAGCCTAGACAGACACTAACCTGGACAGACTCCAGCCTAGACAGACTCCAGCCTATACAGACTCCAGCCTAGACAGACTCAAGCCTAGACAGACTCCAGCCTAGACTGACTCCAGCCTAGACAGACACTAACCTGGACAGACTCCAGCCTAGACAGACTCCAGCCTATACAGACTCCAGCCTAGACAGACACTAACCTGGACAGACTCCAGCCTAGACAGACACTAACCTGGACAGACTCCAGCCTAGACAGATACAAACCTGGACAGACTCCAGCTTAGACAGACACTAACCTAAACAGACTCCAGCCTATACAGACTCCAGCCTAGACAGACACTAACCTGGACAGACTTCAGCCTAGACAGACACTAACCTGGACAGACTCCAGCCTAGACAGACTCCAGCCTATACAGACTCCAGCCTAGACAGACACTAACCTGGACAGACTCCAGCCTAGACAGACACTAACCTGGACAGACTCCAGCCTAGACAGACTCCAGCCTATACAGACTCCAGCCTAGACAGACACTAACCTGGACAGACTCCAGCCTAGACAGACACTAACCTGGACAGACTCCAGCTTAGACAGACACTAACCTGGACAGACTCCAGCCTAGACAGCCACTAACCTGGACAGACTCCAGCCTAGACAGACACTAACCTGGACAGACTCCAGCCTAGACAGACACTAACCTTGACAGACTCCAGCCTAGACAGACACTAACCTAGACAGACTCCAGCCTAGACAGACACTAACCTGGACAGACTCCAGCCTAGACAGACTCCAGCCTAGACAGACACTAACCTGGACAGACTCCAGCACAGACAGACTCCAGCCTAGACAGACACTAACCTGGACAGACTCCAGCCTAGACAGACTCCAGCCTATACAGACTCCAGCCTATACAGACTCCAGCCTAGACAGACACTAACCTGGACAGACTCCAGCCTAGACAGACACTAACCTGGACAGACTCCAGCCTAGACAGTCTCCAGTCTATACAGACTCCAGCCTATACAGACTCCAGCCTAGACAGACACTAATCTGGACAGACTCCAGGGTAGACAGACACTAACCTTTACAGACTCCAGCCTAGACAGACACTAACCTGGACAGACTCCAGCCTATACAGACTCCAGCCTAGACAGACACTAACCTGGACAGACTCCAGCCTAGACAGACACTAACCTGGACAGACTCCAGCCTAGACAGACACTAACCTGGACAGACTCCAGCCTAGACAGACACTAACCTGGACAGACCCCAGCCTAGACAGACACTAACCTGGACAGACTCCAGCCTAGACAGACACTAACCTGGACAGACTCCAGCCAAGACAGACACTAACCTGGACAGACTCCTGCCTAGACAGACTCCAGCCTATACAGACTCCAGCCTAGACAGACACTAACCTGGACACTCCAGCCTAGACAGACACTAACCTGGACAGACTCCAGCCTAGACAGACACTAACCTTGACAGACTCCAGCCTAGACAGACACTAACCTGGACAGACTCCAGCCTATACAGACTCCAGCCTATACAGACTCCAGCCTATACAGACTCCAGCCTATACAGACTCCAGCCTAGACAGACACTAACCTGGACAGACTCCAGCCTAGACAGACTCCAGCCTAGACAGACACTAACCTGGACAGACTCCAGCCTAGACAGACACTAACCTGGATAGACTCCAGCCTAGACAGACACTAACCTGGACAGACTCCAGCCTAGACAGACACTAACCTGGACAGACTCCAGCCTAGACAGACACTAACCTGGACAGACTCCAGCCTAGACAGACACTAACCTGGACAGACTCCAGCCTAGACAGATACTAACCTGGACAGACTCCAGCCTAGACAGACACTAACCTTGACAGACTCCAGCCTAGACAGACTCCAGCCTATACAGACTCCAGCCTAGACAGACACTAACCTGGACAGACTCCAGCCTAGACAGACACTAACCTGGACAGACTCCAGCCTAGACAGACAC